>APFE031199367.1:117798-237084 GCA_000404065.3 Pinus taeda
ATCATCTTAGAGACTGTGTGGCGAGGAGGATCATGTTGTTGCAGTATATTTCGATCGAGGAGCAAGATGCTGACATTTTGACTAAGGCATTGTCAAAGTGTAAATTCGCTTTCCATCGAAACAGGATTGGAGTGATAGATAATCCCTTTCTTGTTGAGAGGGAGTGTTGAAAATAGCAACAAGAAATGCTAAAAATAGCATTGCTATAGATAGCATTTCAGGATATATTCCAATTTTAATTTGTCCTTGAATTAAAATTTGAATTTAGTCTCAGCAGTTGTTTGAAAAATAAATAATTAATTCATCTTGAGTTAATTAATTGGTGAAATTTAAACATGAAGTCTTTGTGAAGACATACAACAGTTATCCCTTTGACTGAGGAAGTTATCCCTTAATTAAGGAGATAAGGATGAGTTGTATTTGAGTTGTAATTAGTTAGCTCAGATAACTGAGTTAATTCCAGTTAAATTAGTTCCAAACAATTTGTGGAACTAATTGTGAGTTCAGTCAGTTAATGCATGCATGCATGCAACTAGTGTTCTCTAGATAATTGAATATTCTCTCATAAATAACCAATGCATGTCAATTCAGACAAAGACCCAGTTGATATTAAAGGCATGGATGTTGTACTATCAGTTGCTAGAATATTCCCATGTGAATATCTTATGCATGCAGAAGGAATTCATTTGCTCAATTACTACAGAGGTCAGAGCAGTGTGTGAGGTGAGAATCACACAGGTGGTAGTTGGAGGACCCAGGAGAAACTGCGGAAGGAAATAGGAGGCTTGGAGGAATGAAGTAAGGCATATGTGTTGTCTATTCTGTCTATAAGCAGCAGTAAGGGATTGTACTAAGAGTTGGATAGCTTGTGAGCTAAAGCTTTGTGTAATCCTGAGATACTTCCACTTGTATGATAATATAGATAGCGGGGTTTTTAGCTAAGGCTTTCCCCAGAGTATTCTTCTGTGTTTCATGTGCGATTGAATCTTCTTCTCTGTTATATGTGTTCTGGTTGATCTTGCTCAAAATTGATTAAGCTTCCGCAAGTTTAATTGTAGAAATAGATTAAGTATTTTTCTTTAGTACATTGCATAATCAGTTTAATCTACAGTGAGAATTTCTACACAAACACTGTATCTATCATGCGCCAAGAGGGATCAAATCCCTTAATGTGCAAACCTTTCATCAAATTCTACACTCCAAAAAGAAGGTTTGCACCTCAAAGGGATTGATCCCTCTTGGCTCATGATAGATCTAGTGTTTGATGGATCTAAGCTTAGATCCATCTAACACCGTATCTATCATGCAGCGAGAGCAATCAAATCCCTCGAGGTGCAAACCTTTCTTCAAATTCTACACTCTAAAAAGAAGGTTTGCACCTCAAAGGATTTGATCCCTCTTGGCACATGATAGATCCGGTGTTTGATGGATCTAAGTTTAGATCCATCTAACACCGTACCTATCATGCATCGAGAGGAATCAAATCCCTCGAGGTGAAAACCTTTTTTTTGTGTGTAGAACTTGATAAAAGGTTTTCACTTCGAGGGATTTGATCCCTTTGGACATGTGATAGATATGGTGTTAGATGGATCTAAGTTGGTTCCAATTGAGGGAAACAATGTCATATTTTTAGATTATCATTATTATGTATATGTTTGAGATAAAATTAAAAATTCACATTATGTTTTCTTTGCTTGGCATGACCATATCATTCTCTTCTTTATTTTGGTCTATGTTATGTTTCTTGAATGGTTTGTACGTCTGTGTTTGGATGTTTTAAGTGTTTGTGTGTTTATGCATTTTGATTTGTATGGTAATGTTTCTAAATGTTACAGTTGTTGTGTTATATTTTTATATTCATATGTAATTGTTTATTAGTAATTAGTTGGTGATGAAGAAGGGAGACAATGTTGTCAATAGTTTGTAGGAAGATTGATATTGCGCATCTATTTCATTTAATTTTAGGTATCACAACTTTTGACGACTAAGTAATTCTAAATAGAGTTCCTCCAAATATTACAAAATATATGTTGAAGAGTAGTTTTAATAATTTACTACGTCAAGATTACTCTTGAAATAATTTGTTTCTTTGTTGATGTTTGAAATAATTTATTTCCTTCAAGAATATTTTGATTTTTTATCTATAGTAAATTTTGCAAAGTCAAGAAATAATATATTTTTGAATTTTTTTAATGAGTGGCCATATTTGTAAAATATTTACATTATAGTTTCCCAAACAATTATCACATCTCCTTCAAGAATATTTTGATTTGTTTTGATGTTTATAAATATGCATTTTCCTCTTATAGATATTTTGAATACATTGTTGTATGCAATTACTCTATTAATAATTTTGAATATATGTAATTGCCTATTAGTAATTAGTTGGTGATGAAGAAGGGAGACGATCTTGTCAAGGATTAATTTGCACTTTGCAGTAGGATTGATTCTGGACATCTTTTACATTTTAATTCTAGGTATCGCAACTTTTGACAACTAATTATTTCTTAATAGTGTTCGTCTATCTATTACTAAAAAAATCTTGAAAAATATTTTTTAATAATCTATACCTTCAATATTAACATCTAATGCATCTAATGCAAACAATCAAATAGGATTAGAAAACAACATCTACACTGAAATCAATGCATCTAATCCAAGCAACCAAATGAGATTAGAAATCAACATCTACACTAAAATCAATGCATCTAGTGCAAGCAATCAAATAGGATTAGAAATCCACATCTACACTTAAATCCATGCATCTAATGCAAGCAATCAAACAGGATAATAAATCCACATCTACACTAAAATCCATGCATCTAGTGCAAGCAATCAAACAAGATTAGAAATCTACATCCACGTTGAAATCAATGCATCCATTGCAAGCAATCAAATATAGTTAAAACTCGACATCTACAATAAAATCAATGCATCTACTGAAAGCAATAAAATAGTATTAGAAATCATCATCTACACTAAAATTGATGCATCTAGTGCAAGAAATTTTCTTCCCTCTCTCCCCCATTCATCAAATCTTGAAAAATATTATTAATAATTTATAGTCTCAATATTAACAACATCTAATCCATCTAATGAAAGCAATCAAATAGGATTATAAAACAACATCTACACTAAAATCAATGCATATAATGCAAGCAATCAAATAATATTAGAAACCAACATCTACACTAAAATCAATGCATCTAGTGCAAGCAATTAAATATAACTAGAAATCAACATCTACACTAAAATCAATGCATCTAATGCAAGAAATCAAATAAGATTATAAATCAACATCTAAACTGAAATCAATGCATCTAGTGCAATAAATCAAATATAATTAGAAATCAACAGTTGCACTGAAATCAATGTATCTAGTGAAAGCAATCAAATAGGATTATAAATCATCATCTACATTGAAATCAATGCATATAGTACAAGAAATATTCTTCCCTGTCTCCACCTCCATATATATCTATATATCCCTCCATCTCTCCTTCTTTATCTCTCTATCTCACCCCCCCCCAAAACATACACACGCACTCTCTCTCCATATCTATATATTTCTCCCTCCATCTCTCTATCTCTCTCGTCTTCCCTCTCTTCACCTCTCGTCTATATCTTTATCCCCTTCTACCTCTCCTTTGTCTCTTTGTATTGCCCCCAAAACATACACACTCTTTCTCCATATCTATATATCTCTCCCTCCCTCTTACTCTCCATCTCTTCCCCTTCACTCTCTCTCTTTCCCTTCTATCTCTCTTCCCTCCTGCTCTCCTCTCTCCCTCTCTCTCTATCTCCCTTATCACTCCCCCCCTCTTTCTCCACCTTTCTCTCTCTATGTATTTCTTCTTACCTCCCTCTCTCTTTCCCTCCAACTCCATTGCTCTCTCCCTCCCTCTCTCCACTCTCTCACATTCTCTCTCTCTTCCTTCCTCTCTCTTCTTTTCTGTCTCACCTACCTCTATCTATCTCCACCTCTCTCTCTCTTCACCCTCCAACTCTGTCACTATCTCCCTCCCTATTTCCTTCTCTCTCCTTCTCTACCCCCTTCCTTCCATCTCTCCTTTAGGTTGCTTTTATTTTGCTTCAATTTTTTGAGAAATTACGTTGGCGATACTTGCTGCTGTATCACTGCATATTTTATTTTTGAATCTAAACCCTCAGATACTTCTCATGTTGCAATGCAGAGTCACCTTTTGAGTTTCGTGCCCTTTAGGTTGCTTTAGAGGCTATCTGTAGTTTCCTAGATGCACGCACCACAGAACTGGAGACTGACACATATCCAGCTTTAGATGAACTTACATCTAAGGTAAATTTTGTCCAACATATCTATATGTTTGGAGGTTCTTACAATGCTTTACATCTCGTAGAACATTTTTATTACTTTTCGTTGCCTATCAGAAAGAAGAGAACCATTTCACCTTGTCCAGGGGTGTCCCTTTGTTTGGAAATTATGACTGTCACAAAATTAAGAATGTGTGACTTCTTTTCACCTTAACCTTACACAATAGGAGTTGTTTAATGGCCATAATATTTCTACCGTATATTGGATGCAAGATAGATATGCAGGTTTCTGTTGTCTCTGAAGTTTCTTCTTTCAGAAATACTCTCAGTTCAACTTAGAGAAGAAACGAAACATTATGAATTGCTTCAAACGGCCAAAAATTGTCATCAGGATTTGGGATTAGAAGTACATAAAGCAAGGGACTTTGTCGCTATGGAGAAATAAAAAGGACAATTGAAATAGAAGTGAAACATGTGAAATAACATAGCTGATGAAAGGTGTACTAATAAACTCCAACCACTAAAATGTCTTTAAAAAAGTCTAAAGAAAACTTATTGCACACTGACGAAAGAAATAGCAAAGGCGGGGTTTTTGGGGCGGAGGAAATTGGCCGGCTAGTGACCCCAGAGAAAACGCAGAGGCGGGGTTTTTGGGGTGGAGGAAATTTTCCGGTTAGTTACTGCTCCAAGTTTTGCAATTCGCGATTTACTACTGTTTCAAGTTTTGCAATTCGCGATTTACTACTGTTATCACTGTTGTTGTAAGGTGAATTCTAGATCTGGTTTATCCATGACAAATTGTCATTCGCGATTTACTACTGTTATCACTATTGTTGTAAGGTGAATTCCATATCTGGCTTATCCATGATCTGGTGAATTGCTGATGCTATTTTAAATTTCAATCAGCTGTAGGGTGTTGTAGTCACAGTAGCTGCTGAGCTGAGTTTGAATGGATAGAATTGATTTGGGATTTAAATCATTAGGAATTGCTGTGTTGTTTTGAGAAAAATGTCGAATGCTGCAGTGCCATACAAGGAAGGCGATGGATCTTCCAAGAGGTTTACAGTCCCAATTGTGTAGGAATTGGCTTTCAACCACCTTCTTCCTGAAAGATATATCAGATCAGAGAATGAGAGACCATCTCTATCTAATACTCCCCCTCAAATTGGCATCCCTTCCATTGATATGAAGTTTCTGTTGGGAGAGAATGACTGCAGGCCCAAAGAGATGGAGAAACTTGCCATGGCGTGCCACGAATTCTTTCAGGTAGATTGATTAAGTGGATGATAAATTGGTATTTTTGTGGGGTCATTAATGAACATTTGTAACCAAGTTTTTAGGTTAGTTCAACCTATCTATATTGATGTTGTTAAAGTATTTTTGTTATTAAAAAATCAATAGTTCAATTCTCTACGTTTCAATTCTATAGTTCAGTCTGGAAAAATGATCTTTTCAAGTAAATTTGTTTATTACAAATATTCTTGCTATGACTGATTTCCTGAGGCCACTGTCTGTTACAAATATTCTAACTGTTACAAATTTCGAGGGACAGTGAACCACATAGGAAAAAATGAACAATTTGTAACCAATGGTGTCGGTGTCTCTTATTTTACAGGTGCTGAGTCATGGGATTTGAACAATTTGTAACTAATGGTGTCAGTGTCTCTTATTTTACAGGAGCTGAATCATGGGATTTCTGGTTCTCTGATGGAGCGAATGAAGAGAGTTACCAGGGAGTTCATTCTGCTTCTATTGCAGGAAAAGGTAGAGTATGCAGTGCAAGAGCACGAAGGCTATGGTGAGGCCTTTGTATTCTCCGAGGACCAGCAGCTGGATTGGTCAGACCTTGGGTTGTTAAAAGATGAAATATTTTCTGCTCATGCTATTTTGTGACTTATATGAATCACTAATTTTCCAATAAAATAGGACAGATTTACTATTGTTATCACTGTTGTTGTAAGGTGAATCCCAAATCTGGTTTATCCATGACAAATTGCCCTGTAGGGCTGGGGTTGTTAAAAGATGAAATATTTTCTGCTGATGCTATTTTGTGACTTATATGAATCACTAATTTTCCAGTTATTTCTGTTAAGTTCATAATAATATTTGCATCCACTGTTCCAAGTTTTGCAATTCGCGATTTACTATTGTTATCACTGTTGTTGTAAGGTGAATTCCATATGTGCTTTATCCATGACAAATTGCCATTCGCGATTTACTACTGTTATCACTGTTGTTGTAAGGTGAATTCCAGATCTGGTTTATCCATGATCTAGGGAATTGTTGATGCTATTTTAATTTTCTAGTCATTTCTGTTAAGTTCATAATAATATTTGCATCCATTGTTCCAAGTTTTGCAATTCACTACAGACCCCGGCAGGGACTACCGCCACTGCAGTGGCTCCTTGTTAATATAATAAAACCAAAAATTATTTTATAATATAAAATGTTAATATTAGAATTTAGTACAACATCCAGTAATGTTATAAATTATAATTGAATTAATTAACACGCATGAAAAGAAATTTACTTCAAAATTTTCATGGTATAAAACTTCAAATAGCGTTACCATTCATTGATGGCTAACATATGCCATCTCATGGATTGAAAAGTGGGCGAGGACGAATTAACAATTTTATTATGAATCATGGCAATCTCAGAGGTGTACTAGACAGCTGTCCCAAGATATTGGAAAGAGCCCGAGACCGTGAAGCCCGTCAATTAACATTCATTTTCTTGGCTTTTTAACTGGAAATTTAGTTGAAGAGAGTATGGAATGGTTATAAATCGTAGAGGGATCTTTTTTGTTTTTTGAAAGAGAAAAATATTTATATTTATATTTTAGGAAAAGCTTTAATTAAATTATTATTAATTATTATTATTTATTTATATATATTATATATATATATATATATATTATATATATATTTTTTTTTTTTTTTTTTTTTTTTTTTTTTTTTTTTTTTTTTTTTTTTTTTTTTTTTTTTTTTTTTTTTTTTTTTTTTTTTTTTTTTTTATCCAGAAGAAAAAAAGTGAGATATATTATATTGAGAATATATAAATACAGATTGAGAGTATGTGGCAGGGATCGCACATATCATGTAGCATATTACACATATATATCTATTGTGTCTATAAGCATATATATCAGTCAATGCAATTGACAGCCAGATGTTATGAGACAATCAAAAAAGGAAACTGAGCAAGATACAGTCAAAAATGCATATGGCAGATTGAATTTTGTGCCATCATATGGAGCCATATATCAAGTGCCACAGTGACATGATATTGTCAATTATGTAGGATGGTGGCATATGAGAATCTTTGAAAATTATGGCATTCCGCCATTTCCAAACCATCCATAGGAATATGAGGATGAGGAAACGCCTGTTTCCATTCTGTCTGCTCCACCATATAAGAGCTGCACTAGTAGAATCAAAATCAGTCAGTAGGAAATCAAAATTAATTGCCAGAACATACCAGATCCGCAGAGTGACTGGACATTTGATGAACATATGGAGGTTGGTTTCTTCATCGTTACCACACATAGAGCATTTGCTGGGGCCATGCCATGAACGTTTTCTGAGATTATCTTTGTTGTAAAAGACTAACCATGCAAAATGTATAATTTTAGGTGGACATTTTGCCTTCCAGAAAATGTATGGGAAAGATGGGAGAGTGTATGGAAATCTGTTGCTAATCAGATATGCATATATGCCTCTGACAGACACAGGTCTCCTAAAACAGCTGACGGTCCATTGTAGATGATCAGTAAAGCCGTGACGATGAATGTCGCTCCTAGATAAGATATCAGTGAGCGATTTCCATATACCTGCCAGTAAGTCCTGTAGATTGAGGTCGCAACTATCCATCCAGATTGGAGTGGAACCATGCCATTCCTTGATCAGTTTGTCCCAAGTGAATATGCCTTGCCGCTGAAACTGAGAGATGAGCACCCTTGGAATATTAAGATCAGTATGACCACATACAATTGGATCAATGCCGATGAGGATATTTCCACCTGTATAAAACCGCCATCTCAAACGAGATAGAAACAGTGATTCAACCTTCTTCATGTTGTGCCGTATAGGAGAGCCATTTCTTGTACCAATGGTCCCTTTCCTGTACCAGAATTCGATATGTTTCCCCTTCATGTATCTTTGTCGGATGATGTTGCTCCATGGTGAGCATCCAAAAACGCCTCTCCATAATGTGCGGCAGATAAGAGCACAACCAAATAGGCGTAGATCCTTTATGCCCCATCCACCCTGTTGTTTTGGGATGGATATGTCCTTCATTTTAGCAAGATGAATCTTTTGATGTGTGGATGAGCCACCCCATATGAAACATGCCAATAATTGATTGAGACGCTGGATGATGCGTGTGGGTATGTAAAACAAATGAGCCCAGTATACTGATAAATGTGTTAAAACCGCCACAGTGAGAGTTACTCTGCCAGCCAGAGATAATGCATGGTATTCCCATGAGGATATTTTGTTATAATACCGCATAACAAGCCATTCCCAATCAGTGGCCGAGTATTTGTGAGTTTTTAGCTGAAATCCAAGATATGTAATGCCGCACCGAATGGGTTGAGCCTGTACCCCAAACATATCAACAATGCTGGAAATTATGTCCGAGATATCACCATTATAATATAAAATAGATTTATGTCTGTTGATGATAAGGCCTGTGGCCTTTTGAAAATTGATGAGGATGTCGAATAGGCATGCCCATGAAGAGCGTTGTAGAGGTGTAGTGTAATTTTGATGTAAAATAATAATAAAAAAAATTATTAATGTAAATTAATTTTTAATTATATATAATTTTGTAGTTTTTATTAATAGAGTAATTAAATTATAAAAAATAATTATATATGTATTTGAATAGATAGTAAATTATCTCATGTTTTTAATGGTTCTTTTATCATATACTTGAATGTGAATAGATCATAAATTTACCTTTAACAAAAAAAAATTACGACATTAAAATTCCAAATTGAGTAAAATTTTAAACATTTTTTCTCAACATTAAAATTCCAATAAAATTTTAAACATTTTTACTTAACATTAAAATTCCAAATTGAGTAAAATTTTAAACATTTTTACTTAACATTAAAATTTCAAATTGAGTAAAATTTTGAACATTTTTACTCTTTACTAAAGCCAATGTCGAGTTTAGATGTAAGGAGGTTTTTTGGCTCTGCAACTCTCTAACCTAGGGTTTTGGATCGCAGTCTGTGCACTGTTACCCACTCTAGCAGGGGGCAGTGCCCTGTTCACGGATCTAAGACTGCAGGGGCTTGCCCTGGCCCAACAGATGAAGTAAACGGGGGCCAATGGGGCCCTTCCTACAAACAAATAATGATAGGCAAAGGTAAAAGTCCTTTGGAAGGAGTGCAAATCATGGGTTCAGACACCACAGGGAAAAATGAGCTCAGCAAGAAGACAAAACTGGATGGCAACAAGAAGGAAACCCAATTTCCACACCAGACAAAAGGCATAAAAATTCTAGAAGGAAAAGACAAACCAGATCCCACCCAAGGAGCGAGAAAGAACACCAAAGAAGCGGAGGGTGTTGAAACCTCCCCCTTGAAAGGCCCAGACCCAGAAGAACCGGCTGTGGAAAACAAACAACAAAGATACCAGGGGCGATGTAAGCCAAAAACTACAGAAAGCCTGAGGGTTATCATCATTGACCCCGAACTGCAAGCCTATAGGGATCATATGGCTATTCATGCAGTGATATGCAAGTTCACAGACTTTTGGCCCACTGAAAAAGCCTTATACCAATGGATCAAGCAAACTTGGAAGCCGAAAGGAGATTTTAAACTCCCCCTAGGGGCCAAAGGGTTTTTTACGGTGGTCTTTTCAAATCTTGAAGACAGAGACCTCATCTTTGATGGAGGCCCTTACTTCTATACCTCGACAGGCCTCTACATGAGACCCTGGAAACCAAATTTCGCACCAGAACAGGAAACATTCAAGCATGTTCCTGTTTGGATCCGCCTATTTTCGCTCTCTATCGACTACTGCAAACCGGCGGATTTGGAGCAAATCAGCAATAAACTGGGCACCTTCATTCAAACGTCAGAAGTGACCCTCCAAAAAATGTACACATCTTGCGCTAGAATCTGTGTTGAAATGGACGTTTCAGGTGCTCTCCATGAAGGTCTATGGTTGGAATACAGAGATGAAGTCTTTTTCCAAGCCATAGACGACGAACAAATACCCTTCAGATGCATAAAATTCCATGAACATGGCCATCTGATCTGGAAATTTCCCATGCACAAGCTTGTAGAGAAGGCTAAGGATCTCCCAAGCAAAAATCAGGATGGTTTCGCCCAACCCACAAGCAGACACCGAAACCAACCGAAGACAGGAAACATCAACAAAAGGTCTATGAACGCCTTTGAGGTGCTTGGAGAGGAAACTGGAGCAGAAGAGGATACCCAAACACCAGTATCGGAGCAGGAAATCCCAGAAAAGAACAATCAAAACACCCAGATGCCGACTCCAATCTCAATTGATGATTTTCTCTGAGATCCAGAATTGAGGAAAGACGCGGAAGGGGACAAGGAAATAACATTAAGTGAAGTGGGCACAGAGGATCAGAACCTAAATGACACTCTAGAACAAGAAGGAATCGACCTTAACACCATAGTTGAGCAATGATAACAAAAAGGGGTGGAGCATATTCCAAAGGAAGAGATTGACAGAGTCAACTTCCTCTTTCTATCAAGGCAGGATGCAGCCCTGAAAGGGCAGAAAAGGGGTCTGGGCGCAACAAAAGGACTGGGCATCAAGGCACAAAACCTACACCAAACTTATTCTAATGCAAAACACAGGAAGAAACGGGGCAGAAGAACAAACAATGAGGCACTCCATGAGCTCGGCCAAATGCTCATCAACTCAGGCAAGATGAAGGTCCTTGAGGCTTTCCCTCTCTCCTCATAATTTTATTTTAACTATAAAGATACTCTCATGGAATGCAAGAGGGCTCAACAGCCAAACCAAACAAAGATTATTGAAAAAGAAAGTCACACAGGAAAATCCGAACATTGTTTTCCTGCGGGAAACCAAATGCTCTAGGCTAAAGCTGGAAGGGATAGGCAGGAGACTAGGAAAGAGAATGGAGCACTTGGAAGTAGAAGGTAATGGTCTAGAAGGGGGCTTAGCCATCTTCTGGAACCCCCAATCCCTACTCCTTAACACTGAGGCCTCCAAATCTTTCATTTCCATTGAAATGCAGATGTTGGGAGAAGCTAGCACATACTTATTCACTATTGTCTATAGCCCCCAAAGGCTGGAGGATAAGCTACAGCTATTGGACAACCTATCCAAGATGCAACAAAGGCACTCTAATGCTAAGGCCATCTATGGAGGAGATTTTAACATGATTACCTCTCTGGGGGAAAATAAGGGTGGACTTCGAACCTTAAATAGAGATGTCGAGGCCTTCATTTATTTCATAAGAACGGCTAACCTAGTGGACATCCAACCAAAAAATGGCATTTTCACTTGGAATAATAAGACAGTAGGGGACAGGCTTATCGCATCTAGGCTTGATCGGTTTCTAATCTTGGATACCATTCTCCTTGAAGGAATCACAATGGAATCTGAGATTATTCCATCTGGAGGATCGGATCATTGGCCCATCTCTTTACAAGCAACCATTCTTGGAACCCCAAAAAATAGACCCTTTTGCTTTGAAAAATTCTGGCTCAGACATCCAACTTTCACCACCAACATCCAACTATGGTGGAACGAGCATTTGGACATTAGAGGAACCAAAATGTTTCGGCTCCAAGCTAGATTGAGGCACATAAGGGCAAAGCTACAAACTTGGAACCAAGAGGTCTTTGGCAACATCTTTGAGGACAAGAAAACTCTAGAGGATCAGATGACTCTAATACATAACCACCGGATCAAGGGGGACATATCTTAGAACTCTATTAACACGGAGCGTGACCTCCTGCAAAAATGGAATGAGAGATGCAACCAGGAAGAAATTTTATGGAGACAAATCCCGTATTCAATGGTTGAACGAAGGGGAGAAAAACACCAAATTTTTCCATCGCTCAGCCATGGATTACAGAAGCACTAATAAAATAACCAAGTTTAAGGATGAATAGGGGACCTCCTTTCAATCTCATCAGGGGATTGCCTCTATCCTCAGGAACCACTTCAGCCTTATTGCCACAAAATTGAACATCAACAGACAAGAGGCAATCAATATAGTCATTACCTATATTCCCAAGCTAATCACAGAGGAGCGGAACAAGTCCTTAGTCCGCCCAGTCACCCTTCTGGAGGTGGAAGAGGCAGTCAAAGATATGGTCGATGGCAAGGCCCCGGGACCATATGAACTCACCATTGACTTCTTCAAAGCTAACTGCGACATAGTGAAGCAGGACATATGGGTGGTGGTCAAGGACTCTAGAAGATTCTCCTCCATACTCAAATCCATAAACTCCACTTTTATTGCCCTCATCCCCAAGGAAGAGGCTGCCTACACACCTTCTAAATTTCGACCTATAGCTCCCTATAATGTGTTGTACAAGATCATCTCCAAAGTCATGGCCAACAGGTTAAAGCCTATTCTCCCTTTGATCATCTCAGAAGAGTAGTCGGGTTATGTGGAAGGTAGGCAAATCATGGACAATGTTTTATTGGCACAGGAAATGATCCACACCCTTCAGTCTCAGAAAAAGGCTGGAATGATCATTCAACTGGACCTCTCAAAAGCATATGATAAAGTTAGTTGGAATTATCTTGAAGCAATTTTAAAAGCTTTTGGGTTTGCCTAGCGTTGGATCAGATGGATTTTGGCCATGGTAAAATCTCCCAGCTTCTTTATTTTGGTCAATAGAGCCCCTTCGTACCCCTTCTTCCCTTCCAGAAGCATTCGTCAGGGAGATCCTATCTCCCCTTTCATTTTTGTTATCTTAATGGAAGGACTAAGTCACATCATTAAATTGGCTAAGGATAGGAATATCATCAAAGGTCTGCAACCTCTGATTCACTCTCCTGCAACTACCCATCAGCAATTCGTGGATGATACCATGCTGCATGGTACCCCTACTATTAAGGAAGCCCAAAGTTTCAAAGCCATTTTGAACCTGTTCAGCCAAGCTTCTGGTATGGATCTTAACTTGGATAAATCTTCTATTTTTTTCTTCCATACGCACTTGGTGGTCCAAAAGCACCTCACTAATATCCTTGGTTTCAAAAGACACGGCCCCCCATCTAAATATCTTGGCATTCCTCTCACTGGAAAGCCTTGGAAAAAACTCCACTGGGAGCATTTTCACTCCAAGCTAGAGGACAGGGGAAATTATTGGACCAACAGAATTTTGAATTTTGCAGGAAGACTTGTAATGACTAAGGTGGTTCTGCATGCCATTCCTCTCTACATGCTTTCTATCCTCCCAACTCCAAAAATGGTTATATATAAAATTAGGAATATTCAAAGAGCCTTTCTTTGGTCGGGCAAAGCAGATAAACATAAATGGGAACTTGTAGCCTGGACTAAATTATGCAAACCCAAAATCCTGAGGGGCTTAGGGCTACAAGACCCGGACACTATCAACAAAGCTTATGGAGCCAAGATTTGGTGGCGTTGGATCAAGGAACCCCATACACCTTGGGCAAAATTATGGAAAGCCAAATATGCTGAAACATGGATAACTGAGGACCTGATCAGAATGACAGATGCCCCTGAAGGTTCCCCTATTTGGAATCTAGCCAGAGCTAACAACCACCTCATTCAGGACCACTACTTTTGGGAAATTCGAAATGGCAACAATGCTTTATTCTGGGAGGATGCATGGCAACAGCTACCTAAACTAGAAAACCCCAATTATCTTTCCCTACAGAGATGGTTTCAGGCAACGGGCAAGATAAAAGTCCATCATTATTTGTCTGGCAGCAACGAGAACCAGCACTGGAGGAAATGGAACCTAAAGCCTCTCCCCCCAGAGGAATACATGATAGACCTCCTCAACACCTTAAACTCTGATCTGAATAAGAGAATGATCCAGTCCACCCAGGAGGAGGACCAACTCAGGTGGGGAAAACTCGGCGAAGGAACTTTCAACCTCAAGGAGGCCAGAATGTATCTCGAGCACCAGAACCTCGAAGACAAAGTAACTTGGCACCCAAATGTCTGGAACAAAGCTCTCTGGCCAAAGATAAAATCTTTTATTTGGCTTCTCATGCATCGCAAAATCCTTACCTAGGAGAATTTAGTGAAAAAAGGTTTTATTGGGCCTTCCAGTTGCCCCCCTATGAAAAGGATGAGGAAACGATGAACCATCTCCTTAATGACTGTGACTAGACCAATAATCTGTGGGAATGGATGAAAGGAATTTTCAAACAAACAGATAGACACAGAGATTCTATTCAAGACTCCATTGCAAATTGGTGCACAAAATATTCCAGTTGTAATACGGTTAATGCCCTTTGGAGGCTCTGCCCCAGTTTTATAGTCTAGAACACTTGGAAAGAGAGGAACAGACGAATTTTTCAAAAAGAAGTCAAGCAGCTTGAAACCATCAAAATAGTCATTATGCATAGTTTAAAAGAGACTGCCCTTACCATTTGCAAAGCAAAACAGGACAAGATGCTCACTCCCAATGATTCTCGCATCCTGCTATTGTTTGGCATGAATGGTCTGATAAGTCACAAGGCTCAAGCTGACCACCCTTGACCTGCTCTCATTCCTTCGACTTGGCTACCCCCCACCTCGAGGTTCTACAAATTAAATTCCGACGGGGCCTCCAAGGGAAACCCTGGCCCTGCAGGGCTTGCAGGCGTCATCCATAATGACAAAGGTGAAATCCTCCACATTTTCTGCAAAGCGCTTAGGGAGGCCACCAACAATGAAGCAGAATTCGCAGCCCTGGAATAGGGGATGCAAATCCTCATCCGAATAGGTAAAGGCTCTATTATAGTGGAAGGAGATTCCCTCTTGGCCATCATTGTGGCGAAGAGAATGCAAAATGGAACTCGGTTGGAGAAAGTTACAAAGCACTAGATATTAAGCATGGTTACAGCGCTCATTGCAAAACATCTCTCCTCCCTCAGCAGCATTGTTCCACAGGTTGTTAGGCGGAAAGAAAATGTCTTAGCGGATTGCCATGCCAACCACACGGTTGATCATCCGATGGAGATCACTGACACTTGTTGGCAAGACGTCACAGAAGACAAGTTTCGGAATCAGTGCACTCTCATCTCGATGCAAGATCTTACAGGAGAATCAAGAGTGGAAGAAGGGCTGCAGGATACGGCTCATTAATAACCTACGTGAATTAACAATATACTTAATGCCAAATAGAGGTACAACGGGTGACAGGCCCATGGAGTACCTAGGGAAGGGTGGAAAATCATCCACAAGGACAAAGTTTATCAGACAGGGAGGACAATCAACAAAAAGTATGATCGGCACAGTCAGCAAGAAGCAGGGGAGGACACCTGGATTTCAACCAACAACCTCAAGCGTGGCAAAGTAATGGCTCTAAATCGGCATCATGAGAAGGAGTTGGGAAATCAAAATGGAAGTTATTATGGCAGGAACACCATATCTCAGAAGGTGAAGTGGGAAATCTCAATCTAGAACATTCATCCCTTAGCTAAACCTAAGGCATTCAACCAGGTAAACAAGACATTGCATTCTCCTAGCTCGTTTCTTAACAATCTTAGTGTTGTTAGGAAGTTCATTGTCTCCTCCACCTACGCCAACACCTGCAATAACAACATGGCTCATGAGGGTAGTCAGAATGCATCTGCTAACCGGGACCTGAAAAAAGCCCATGAAGATTATGAGACCCAGACCTCTTAGAAAGAAAAATGCAAAATTGACGAGCTTGAAGCTACGGTCACAGAGGAAGAAGAACATATGGATGTTCAGGCTCTGGAGACGGAAATGGACTGGATATCAGATCCAGGCACAGCGACCACCAGAGCCACACAATTCGTTCGAACCCAAGGTGAAATGCGGTGTATGAAGACCATGCTGGCCAAAGCGCTCAGCATGCAAGCTGAAGATATCAAGAAAGCGCA
Source organism: Pinus taeda (assembly GCA_000404065.3). NCBI lineage: Eukaryota > Viridiplantae > Streptophyta > Pinopsida > Pinales > Pinaceae > Pinus > Pinus taeda. Next base: position 134,151 of record APFE031199367.1, read on the forward strand.
CTATGCCATTTCCCTCATTTCTACAGAGAATTCGACAAAGCTAGATGCCATAAAGTTCAATTTTAGTGCCCTGACTCAGGAAGTCAGAATCATGTCGCACAAACTAGGAGTCCTCATCAATCTCCTCAGGCTCTCCATTTGTCAGGGAAAAAATGTTGTTGTGGACGTCTCGACGGAGGAAACTGACACCAGCAAGGTGAAGTGCCCCACTCCTCAAAGGATTCCACAGCCCAAGTTCGAGACTGCAACGGCTAGCCCAAGTGCAACCAGTAAAGACTATGTGATTTTGAAGTTGTAATGGCTTCTTGTTTCCTTGGTTCTCTCTCATTTTGTATCTCTTTGTCGCAGTTTTGGAGGTCCTCCAGGCCCTCTTTCTTTTTGTGTCTACTGTCAAGCAACCCTGGCTGGTTGACTTTTCTTGTTTAGATCCCTCTCTAGGCAGCCCTACGTGGTTGGTCTCTGGTTCCAAAGATGCAGGTTCAAATGCTTACAGTCTTTTTGAGCAAACGTGATGAAATTGCTTTCTCTGTTTGTGTGTACAGACTTTTTGTATCCTATCTAATTTTATGATATAATATATAACTGTTGATTTACACACAAAAAAAAAAACCAATGTCATTTCTTAAATCAAAGAAAAAGGTTAATTTCAACACACCAAAAAAAAAAAATCGAAAAATCTTTTAATATTTATTTTAACCTAAAAATTCGTAAAAATGAATCTTGAAAGGAAAAAAGTCATATCAAGGATATACATAAATAATTTCCACATTAAAGTTGAATATTTGAAAATATGTAATTTGAATATAGTTTTTATTATAAATTTTGTTACCATACCATTAAATAAACATCATTAAAATCTAATATGGTATTATAATTAATTTAATATATTATAGTTAAATATTATTAATAAATTTAATAACTTTGGATTAATGTAATATTAAATTTGTTATATTATAATATATATTAATATATTATGATATATATTAACTCTAGATATATATGGAGGGAAGAACAAAGACATAGAGTAATAGAGGTGGAGAGATAGGGGGAATGACAAGGGACAGGAGGAGATACAATGAAGGAGAGGGAAGAGGAGGAATGAAGAAGAGAGAAAGAGAGGAGTGAGAGAGGGAGAGAAGGGTAAGATAGAGAGAGGGGGAGACACAAAGATGGAAGAGGGAGAGATAGTGACAAGGTTGGAGGGCAAATAGAGAGGAAGAGAGAGATAGTGACAGAGTTAGAGGGCAGAGAGATAGGGGGAGAGAGATAATGACAAGGTGAGAGAAAGAGAGAGAGAGATGGGGGAGAGAGAGGGAGGTAGGAGAGAAAGGGAGAGAGAGGAAGGACCAAAGAGAGGACTCAAGAGAGGGGAGGAGAGAGGGAGGGACATAAATATGTAGTTGGAGGGGGAGAGAGGGAGAGAAAAAGAAAGACATAGAGAGAGAAAAGTGGAGAGAGAGAGAAGAGGAAGCGACAAGGGAGAGATGGAGAGAGAGTGTATTTTTGGGGTGAGATAGAGAGACAAAGAAGGAGAGATGGAAGGAAGGGAGGGGAGAAGGAGAGAGGGAGGAAGATAGTGACAGAGTTAGATGGTGAAAAGAGAGGGGGGAGGGAGATAAAGTGAGGTGGGAGAGAAAGGGACAGAGAGGAAAGAAGAGAGAGAACGTGACAGAGAGGAGAGAGAGAGTTGGAGGGATAGAGAGAGGTAGGTAAGAAGAAATACATAAAGAGAGAAAAGGGGGGAGAGAGAGATGGAGTGATAAGGGAAAGAGAGAGAGAGGGAGAGAAGAGAGCGGGAGGGAAGAGAAATAGAAGGCGGAGAGAGGGAGAGGGCGAGTAAGAGGGAGGGAGAGTTAGATAGATATGGAGAAAGAGTGTGTATGCTTTGGGAGTGATGTAAAGAGACAAAGGAGAGGCAAATAGAGATAGATATATAGATGGGCGGTGAAGAGAGGGAAGAAGAGAGAGATAGAGAGAGGAAGGGAGGAAGGGGGAGATAGATATATATGGAGAGAGAGAGAATGTGTGTTTAGGGGTGATATAGAGAGACAGAGGAGGAGAGATGAAGGGAGATATAGATATAAATGGAGGGGGGAGAGAGGGAAGAAGATTTATTGCATAAAATGCATTGATTTCAGTGTAAATGCTGACTTATAGTCCTTTTTTATTGCTTTCACTAGATGCATTAATTTCAGTGTAGATGTTGATTTGTAATTATATTTGATTATTTGTACTACATGCATTGATTTCAGCATGATAGATGATTATTTCTAATTATTTGATTTCTTTCTCTAGATGCAGTGATTTCAATGTAGATGATTATTTCTAATTATTTGATTTCTTTCTCTAGATGCATTGATTTCAGTGTAGATGGTGATTTCTAATCTTATTAGATTGCTTGCCCTAAATGCATTTATTTCAGTGTATGTGTCGATTTCTAATTATGTTTGATCGCTTGCACTAGATGCACTAATTTCAGTGTAGATATTAATTTCTAATCTTATTTGATTTCTTACATTAGATGCATTAATTTTAGTGTAGATGTTGTTTTCTAATCCTATTTCATTGCTCGCGATGGATTAGATGTTGTTAATCTTAAGACTATAAATTATTTAAAAAAAAAAAATTCAAGAATAGATGGAGGGGAGAGAGAGAGAAGAATATTTCTTGCACTAGATGCATTGATTTCAATGTAGATGATGTTTCCTTAGAATTTTATTCAATTGCTTGCACTAGATGCATTGATTTCAGTGTAGATGTTGATTTCTAATACTATTTGATTGCTTGCTCTAGAAGCATTGATTTCAGCGTAGATGTTGATTTCTAATCTTTTTTTTATTGTTTCCACTAGATGCATTTATTTCAGTGTATATTTGGATTTCTAATCATATTTGATTGTTTTCACTAGATGGATTTATTTTAATGTAGATGTTGATTGCTTGCGTTAGATGCATTGATTTTGGTGTACATGTTGTTTTCTAATCTTATTTGATTGCTTGCATTAGACACATTAGATGTTGTTAACAGGCCTGGAATTTGACGTCCCACGTGACGTATTTTTTATTTCAGAACGTATTTGACGGTTAGGAAAATATTTTCCACGACAAGTTTGATGTTTGGTATACCTCTCCAACACGTCAAAATGACGTTTAATTTCATAGAGAAAACATAAAAATCTATAATGCCCTATTTCATAAGAGTCAGGACTTAAAACCGGTACATAACACAGTTTGAAATTAAAAACTCTTTAAATGTTCCAGGGTCCCATTGCCTACTACCCTAGTACTTACCATTAATAGAAAAAAGTCTAGAGCTACCATTAGCCACTCGTCCCATACTAATGATATGCAAACTTAATATGATGAGACATGGAAATTGTAATGTTACGGTTTACCTATTCCATGATCTCGCTCAGCATAACTATTGTATGTTGAATGTTAAATTGGTATGGGTGGGTTTGTATTAGAATTTGGTTGTATCTAATGTTCATTACCTCACTATAAAACCCATTTGTTGGAGCTCTGCAACAAACTTCACTATAAAATTGTTGAAAATTGTGCAACAACAAATGTTAAATTTAGAATGTGCTAAAAATAGCATGTCTAAAAACGAATTTGGTCTTAACAGCAGTTTAAAATATTAATTAATTAATCTCCATGAGTTAATTAGTTAAGGAAAAGCAAACTTGAAGTCTTTGTGAGAACATGCAATTATTTCTCCACTAATTGGGGAATGTGTCCTTGATTTGCTCCACTGATTGAGGAATTAAGGATGAGTTCTATATAGAGAATCATTGACTTAGTTCAACTAGTCAATCCAGTTAGATATTTTACAAGTTTAAAATAATAAAATATAATTTGTTAATGCTTGCATGCATGTGACAACTATTATTTTAGATAACTGAGGATTCACTCATAAATAGCTTATGCATGGCAGTTCAGACAAAGACCCAGTGGAGATCAGATGAGGGACACTGTACTATCAGATGTTAGGATATTTCTAGTAAGTATTCCTATCATAAGAAAATCATCTATTTTCTTTATGACTACGTAGTTAGACCTGAGGTGACAGCAGGTATGATTAGGCCAAATTTCAGCCTATATATTGAAGCCTAGGTAGTCCATGATTTACATCATCAAAGACATCAACAGAGACATATTCTGATTACAGAGAGAGAAGGATAGCTATTGAGCTGATTCTTTTTGTATGTTGTTGAGGATCTCCACTTCATTGATAATACAGTGTTGGGGTTTTATGTTGGTGCTTTCCCCAATGATATATTCTGTGTTATGTGATTGATTCCTTCTTATGAGTTATATGTGTTCATGCTTGATGTTGCTCATGGTTGATTAGCTTCCTCAAAGTTTATGGTAGATGTAAATCTAGTATTATGCTTTAGTACATTGCATATATCAGTTTGATCTACAAGTGAAATTTCTACATGATATCACTGAGCTAGCTGATTTGTAGAGAAAATTCTACAAAAATTAGTGTAAAACCAAACTGTTGCAGCCTCGCACCAAATCTAGTCTGAGTTTTGGACATGCTACTCTGTCCTCCGTGGCGAATTGAAGATATGTGATTGGAACTTGCCAGCCATCCTAGATTTGGGTCACCGGCTCCTTTAAAGTAATCTGTTACTTCCCACATACAGCTGTTTGATTTCTTCATAAGACATATACTTTCAACGATGCCCTTCATCTTTGACGTAAACTGAATTGCTCTATCTTTGACAACATGCGCTTTCATGGTTTTCATTTGTTATCGTTGCACGCTAGTTTTTTCTTGTAAAATTCGCAGAATAAATCTGCCCTGACTGGCATATTTTGACGAGACTTAATAGTCATGTGTAACTTATTGTTTCAAAAGGAGAAACACATTATATTTTTGAAGAATATATTTATCTTACTTAATCAATTAATTAATTTAGTGATAATTAAATAATATAACCTCGTAAGATTTAATGTAGAAGTCACATGTCAACTACTCTTGACTTTTCCTCATGGAAGAGACAGAGAACGGATATCGAAACTTAGTCTTGAGATGAGATGTGAATTGAAAATTTTGGAATTGTGAATAAAAATTCTAATTGAAATTTCATGAGCATGTGAGGTGAACATGGAAGAACTTGTTATGTAATTTAAATATGAAGATGAGTGCGGCATTGATTTCGTCTTGTTTGGTGAGAGTTTGCCAAGAAAATTAAGAAGAAAACAAAGGAGAGTTTGCAGTGGTGTGGACTTAGCAAGGGGTGAATTTTTTTGGTTGTTAGTGTCACTCTTTCTAGATGGTCATGTGATTTGGAATATGAAATACTTCTTAGTCTGCCCCACACTTGATGGCTTGGGATTGTTTTTGCACCATGTATGGGCATTCTGGAATGTGGGGCGCCTCTGTCTTTAGTGATATTTGTAATTTTTGGGAAGGGCAAAGTTTAGATGTGATTGGGATAAATAATTTGAAAAACAAAGCCGCAAAAAACAGAAGGCTAACATTAAATAATGAGGGGGAACAATTTTAAATGAAAGGAGGGAATCCAATGAGGGGGAATTAAAATTCTAATTTGCCCAGGAACTTGTGAAAGAGTAATGGTCAACTTGAATGGTAGTAAATTTTTCGTGGTATTTTTTCCCTGGTATTATCGGAATTCAAATATATAAAGGATTTGAATAAATCCATGGAACTGTTGATGCTGATCAAGCTGGCTATTCTAACGTTAAATAACAGTGTTACAAAACAAAACAATAGTCTTCCATTAACGTTTATTCCACACAGACTCTTTTTTAACTCTGCCTAGCTCCCACATTCCCACCATAGAGTTTCACTACAAATGATTCGCATGAACATGCCCTAACTGCAATAATAATACCAAACAAAGTAATTACGCCATGGAAAGGATAATTTTATTACCACTGTTAAAATAGTGTTCCAATTTAGTCTGAGTGGTTAGAGAATACCATTGTGGGCTCTTGAGTAAGCGTAATAGGTGAGTTTAGATTGATAGATGCAGCTGCTACAACTTGACACTGGGCTCGAGACTGTAGCGATGAACATGAGACACAAACTGTAAACCAAAAAGAAATTTATTGTTTTGGTGGCCATGATGGAAGACTAGAAGATTTTTTCACATAGAGAATGTGAAACTACAGGAACTCTTGCTAATTTTTTTAATATGTAACATAAAAGAAAAAAATGACAGTCATAAATTTACTGAAAACGTAAATTGACAGGGATGGAAAACCAACACCTGTCTCCAAATTTTCAATTGATAGACAATTTTTTTGAAATTCCAGGCCTGGTTGTTAGTATTGACATGGTAGATTATTAAGAATTTATTTTTTCAAGATATATAGTAATACCTAAAAGCACACTTACAAAAATTAATTAGCTCTCAAAAGTTGTGATACATAGAATTAAAATGAAATAGATGTGCAGAATCAATTCTCCTGCAAAGGGAAAATTAATCTTTCATAAGGTTGTCTCCCTTCTACATCACCAACTAATTGCTAATAGACAATTACATATATTCAAAATTACTAATAGATAATTGCATATAATAATGTATTCATAATATTTGTAAGAGGAAAATATATATTTATAAACATTTAGAACAAATCAAAAAATATTCTTGAAGGAGATGTAATAATTGTTTGGAGAAACAAATAATGTGAAGATTTTATAATTCTAGCCACTCATTTAAAAAAAAAAAAAAAAAAAAAAAAAAACATTATTTTTTAACTTTGTTGAATAGACTATAGATAAAAAATCATCAAAATATTATTGAAGGAAATAAATTATTTCAAGAGTAATCTTGATGCAATAAATTATTAAAACTACTCTTCAAGATATATTTAGTAATACTTGGGTGAACACTATTCAAAATTAATTAGTTGTCAAAAGTTGTGATACATAAAATTAAATGAAATAGATGTGCAGTATCAATCCTCCTACAAACTATTGATAATATTGTCTCCCTTCTTCATCACCAACTAATTATTAATAGACATTTGCATACACATAGAATATATATCACAACAACTATAACATTCAAAAACATTATCATCCAAATCCAAACACAAAAACACACAAACCACTCATAGCATCAAAATAAAGATGTACAAATCATTCAAGGCAAGCAACACAAACTAAATTAAAGAAGAAAATGATATGCTCATGTCAATCAAAGAAAACATAATGTGAATTTTGAAGTTAAACTCAAACATATACATTATAATGATAATCTAAAAATATGACATTGTTTCCCTCAACTAGAACCAGCTTAGATCCATCTAACATCGGATTTATCATGTGCCAAGAGGGATCAAATCCCTCAAGGTGCAAACCTTTCCTCAAGTTCTACACTCCAAAAAGAAGGTTTGCATCTCGAGGGATTTTATTCCTCTCAGAGCACGATAGATCCGGTGTTAGATGGATCTAAGCTGGTATATATAAAATCAATATAACTATCATCTACGGCATAGAAAGTCTCAAAAATTAGAACCTACAACTTATATAGAAACAGTGTAGTCTAAAAAAAACATAAATTAGTATGGAAAATAACGGAAATTTATCCAAAATTATAACAAAATCCAATAGAAAATTTTAAAAATTTGGGTGACAAAATCCGACAGAAATTTTTGAAAATTTAGGTTACAATTGTCAAACTTCAAGATTGTGGGTGCCCTAGGAGCTTTTGATGGTGCTGAATCCATTCCTGCCATCAAAAAAATGATTCAAACCCCAGCATTCTGATTTTTTGAAATCTTTTTTTACCAGATTCAAACAGAAAATTGCCATCCAAATAAATTTAAATTTGTAGCATCCATAGAAAACATTTTTTCATAACCTAATTAGAATCCACAGTGTATCCTGCCTTACCTAAATTGTTCAAATTGTGCTCTCTATCAGAGTCCATAACAGTAGTGTATGTAAACCGCATCAGGGACTTTTATATCACCAGCCATATTGGAGGTCTCGAAATTATAACACTGAACGAACGAATAGTTGTTAAGTAACACAAAATAAATCAAACAGTTAATACACAACGCTTGGTTTACACACTCTACATCAAACTCATGCGCGGTAAAATGCGCCAACTCTTATTATGATCCACAAGTAAATATAAATCTCCACAACAACTCACAATTAACACATCACCTTCTACGTAAAGTAAACAGATACAAGGGTCCACGTCAAGGATTCCACACTAGGACACACAACTGTGTTTAATTATGTTAAAACAATAAAATCTCAAAATCTTATTCAATGTTATACATGGAGAACATTTGGTCTCTCTTAAAACTAAAATTCTATTTGGTTTTGTACATATTCCATTTTGCAATGAGGTTTCTTATTTGTGTTTGTTATTGTGAGTGGGACATTTGAATTAGTTAGATTTGATCCTGTGATTTGAACACAGAACTCGGGCGAAAGAAATCATTCGCAGACTACTCAAAATACCATTCCAGAACCCCAAAATAAACCTTTCTAGTCAAGATAACATCCAAAAAGAATATTTTGTAAACAGAATTGTCTCTCTGTGCAAGAGTGTTATCATAAAAGGGGAATTTTTCTCAGGGACAAAATACCCTTTTTGCACTATTGTAGAGGATGATTTCCTGTAGATTAGATATTAGGGATATTAGATCAGAGGATCCATTTGAGAACTCCAAAAGAAACCTTTCCATTCAAGAGAACATCCGAGAAGATTATTTTGTAAACAGAATTGTGTTTATCTATGCAAGAGTGTTACTATAAAAGGGCAATTTTATAATGAGATTAGAAATTTTTGTAATAAATTGATGCTTCAAAGGAAAAGTTTCAGATTCGAATGGCTTTTGTTCATTCATAAAATTCACCATGGAGGTAGAAGTCAATAATAGCCTCGCTTTTCTTGACATCCTCACCACTAGAAACCAGGATGGCTTCTTATCCCACCAAGTATATAGAAAAAAGACCCATACTGAACAATATCTTCATGCCACCTCTCACCATCATCCCAACCAAAAATTAGGGGTTCTAAGCACTCTAGTAACTAGAGTAGTTTGGATTTCTGATAAAGAACACTTAGAAACTAAGAAAGCACATCTCTTGAATGTATTCCTAAAAAATAGATATAAAAGACATCAAGTTATCAAGGCAATTAAAAATGCAAACAAAGAAACTTGTCATAAAAACAAAAACAATAATGATTTTGTTGGTAAAGCAAAACCTTCTTTACATTCTTGGAACCACATACAAGATTGCCCACATTCTAAAGAAAAACAATATTTTAACCACCTTTAAACCTTTAAATATCATTTGTAGTTGTCTCGAATCTGTGAAAGATTTCATTGACCCGATATGTCAAAAAGGTGTCTATTTAATTCCATGCTCCACCGGGGTTCCTTATGTTGAAGAAATCGGTCTATCTATCAAAACTAGAATCCAGGAACATTCAGCTAACATAAAAATAATCGTTCAAAAAACTCTACTCTTGTTGAACATTCCAATAATACCAAACATCAAATTTGTATTGAAAAAACTAACATCCTTGCCAAAATTGACCACTATTTCCACAGAAAATTTAGAGAGGCCATAGAAATCAGTAAACATTTGAATAACCTCAATAGGGATGAAGGATGGAGTATTAGTAAAAATTGGATTCCGACATTAACATCTAAAAAAATATCTTTCCAAAACCCTTCACCTTAATTGTACTAATAATTAAATTTATTATTCAATTTCATTATTTTTAAATTCAAAGACATTTACCCAACCCTCATACATCAATTAATCATTAACATGTAACAAAAACATAACTTATTATTGGTTACAAATATTTTACCAATATTTCAAAACATATCCAGTAAACATTATTAATAACTACAATTAGATATCAATTTATTAATCAATATAACATTTATTAATGTACATAATGATATGATTCGTTATATGATCTTTTGGTCTCTACATCGCCCTCTATTTAATCATGTGCCATGATTTGCATTTTCATCTTTGCATTTTCATCTGGTCCTGATCATCAACTACACTTGCTGGTTTTAAACACGTCGGCAAAATTCTCTCCTATGTGTTTTCTACCAAAAAGACTCTTCTTGATATGAGATTTGTTAATTTAATTAATAACACTATATAACATACATTTCAAAAACATATCCATTAAACATTATGAATAAATACAATAAAGTAATAATTTATTAATCAATATAACATTTATTAATATACATAATGATACGAGCTTTGTTAATTTAATTAATAACACTATATAACATACATTTTATATACTAATAAAAATCCTTTTTCTTTTAGGGTTTTTATTGTCACCCATTTTTCCACTAAATCATTCATATTTCTTATCTACCTTGGTCTGATTAGTTTTCCACATTTCATAGTATCCTGAAGATGAACTACATTTGGGGGTTCGAAACACTGATTATCACACTGACATTATGCGATGGGTCCAAAAGAAAAATATTTGAAACAATTTAGGAAGATTGTTATTTAGTATGAATATGATAATAAATTTCAATATTTGGTACAGTTGTTATGCAGGTGTCTTTTCATATGATCAACTATTTGTTCATATGATTGAATAAAATTTTTATTTGCCCCTGAATGTGATTATGTATGTAAATGAATTTTAGGTAACTATTTGTTCAAATATTTTCTTATATACATTGGTTTAATAGTTATTTAAGCATGATAATCATTTCCATGTTCTAATAACATTTTTTTTTTATTTTTAGCCTATAATAATTCTCCAAATAGAGCATAAACGAGATTAAATAATATCATTTATCAGAACTATCTTTATAACTCATATTAATCTTAGAATTCATGTCGAATCCCCATTTTAAAACCATTTCACTTGGTATGTAGAAACTATTTTCTATTTTCCAAGTTATGACAGTTTTCTTTGTTTTCTACATTGCATGTAGGATTTAATTTTAATCAAATTTAAAACGAAAGTCTCCTTATGTAGGAGAGAACCTTTTGGGTGGCCTAGATGAGCCCACATTTCATTCAAACAAAAATATTGTCTCTTCCAAGCATGTTGTAGGAGAAAACCTTTTGGGTGGCCTAGATGAGCCCACATTTCATTCAAACCAAAAGATTGTCTTTTCCAAGCATGTTGTGAGAAGGTAAGTCTTTTCCTCCTGCCTGTTGATAACAGCAAGCATTATCATATGTCAATAGTTAGAAGTTATATTTAGAAATTAGCTTAGGATTTTAGATTAGATTAGACATTTAGTTTAGGTTAATTTAGGCAGTGGAAATCAGGCCCATATACCAGTTGAAATCACCATACCAAATGGAAAAGGGTATAATTGGGGCCCTAACCATTTGATTTCCTTAATGTTGAATATGGTTTATTTTTTCCATCAATACCTACCTTAGGAAAAAGCTATTAACCGACACCAATGCTAACATCAACCTCATCCTCACTGTGATTCCCACATACCATCAATATGACGTATGGTACTTTACATGGAATCATCAATTTATAGCCATAATTGCACTAACCTGCCACCTTTCTTAATTTGGAATCCATTGTCATTTTTGGTGAGCACCAGTATTGCAGCAATAATGTTACAACTCCTGAGGCTTCCTACTTTACTTTTATCAACCCGGTAGTTAGTAACAAACTTGGAAGCGACGATGTTGTATGCACAAGTACTAGCTCTTAATACAGGCTGTCACTTGGTTAGCTGGCGCAAGTTTGCTAGGAGCTTAAGCCAACTTCTATGAATTCTTAGAAGAAGCTTTTAACTGTGATGAAAGAAAAATAACTCGACAGGGACTATTCTATTTACAGAAAGAGAAGGAAAACTGAAATGTAACGCAAACCCTAGCAAACCCTAATTTACCCACTAACCCTACTTTTGCAGGAAAAGAGATGAAAGATGACGAAATGAGTGCCATTGACTACTGAAAAGATAAGTTGCATTTATTCAAGCTACTTTTGAAAAGAAATGAGAAGAAAACATATTTTTGTGCTTTTGAGTGTCTTTATGTGAAATTACTATGCTTGTGATTTATCTGGTTGTGATTGTGCAGAGGTTTGGTGGAGAAGGAAGATGGAGTTGGATTTTGCATAGGTGGAGGAAGGTGTGGAGAGGTCCTAAGAATCCCTCAGTACCCTTCTGAAGACTTTCATAGTGATCAGACTTCGAAAAATCACTCACAGGAAATTCTACAAGAGGCTGCAGGGGATCTACAGGAAGAGGCTGAGAGCTATTTTGGAGTTTTGAAGGTGGAAAAATGATGGGAAAGGGTAACTGAAGGTTATATGAAAGTGTTGAGGTGTCTAGAGTTGGTCAAGGAAGATTAAGAAAGAACAGGATGGTTGGATTTGTTCAAATGGCAAGAAAGAAGCTTATGGAGAAAAATGCACAAGTTAGGGCAGATTGGCAAAATGTTGCGAATGACTTGGGAAATCTATGAGAAGTGAGCTAGTGCTGGTTGTTTTATGGATGTATGGTGAGCTAAGGTGTCCTGCAATAGATCTTCACATCTACTTACAAAATCTATTCAAATAAAGGACTAAAAACTGAAATTTCTCTAGCTTGACCTAATTTCTGACCTACAAACAAAAAATGTTGAACAGTAACTTGTGAACAGAAAAAAATGTAGAGAGATCTATTGTAAAAGAACAGGAAATGATCTAGGCAACTGAGTCTGAACCAATATCAGTCTTTCCAAATCAAGGTATCACACTAGCAGTTGCATGGAAGAGCAAAAACTGTGTTTTTGGTGGCAGCAGTAGTGCCTTGACCTCAAATCATAGTCCCAAGAAGGGAGAAAGGAGATCAGGGCCTGTTGTTGGCCTTTTTGAATCCTATTATGTCACTGCAGTAACCTACTTGAGCAACTGAAACACAAAACATCTATGCAAACCATCAAAAACAACCTAATCTAATGAAATAAAATGAATCTATGTAACAGAAATTAACTCACGAACTGAAGAAAAAACATATAAGTACAAAGTAGGAGGTGTTGGGCAGCTTGGGTTGGGCCCTAACCCAAGAGCTTCAGCCCTCTGAAAGAGATCAATGCTGGCTCAAAAACTGTTTCATCTTCATTATCAAAAATAGTAGTCACATTACATAAACTGTTCTCAAAAAGGAACTTGAAAATGAGCTGAACACAATGTTGCACAAAAGTGCGAAAATCTACTAATAACTAGCCAACCTACTGAGGCTCTAAGCCCCCTTATTTATACAAATGGAGTCCTCCAATAGTCCTCCTAAAATCAAGGAACTCGGCTTCCTAGAACTGGAGATAAATATCAGTCCTACTTTACTTGCTTGGTTGTCCCTTGGATGCATCAATGTGGACCTCTGTGCTCCGAGTTGCTTATGGAGGATTCGAGGAAAGGGGTCATAAATGAAGGAGACACCCCCTAAAAATCCTCTTTACTGTTTTCCTCGAGTTTTGGCTGCCATTTGCTCATAAATCCCTTGACTTTGTCCAAAATTGACCAAAAAAATTGCATAAAGCACACATTAGACTACATGGAAAAATGACTAATCCAATTCACTCTATTAGCATAAATATATTCAAAAACATGCAATAAACTAATGATAATGGTGGATTAAGTCGAAATAAGAGGCAAAATGAGCCCATAGAATTACCCATTTCTGGGGTTCATCATCACCCCCCTATTGAATGGGTTGCTCATCCTCTGAACAACTAATCTAACTCTTCATCCTTGAGGGCTCTGATAGATTCCCTGACATCCCATGCCTCTGATGTGATATCTTCCTCTTTATCATGGAAACCTGCCTTCCTATCCACTTCTTCCCACTGTTTATGTTCTTCCTCCTCTTTTACTCCTTCCGGCAGTCCCAGCAGTAGTGGAGGACTGAATTTAAGGCCAATCCAATTGGCCTTCAAGCTTTGCATTGAGTGCTTATACAGGGGCACTCTCCTCATGGCTTCCCTCATCTTGTTTGGGGAGTGATACTCCCTGATCCGTAGGTTGTGTGGCAATGTACTCCACCTTCTCATGTAGGCATGAATGCAGTCATCTCCAAACAATCTCTCCATGTCCTCGAAATGAGCAATAGCCTGGGCTTGCTTGTCAACATAGTCAGGGACAACTTGAAGATTAGCTGCAAGGTGTTGGTGGGCATAGAGGATAGCCAAGGGTTCTGTTGGTTCTGCTCTAATCATCAGGGGTTCAGTCACCTCTTTTGCCATCATTTTCTGGATTTCTACTGCACTTTTCTCTTCATGGCTCATCCAAGATGCCATAGCCATCAGCTGCAAGTCTCCCAACGCAGCATTTGGATCCCATAAGTTCATGTCAGTAAGTGCCATGTTGTGCAAGTAAAACTCTTCTAGCTTTGCTTTGTCCTCAGCTGAACTGTGATCACATATATGCATGAATTGGCCATAATCCTGAAAAGGTATTGTGCCCCTCTAGGCTAGTGCCTTAATCTAAAATTGGAGCCACTGATCCTTGACATACACTGCATATGATTTGGCTAGCTGCCTGCACTGTAATGCCTCCATAGCCCAGCTGGCCATGCAAGCTAACTAGGCTTCCTTTTCCTGTAGCTGCCTTCTCAAAATCAACACCTCATTTTCTGCATGGGATTCCCTTTCCTATTGTTGTTTTATCAATGTCTCAGTGTCTGTCTGGGGTTCCTCTTCCTTTTTCTGTCTTTTTAATGTCTCACTATCTGTATGGGGTTCCTCTCCTTGTTGTTTTCTTTTTAATATTGACATCTCATTTCCTCCTTGAGGTTCCCTTTCTTGTAGCTGCTTCTTCAACATTTCCTTTTCTTCCTCCAATTAAGCTCTTCTGATGTTGTCTGTATGCATGACCATGCTCAATTATTTACCCATTTCTCTCAACTTGTTTTCCATGTGCCCAATGTCTTCTACCCCTTTTGATTTTGCACTCTGCATCCATGTATGGATCCTGACTCTTTCCTTTTCCAGCTCGAAGAAAAGAGGGACTGCAGACTTTTGTGGGATGATCTTCCCACCTTCCAGAAGGTTGTAGTAGGAGCCTAAGTTAGGCTAAGGTCCAGGCTTTGGTATCTCTTTTGCCTTGTCTTTCTCCTTGGTCTGTTCTTCTAACTTCTTTTCATGTTTTTCAGTTTCTTTGAGCTTTGCCAATGTCTCCGGTAGAGAGGTTTGCGCCTCATGTAGGATTGTTTTAGAGTCCATTAGTTTGATCCTTCCTTTCCAGGTAGAGGTCTTGGGGCTCCCTCTTTTGTAAGTGATGGAGATTTTGGAGGGAGATTCCTCCCTTGTTGCAGTAGAAACATCCTCAATGATGATGGGCTCCTTTGAAGGTGGTTGAGGCTTCCCCATCTTAATTCTGGTGCTCTTTCGAGCCTTGAAGTGCATAGATGGTTATCTCTTCCTTTTCCCTTTGGGCTTGGCTGGAGTACTAAGTGCAACAAGAAAAACTGCTACTTCTCTTGCTAGTGTCTCAGGATACACTTCTTCTTGCTGTGTTTCTTCTTCTTCATATGTTGTTTTGCCTGTTTCTGCTGGTTTTTTGTCTGTTGTCTCTGACTTTGTTGTCTCCTCTGCTTGTTTAGTTTTTGCCTTTCCTGTGGCAGCCTTTTTCTGAGATGTCTTAGGCTTCTTCTTTTCAGTTCTTGTCCTCTTCTTTTTCTCTACTGTGGTTTTCCTTTTTTCTGCTTTTGACTCTGTCTTCTTCTCTGTTTTAGGCTCATCTTTGGTGGTGCCATGTTTCTCCTTTCCTCTCTGTTTTTCTTCTTTTTCTTCTTCCAATTGAATGTTTTGTTCTTCTTCATGGATTTCCTTCTTAGGTTCCTCTTTCTGTTCCTCCTCTTCACTTCCAGATGGACTAAGGTCATCAGTGAGAGTTTTGATATCATATTCTTTAGTCATCTTCCTGAAAATATCTGAAGCTATGGGGATTGTGTAAGTGTGGAGGGCATCCTCCACCAGCAATTTAATTAGCCCATGATGGGCCAATTGGTCTGGAACCCCTACCTTCAGTTTGGTGCTAGACTCTATCAAGGATTGGAGGAGAAAATATGGAAGACTGAGTTTTCTAGATGCAAGCAGGTCCATGCCATATCTTAGTTCATGTAATAGTCTGAAATGATACCCATAGACTATGTTGTATCTTCCTTCATAGGAGATATATTTCATGATTTGATAGCTGACCCCACCCCATGGATAAGGTATACTCGTCCTCCTAATGCCATTCTTATCCTCCACAGGATGTTCATCAGGCTGGAAAAAGGTCTTCTTAGCAACTTGTCCTAGTGGTTTTTCTTCTTTGCTCCAGGGGAGTCCAAGTGGGAGGCTTGTAATCCTGCTGATAAAATCTGGTGTAAGTTCTATGGTTAGACCCCTGAAACTGACTGTGGCATGGGTTTTTGAGTGAGGTTTTAAAGAAAATAAAAATTCCTCGGTGACTTCCTCATCATACCCATGAAACTTCTCAAATAAAGGCATCCAATTTTCCATGGTAAAGAGGGCCACCACTTCTAGATGTTCATGCAATTTAGTTGAATTCAGAGGCTCCTTCCTCATAAAACCCCCTGTCATGATGTTTAGAGACTACTGGAATGTTTCAGGTGAGGAGGAAGGCAACAAATTTCAAACCCGAAAACAGAGGAACAGCTAAGGTTTTCTTGCTGGAACCAGAGAGAGTTTTTCATGTTCTTCCTTGTCAACAAGAACAAATTGCAATTTTCCTTCCCTTCAAACTCTGTTCTCAAACTTAAGTTACTACTCGGTCTGTTTGAGGGGAACAATATCTTAGAAAACACAGAGAGTATACAGGACATTGTTTTTTCTTCCACAAAATAGACAGACTACCCACTGCAAATTCACTTTTTTACATGATTAATTCTCTAGAGTTGCATCATCTTTTTATAGAGGAGAATAAGACAGAGGAGAAAGAGACAAAATTTCAGTGCAGAGAGTAAATGGAGAAACTGTATATATTTCTAAAAAACACAAGCAGACTTCTGTTCTCACTTTTCCTTTCTTTTCAACTCAATACTTCACTTCAAATCCCACCACCTTTTGGAGATATATGAAATGCAGAGTGGGTTTTACAGAGCCTACCTTTTCGTGCTTGAATTTGGCATAAAATCTCGAATTTTCCCTTGCAAGGCTGCTCTCTAGCCTTCTTGTAGAAAGGCTCATGTAGGACTGTGTTTCTGCTCCTAGAGAGTGTGATAATGCTCCTGTAGAGCCCAATAAGCAGAAGAGTTTTGAAACTAACAGAGAGAGATTGTTTCGAGGTTCTGAAGGTGGTAGGTAGGTTGCTACAACCGAGAACTCACCGATGCAAATGAAAACAAAGGTGGTGAAGGCAGTCAACTGCAGCGTACTTAAGCTTACAGGAAGCTTACGGGCGTATTCTACCGTGACGAGGTGAGGTGGCAGGAAGGGTATGTTACCTTCATCCGGACCATTGGTCCCTACTCCAATGCCATTATAATACTTCATATTGCCTTCCCGCGATCACTTCCATCATTCCCGTTATATGCTGCCATCACTACCTGTTTTGAGTTTTTCTTCCCGAGTTGACTGAACACACGTGCTGATTGCACCCACTGAACGTTGTTTGAACTAGACGAAGCAATGCTTGAACTAGACGAGGGTGGCCAGTTAGCTAGCCACTGATTTCATTTAATCACGACCATCTCAATTGTTCATGCAGTTTCTAAATTATACTCATGCAACAGAGGAATGGGTTTCATCACTTACCTATTAGTCGCTATCGTGTTGTTGCATGCTCAGACTTTGGTGCTCTGTTCATGGGTTGTTGTTGATGGCACCTGTGGCTCTAAATTGGTGGCTTGGCTATCTTATGCTGGTGATCTCTAATCAGGAATGGCTCCTTGCGTGTTGTGTACACTTGTGGCTGCACTGACCCTACCTCTGGAGCTCATTTTTTAAAGGGATCAGATGTTATAGGAATCCTGCAGGATTTCCTGTAACTGCTTCTCCCTCTAAAAATTCTGGTTGAGGCTTAAGCAGGGACTGGAGAGATAGCTGAGGAAGGTTCTGAAGGAAAAGGAAAAGTAGTTGGCATGCACTAGGTAAGCGTTAATTTCAGGGTGTTGCTCGTTTATTCTTCATTTAAAAAAAACACACAAAAGAAACAAGATTCTATATTTTATGTGCAGGGAGGAAAGAAGTGAGTGGAAATGCAGTAGTGCAGGGATGGAATGGAGAGTTAGGAGGACGAATGGTGGTAGGAAGGTCCACAAGCCTTTTGGATAAGTTTCTAGCCCTTTGATCCTTGTCTGGACTTGATTTCGAGCTTCTTGTGGTTTCTAAAGGAGCCTCCTGTAGAATGCGCAGAGCTTCCTGTAGGATGCATAATTTCCAAATTAAGTGGGACCAGGGACTAGGAAAAGATAATGGTGATCTATCAGAGGTGTATTCAGCTTGGCCATGTCCCTTTTTCTTCGTGGCCCTTCTGCAATCTGCAATGCATTCAAAAAAAGTTAATTTTATGTTCCTGTTTTTTTCTTTTTTTCTGTTTTTTCTTTTTTCTTTTTTTTTTAGACAGTTAGGGCGTCTCCAGGATGTTTTCACCCTCACTGCCTGCCCTGGGCGCCTCCAAGGGGAGTTTTTCACCCAGGTATCTTTTATTCTCTTTTTTCTTTTCTGTTTTTGTCTTTTTTCTTTTTTTTCTTTTTTTTTTTAGGGTGAGTGGAGTGGAGGTAGAGACTTGCTCCACTACCAACACTATTTTACTCAGATTCACAATGAATTCTTGCTTGGAGATGGGCTTCCTGTAGATTTTCAACCTATGCCCATTGACAAGCATGGGGATGGCTTCTTCATCGGTGATCCGGATCAAAACTGAACCATTGTCATTGCACCTTTCTACTATGTACGGTCCCAACCATCTTGTCCTCAGTTTGCCCTTGAAATATTTATACCTTGAATTATACAGTAGCACCCAATCTCCTTCCTGGAATTTTTTCTCTTTGAGATGTTACTCATGGCATATTTTCCTTTGAAACTAGACTACCTCTGAGTGGAACAGGGCCTGTAATCATTGTTCATTTAATCCATTTAACTGAAGTAACATTTCCTTTTGTGCATGGCTGATATCTAGGTCCAGCTGAGCTACCATCCATAGTGTGTTATATTCAAATTCTATTAACAGCAAAGCTTTCTTCCCATAGACTAGCTCATAGGGTGTGAACCCTGTGGTGGTTTTCCAGGTGGTGTTATAGGCCCAGGTGGCCTCGACTAATCGATCTGCCCAATCTTTCCTGTTGTTGTTCACTACTTTGGTCAAAATCCCTTCCAAAGCTCTATTAGTGACTTCCACCTGTCTGTTTGCTTGCGGATGATAAGGGGTGGAAGTTTTGTGCTTAATTTTGTGATGTGTGAGCAGGTCTTCAATTAGATTGGAGGTAAACTGACTCCCTTGATCTGTGACTAATTCTCTTGGATATCCAAACTTGTAGAATATATTCTCTCTCAAAAACTCAACTACTTTTTCTTCTATTGTTGCCTTAATCACCTTTGTTTATGCCCATTTTGTCAGATAATCAGTGCACACAATGATGTAAGATTTCTGCTTTGAAGGAGGGTTGATAGGACCCACAAAGTCCAGGCCCCATTTCTCAAATGGCTCAAAAGTCACTTGAGGTTGCAAGGGCATCTCATCCCTTGGAGTAGGTTTCCCCATCCTTTGACAACAGTCACATTGGCTGATATATCTCCTTACATCTTGATGAAGAGTGAGCCAATAGTAACCTGCTTGCAGAATTTTGAAGGCAGTCCTCTTTGCTGCAAAATGACCCCCACAGGGCCCATCATGACAGGTTAGGAGAATGTCAAAAACTTCCTCCTCCATGACACATCTCCTCAAAATCTGATCTGGGCCAAGTTTAAAGAGATTGCCCCCAATCCAGGTGAATGGGGCACTTTTCCTCACAATCTTGCTCTTCTTTTTTTAGGACAAGTGTGGCAGAAATTGTGCTAAAACCAAGTAATTTGCTATATCAGCAAACCATGGAGAGAGTACTAAGATAGAAAATAGGTGTTCATCTGGAATTTGATTATCCACCATTCCTTCTTCACCTATAGGTAGATCTATTCTAGACAGAAAATCAGCAACAACATTTTACTTACCCAGCTTATCAACAATGGTTAAATCAAATTGCTGCAATAAAAGCAACCATCTAATAATATGAGCATTTACATCTAGTTTGTTCATTAAATACCTAATTGCAGCATGATCAGTGTGTAAAAATGTTTGATAGCCAGTGATGTAGTGTCTGAACTTATTTAGGGAATGGACTACAGCTAGGAGCTCCTTTTCGGTTACAGTGTAGTTTAATTCTACCTTCGACAAGTTTTTACTTACAAAATATATGGCATAAGGCAGTTTCTCATCAATTTGCCCTAAGGCTGCTCCTATCGCTTTGTTCGAGGCATCTGTATGAATGTGGAAAGGTAGGGCCCAATTTGGACCTCTCAAAATTGGGGCAGTCACCAATTTACTTTTCAAGGTATCCAGAGCCTCTTAACAGTTGTCATTCCATATGAACTCAGCATCTTTTCCCAAAAGACCAAACAATGGAGAGGCTAGCTTACTGAAATCCTTAATGAATCTTCTATAATACCCTGCTAAACCTAGAAAACTTCAAACATCTCTTACCTTTTGCAGAGGTGGGACCCTTTGGATGATGGCAATTTTGTTGGAGTCCACCTGTAATCCTTGTTGAGAAATTGCATGACCTAGCATGGTCCCTTCAGTCATCAGGAATTCACATTTTTCAGGATTGAGGGACAGGTTCATTTCAATACACTTGTCCAAATCTTTTCCCAGGTTAGACAAATCTTCCTGGAAGTTAGAACCATAAGGGGTAAAGTCATCCATATAGATTTTCACTGCATCATGAACTAGTTCAGCAAATATACTCAATGCAACTCTTTGGAAAGTGGCGGGAACATTGCACAATCCAAAAGGAAGGACCTGATATGCAAAGGTACCCCAAGGACAAGTGAAAGTGGTCTTATCTTGATCTTCCGGGCTGATTTGGATCTGGTTGTACCCGTTAAACCCATCTAAGAAGGAGAAAAACTTCTTCCTTGCCAGGCCATCTAACACTTGATCTATGAAAGGCAAAGGAAAATGGTCCTTCTTGGTGGCCTTGTTTAGTTCTCGATAATCGACACAGATTCTCCACTTCCCATTTTTCTTTGGCACTAGCACCAAAGGAGAGACCCATTCACTATCAGAGATGGGGTAGATGAATCCTGCATCTAGCAACTTTTGCAGTTCTTCTTTGACAATGTCCTTAAGGGCTGGATTCATCCTCCTTTGAGGCTACCTAACTGGTTTGCAATCTTCCTTAATGTATGTGACGATTACAGACTGAAGGGTGCACTCCCTTCATATCCTTATATCTCCAAGCAAAAGCATCCAAGTGGTTTCTCAATAAGCTACATAGTTCTTTCCCTTGAGAGGTGGATAGGGATGAGTTGATCTTCAATGTTCTTTCTGGGCTGAATTCCACATTCTTAAATCGGAGAGAGGTCGGGTCAACAACACAGAGATCAACTAAAGGATTGGCTTGGGTTTCTTCCACCAACTCTTCTAATGGTAACACACTGGGGGGTGGATTCTGGATCAAGTTCTCAATAAGATCATCCGTGGTTTGTGGGCCCCCCATGGTAGCTTCCACTGCATAGAGTGGTGCGGAATAGACTTCATCCTCATCTTCCTCCTCCAACCAGAGAGGTAAACCATGGTCTAACAAAGGTTGGGCAGGAGGATATAGGATTAGCTACTTGGACATATGCCCATTCTTGATTGTCATGTTCCCAACTCGACAACTAATGTAGGCATCTACAGTAACCAACCAGGGTCTTCCCGGGATGAGAGGATACCCAGTGAGCTTTACCTTTGGTTGGAGAACCAGGAAATCAGCAGGGTACTCCCAAGAATTGATGGAGACCATTAAATCTTCCACAATCCCCTTAGGGGTCATGGTGGAGCGGTCTGCTAACTGTAGTACTGTTGTGGTCTTTCTCAGGGAGCCTTGAAGGTTGAGCTTGAGCATAGTGTCCTTGGTCATCACATTAATGGTTGCCCCTAGATCAATCAGGGTATGGGGGATTATGGTGCCATTGATGTGGACATCGACTACAGGACTTCCAGGGTCTAGATATTTCAAACAAATTACCTGCCCCAACATCAGGTCGAACAGTTGTCCTATGACATTGATAGTTGGAGCATCTCTCTTGTGCCTGCCTGGGTTCCTGAAGCACTTCTCCTTGATCATCTTGTTGTATATAGGCACATCCTTTATGGCTTGGAGAAGTGGTATCTTTACACATAATTGTTTCAATTCTCCCAGAAGTTCAATCTCTTCTGGGGTTGTTTGTGTGGTTCCAGTTAATCTCTCAAGAAAGGGTGGAATGGCTTTTGGTTCACTATCCTCTTTTTCTTTCTCATCCTCCTTAGGGGGAGGCTGGTTATCTGGGAGAACCTTCCCAGATCATAGGTTAATCTCTTGAATCTCCACAGCATAGGTCGGGCATGATGTTTCTCCACTATATACCTGTTGGGTCTATCTGTTATTCGGGTTCTGGTTCAGTTAAGCAGGTATTTGGGGTTGCCTTGGTGGAGTAGGAGGCAATGGTTGTGTTTGAGCAGGTGGTGGGGCAAAAGAGCGATAGGAGAGTTGTATTAGGGCCTCCACCCCTGATGAGGTGCATTCCACTGAGGCTATGGCTGAGCATAAGAGTGAAACGAATGAGCAGCTGGTTGAGCATGGTATTGAGATAGATATGACCAAGGAGAGGGTGTGGACCACGAAGGATGAGCAAGGGGACCCAAAAAAGGCATGGAAGTGGCTTGATTGGGGTTGTAATATGTCTGGGATATCCCTTACATTCCCTGCTGGTAAGGTCTGGGCCCATGTGGCCTCCTTTGGTTCATGAAATATAATTGTTCAGTGGCTCCTTTGGCCCCCTTGTATGCAGCTTTAAGTCTGGGAAAGGAAGGGCACTGATTCATAGAATGGTCTTCTTCACAGACTGAACACACTTCTATAGAGTTCAATGGACATTCATTCCTAAGATGCCTTCTGGTGCACCTAAGAAAAAAATGGCCAAAGCCCTCTCAGCTTCCTCTTGTTTTCTTTTGATATGCAAGGTATCCATTTGCATGGCAAGAGTCTGTTTCATCTCGCTCTTCAAATCTTCCAGCAAATTTTCAAATTCACCTCTAAGGGATGAACTGGATGAGGATGTACTAGCTAAGGGTTGACTTCCCCTACCTCTCTTTCTGGCTGCCCTAGAATGGTTTCTAAACACAATCTTTATGTCATCATAAGGTAGTTGGTAGATGTCCCCCCCCCTGCCAACAAATGGAGGGTATCTAGAAGGTATTTTGAGACTCCTCTGAGCAGGACCAACTTCAAATATTTGGGGTCAAGTGTGCACCTAGCCCTTTTATAACTGAGTTGAAACCTCTCTTCATAGTCTTCCAAGGATTCATCACTTCCCATGGTCATTCGGAAGATTTCTTCCTTGGTATCCTTTGACCTACAGTAGTCCTGGTATTTTTTGTTAAAGGCTTGCTGCAACTGAGCCCAAGTTGTGATGTTGTTGCCAGGTAACCCCATGAACCAGCGTAATGCTACATCCTTGAGGGTAGAAGGAAATAGTTTCAACTTCTACTCATCTTCTGCATAGTCATAGGTCCGACAAATAACAGTGAATTCAAACAAGAAAGTATCAAGATCTTTGGTGGTCAACCCATGGAAGTGAGGTAAGGTTGAGGGACTTATGTTCTTCATTTTAGTGTCCCCATTGGTCTCTCGGATAGGAAAGGTACCCTCTACTCTTTCCCCATTTCCTCTAACATTTCTATTTTCAGCCATGGTCTCAGGAGGAATGGTTTCTTGCTCTTCTTCTGCTACAAGGATCTTCGTATATATCTAGAGGTTCACCTATAGGTTCTTCTGGATCACTGCCACCGAAGAAGAGAGAAGGGTGATTGTGTGATGTGGTGGGGGTGTTGGGTAGAAATTTTCCTGAATTATCTCTGTTCCTACAAGGCATGAAAGGAAATCTCTTTTCGGCTGATTTTTGTTTTTCTTCTTTTTCTGCTTGTACCTGCGAAACTGAAATGGATTGAACAACAAATTGAAATTAACTGAAATGAACTTGCTAGAATGGAAATTGTAGAATTGAAATGAAAGCAAGAAATGACTAATCTACTTTTGCTGAAAGGGAAATTGCAGAATTGAAATGAAATCAGGAAATGACTAATCTACTCTTGCTGAAATGGAAATTGCAGAATTGAAATGAAAGCAGGAAATGCCTAATCTACTCTTGCAGAAATGGAAATTGTAGAATTGAAATGAAAGCAGGAAATGCTTAATCTACTCTTGCGGAATTGAAATTGGAGTATTGAAATGAAAGCAGGAAATGCCTAATCTACTCTTGCATAATTGAAATTGCAGAATTGAAATGAAACAACTACTCTACTTTTGCTGAAATAAACTACTTAGCAGAATGTTGCAGTAGAAATAGAAGAAAAGCAGTAATCACAAAATATTTTGACGCTTCCCCGGCAACGGTGCCAAAAAGTGATGAGCACCAGTATTGCAGCAATAATGTTGCAACTCCTGGGGCTTCCTATTTTACTTTTATCAACTCGGTAGTTCATAACAAACTTGGAAGCGACGGTGTTGTATGCACAAGTACTAGCTCTTACTGTAGGCTGTCACTTGGTCAGCTTGCGCCAACTTCTATGAATTCTCAGAAGAAGCTTTTAACTATGATGAAAGAAAGCTAACTCGACAAGGGCTATTCTATTTGCAGAAAGAGAAGGAAAACTGAAATGTAACGCAAACCCTAGCAAACCCTAATTTACCCACTAACCCTACTTTTGCAGGAAAAGAGATGAAAGATGATGAAATGAGTGCCATTGGCTACTAAAAAGGTAATTTGCATTAATTCAAGCTACTTCTAAAAAGAAATGAGAAGAAAACATCTGTTTGTGCTTTTGAGTGTCTTTATGTGAAATTATTATGCTTGTGATTTATCTGGTTGTGATTATGCAGAGGTTTGGTGGTGAAGGAAGATGGAGTTGGATTTTTCAGAGGTGGAGAAAGGTGTGGAGAGGTTCAAAGAAGCCACTAGTACCCTTCTGAAAACTTTCATAGCGATCGGACTTCGAAAAATCACTTATAGGAAATTCTACAAGAGGCTGCAAGGGATCTACAGGAGGAGGCCGAGAGCTATTTTTGGAGTTTTGAAGGTGGAAAAATGATGGGAAAGGGTAACTGAAGGCTAGATGAAAGTGTTTAGGTGTCTGGAGCTGGTCAAGGAAGATCAAGAAAGAACATGATGGTTGGATTTGTTCAAATGGCAAGAAAGAAGCTTATGGAGAAAAATGCATAAATTAGGGCAGATTGGCGAAATGTTGCGAATGACTTGGGAAATCTATGAGAAGTGGGCTGGTGCTGGCTGTTTTATGGATGTATGGTGAGCTGAGGTGTCCTGCAAGAGATATGCACATCTACTTACAAAAACTATTCAAAGAAAGGACTAAAAACCGAAATTTCTCTAGCTTGACCTAATTTCTGATCTACAAACAGAAAATGTTGAACAGTAACCTGTGAATAGAAAAGCATGCAGAGAGATCTATTGTAAAAGAACAAGAAATGATCTAGGCAACTGAGTCTGAACCAATATCAATCTTTCCAAATCAAGGTATCACACTAGCAGTTGCATAGAAGAGCAAAAACTATGTTTTTGGTGGCAGCAGTAGTGCCTTGACCTCAAATCATAGTCCCAGGAAGGGAGAAAGGAGATCACGGCCTACTGTTGGCCTTTTTGAATCTTATTATGTAACTGCAATAACCTACTTGAGCAACTGAAACACAAAACATTTATGCAAACCATCAAAAACAACCTAATCTAACGAAGTAAAATGAATCTATGTAACAGAAATTAACTCACGAACTGAAGGAAAAACATATAAGTACAAAGTAGGAGGTGTTGGGAAGCTTGAGTTAGGACCTAACCCAAGAGCTTCAGCCCTCTGAAAGAGATCAGTGCTGGCTCAAACACTGTTTCATCTTCATTATCAAAAATAGCAGTCACATTACATAAACTGTTCTCAAAAAGGAACTCGAAAATGAGTTGAACACAATGTTGCACAAAAGTGTGAAAATCTACTAATAACTGGCTAACCTATTGAGGCTCTAAGCCCCCTTATTTATACAAATGGAGTCCTCCAACATTCCTCCTAAAATCAAGGAACCTGGCTTCCTAGAACTAGAGATAAACAGCGGTCCTACTTTACTTGCTCGGTTGTCCCTTGGATGCATCAATGTGGACCTCTATGCTCCGATTTGTTGATGGAGGATTCGAGGAAAGGGTCATAAATGAAGGATACACCCCCCTACAAATCCTCTTCCCTGTTTTCCTCGAGTTTTCATTTCCATTTGCTCATAAATCCTTTGACTTTGTCCAAAATTGACCAAAAAATCTGCATAAAGCACACATTAGACTACATGGAAAAATGATTAAACCAATTCACTCTATTAACATAAATATATTCAAAAATATGTAATAAACTAATGAGAATGGTGGATTAATTCAAAATAAGAGGCAAAATGAGCCGATATAATTACCCATTCTAGGGCTCATCAATTTCCCTACTACTGAAATCATTACATGTTCTCTACATAACCAATCATGATCAGAAGAGGCTCATTGATCTACCATGAACCCAAAGGAGCATTTTTAAGGACTAATGATGAGGAAATAATTTTTTTCCAAACTGATGGGTGTTTATAATACTTTGACAACTTGTGGGGGTTTACTGAGGAACTTGTGTTTGAATTCATGTAGAATTTGTAGGGCACAGACAGAGTGGTGAAAGGATTCAAGATTTATATGAATAAGGAGATTTTGTTATAGTTATTGGGCTACCACAAACAGGATAATAATGGTTCTCATGAAATTATTCACTTCTCATTATCAAAGAATACTTATTGCAAGGAAATGAAGCATTGGTAAGATAAGGAAGGGGATTCATGAGGAATTCGCTACCATCACCATGGGCAATCATTGCCTACTTTCTATCCAATTTAATCACATGCAAATGTCAATAGAGCATCATATTCTCATATCACCTCAAACTCTTGAATCATTTGAGGCACCAGAAATTGACCAACATGCCCTTATTTTATGGAAGGAATTCCAATAGATGGCAGAGATCATTAAAGAAGCTAAGAATTTGATAGCAAGCATCTCTCACCATGGGTTGATTAAACTCATAGTGATGAACACCCTAGAATGAGAAGGCCACACATGGTAGGGGTTTATAGAACAACCACCTGGTGCAATAGTAGAACAAAGGAGGAGGAAGGAGTTACAACACATGAAAGGGAGGTTAGACCCCAACGTCAGCCTCATCCCTCCATTCTGGGTGACAGTGACAAAGCAGTTATTGGGAGTTCCCCTTCATAGAGGACATCTCAAGCCTCATTAGAGAGGAATTCCAAAGGGATTGTTGAACAAAAGGATGAGAAAGGAGTTGCAGCACTAGAAAAGGAGGTCGACCCACATAACAAGTGTGGACTCTTAATTCCATGCAACAATGAGGTAGTACCCGTTGCCAAACAAGATAGTTTATTCCACATGAAAAAGGATACCTAGAGGAGTATTAAATGTCAAATTCCCTAATAAAGGACACATTTATGACTAAGAATGAAAGAAGCTAGTGAAGGTCATGACAATCCCCCTACTACAACATAAGAACTAGTAGGAGGTGAAGGAAAAGAGAATTCCCTTGTAGCAATAAAAGAAATAACATAGGGTGGAGAGAAATAAATAGCCTCTATTGCAACTTAATAACCAAAAGAAATGAAGAGGGGAGAAAAGGCCTTTGTTGCAACACAAGAAGCAATAGAAGACAAGTAGATAGAAGAGACTTCTATTGTAATACAACAACTAGCAATAGGAAAAAAAGGAAGAAGCCTTTGCTATGACATAAGAACCAGAATAAGGTGAGCAAAAAGAAGAGGCCTCTCATACAACACAAGAATTAGTGGAAGGTGAGGGAAGAGAAGATTCACATGAATTAGAATAGGATATAGTGGTTGCAACACAAGAAGATGAAGTTGTTCCTATTGATGAGGGATGAAGACCAAGGAGGCACACAAATTACTAGTTCACTAGAATTGGTGAAAGAGATAGATGAGGTAGATAATATCATGAAATAATTAAAACACCTAGCCCAAGTGGATGAAGATCTAGAAGAGAATGAGGGGTTAACAACAGCCCCAATAGTCACGTATAGAGATTTAGAGAAACAAATAAATCCTAAAGAGTTAGTTAGGTGTGTTGATGAATAAATTCAAACAAAATAAGTTAAGACTCCTCTCCAGGAAGCGGAAACCCAAACAAACTATGACAATGATATTTTGCTAAGGGCCCAACTTGTTAAATGGAAGAACCTAGCTGAATCTTACAAGAAAGGGGTGATTCCTTTCATAGAATGTTGGAAGGATATATATAATATGATACAAAAATGGGTGAAACAATTAGCCATCCACTAATTCAAATGGGAGCTATGGTAGAAGGATGCAAAGAAAGATACATTATCGCAAGGCCAAGTAAGGACCCTCACAGAAGAAAACACACAAATGAATTCTATGATAGATTCTATTATTGCTTGCAAGGCACCCTACCTTGTTTATTTAGTATATTTTAATGTAAGGCACCTCTCATTCAAGTATAAGGAAATAGCAATAAGAAATCCTTATCAAGTGACATTAGAAGAAGAATTTTTGAAAGTGAATTATGAAAGTAGTAGGGAGGGGAAGAATTTTTTATGTGATTTTTATTAACAAAACATCCTCCTCAACTTTGAACCTAAATGGAACCCATCCCTTTTTGTTAGTGGTATTGAAATAAGGGATTTTACATCATTCTTGCAAAAATAGGCACAACAGATGACTGACCAGTTCATCACCCAACAGAATCAAAGTTGCAACCTTTGGGTACAAGGTGAATAATACAAGCCAAAATTTGTGCTCATTAATAATTTTTCATGTGCCAACAATCATAAGTACTTTTGTTTCTTGGAGGAAAATCAACAAGAAGCCATTTCCTATTGCATGGAATAGATAAGGTTCCTAAAACACTATGTTATTACAAGTCGTAGCCAAAGGTTGGAGGATGTTGAAGAAGTCATGAGGATAAAGGACACCTTCAACTACCTCAATCTTAGAGTAGCACCACAGTGGTTTAAGAGGTATGTAAAGTGTATGACAAGATGAAAAAATGTATGAGTTGGCCTCAGATTCTATTATCCAATGCTATGGCTTCCTTCTCCTAGGCACCAATTTGATTATAGTGTGGAAGAGGAGGAAGCTAAGTGTTGGAGGGAGATCAAGGGGAATTATGAATATTATCTAACTCATGGTTAGGAGCACCAAGACTTTAGCGTCAACGACCTCCACCAGAGTTCATTTCATCAACACCCTAACTCTGAGTGGTTGGTTGGCTACATGAGGACATGCAACCAATTTGAGCTGGGGGTAGATGATGGGCACTTGAATTACCATTCTTTTCATCCATCCTTTTCCATTTTTTATCACTATTGACCATCACCTTATCCATCCTTTTTTTCTATATCTATTCATAAATATCTACTTTGCTTAAGGTATGATTTTTCATAACTCATGCCATTTTAATGGATTATGCTAGTTTAATTCAAGGAAAAACTAAACCTTTTATGCTTATTAATTAAGATACATGTGAGAATTGGTGCAAAAAGGTTACAATTGCTACCACATCTACTGCAACACTAGTTACATCATTACCACATCACTTTATGTTGATGAAACACTACAATAATAGATAAGTTGCTACAACATTGGACACATTAGTGCAATATCATTGCTATGACACCAACAAGTGACCATTGTTACAACACTAACAGTTGACCATTTCTACGACACCAATGGATGATTGCTGCCACAACACCAAATACAGTTGATTCACATCGTTATGTTGTGTTGTCGTTACACAAGCTAAGATAATGATGGGCATACCAAAAATATGAATCAAGTGGCATAGTGGAAATTAGGGTAGGAAAACATGTAGTGAGTCAGCTCACTTGATGATAACTACCTATGTTAGCGTCATGGCCAATTGGGGTAAATGCCAAAGACCCAATCTATATTCTTGTCAAGTTTAGTATGTTTGTTAGAAACAAAAAAAAAAGAAAAGGTTGAGGATATCACATTATCATGGTTGTTCTCAACTCTTTCTTGTTCATAATAGGCAATGTAATTTGTATAAATAGAACTACTCAACTCGAGTATAGAATCAATCAACATCATCATGAATCAATAATTAAGGAATTGTTGTCGTAATTCAAAACCATGTTTCTTTAATACAAGGTGTTGATCGAGTTCTTATAGCATTCTCTTGCATTAATGAATATTTGATTTCAGCTCTTGATGGACAGTTCCACCCCCACACTTTTTCTAGGGAGGTAGGGCCCCCTCCTTAGATGATTATTATGGCATTGTAGTATAGTTTGGTTTCTAAATTGATTTGTTAAGTTGTTGATTAGTTGTTGCTACGACACCATATTTAACAATATGTTTCAATTTATAATTCTTATGTGCTTGATTGTTGTTCATTTATTGTTGCAAAATTATATATATATAGATAGATAGATAGATATATATATAATACACACACACGTCATGTTTCTCATGTAGTTTGTATGTTTACATTTGTGTCAAGTTTAATACGATATAAGATTGATTGTATGCAAAGTTCTTCATTTGTTCACTATAGGATTGAGCGTGGAAATACTATTTTATAACACAATCATTGTTTAGAATGTAGTTGAAGTTTCCTTTCTATGGCATAGTTATATTTCATTTCATGTAATTTCTTCATTCACCTAGGTAATAACACATACTTCGATTGATCTGGTGATCAAAATTTAGCTCAAAAATGAAAGTGCCCAGAATCTTTAGAAATTAGCGTCGAGTTGTAGTGTTCATCATTCTGATTCCAATGTCACTTGTTTCGCCTCAATCCAATGTTGTATGGAAAAGTTATGATGTTTTGATCATTTGGTTCAATAGCTAAAAAAAATTGCAAGTTGTTGACTAGGTTGTTGATTGGGAAGTCGTACCGCTAATGTCAGCAAGTCTATTGGGCATGTATGAACCAATCCTATCCTGCCCAATGGAAGCCTCATACAGGGAAGAATGGCGCATTTTGATTGGTTGGATTTGTTTGTGGCAGTCCAATGAGGGGATGCCATGTGGCCCAACCAAACGTTGCCACATGGCACCCCGTGGTTGGTTAATATTTTGTTAAGGGGTTGAATAGCCTTGGGCAGGATCAAACTCGTGACCTCCCTTATCCAATTGCCACACCTTCCCATCTCCTTTGCATGATGTTTCTTACACATTAAGGGCACCAGTGCTATTTAAGTTTTCATTGGGTGCATGTTTGGCAGAGGGGTCAGGCGGTCAACCCCTGACCTCGGTCATCATTATTCCACAAGACCATAGGTGGATACCAGCGAGCGAAGAGGGGCCTGGGACCAACCTAGCCCCTAGTCAAAGGACCTACATGTGGCCTCGCACAAGTGTTGAGAGGGCTCCGGCGGCGGGGGCAGGCAGTTAGCCTTGGCCCCCAACCACATCGGCCTAATGTGACTAATTTCCTAGAGGTTTTGGCGCCTAAGCTGATGGGGGCAAGTTGTTGGCCCGGCCCTCGGCCTTATGGCCCATGTGACCACATTTTAGTGCTCACAGGGGTTGTTGACCAATTTAATGATCTGATAATTTACACCTTTGGTAGGCGAAATTTTCACCTCCCGAGCAGAAAACAAGGTGGAATTGTCGCTCGATTAATAGGTTATTCTAGTTTGTAGGATAGATAATAGCAAAATGGTTGGGAGAGCCATAGGAGGATGAGTTTTTGGCCTTTTGAAGCTCAAGAAGAGTCCAAATAAGGGTTTTTGGACATTATGGATCCAATGGAAACCATGTTTTACTGATTGGATCACATTTGAAGATACTTTTTACAGGTTTGAGTCCATGGGTGTTATGATCAATCAGTGTTTTGGAGCAGTTATTGAAGGCTTTTGAGAATGGAGAGGACCTTGTGGGGGTTTTCTAGCTTTAAAATGTTTACTGTAGCAATTGTGACTTGTATGGTACAACTTATGTTTGTCTTTTCTCACTATGTCTTGTTGAGAAAAGCTCTCCTTTTGTACTTCAATGTGGAATTGTAGCACTTGTATGCTCATTTTCAAATGGAGTACAGGGTCTTTGTAGGAGAACCCTATTCTTTTTTATGGTTTCATGATTGACTGTAGGTTTCCATTCCTTTTAGAGTGAGAGTTCTTTGCAAGAGAATGTTTCCTTGAAGGGGAAACTAGTCACTCATACTGTTAGCAAATTTTATGTACTCTTCTTCATTGAATATATGGAGCGGTCTAGTTGTGTTAGCAGGCCCATAGATGTAGCCCGAGAGGGGTGAACTTTGTCACCAAATTTTGTGTTGTTTCTTTGCTTGAATGCCTTTAAGAGTTAAATGATGATATGTTCTTATTTAGAAGTTCATATGTAAACTAACTCAATAACCTTGAAGATACCTTTTAAACTTGTGTTTGCATAAGACCCATTTTTACTTACAAAGTGTTAGAGGACGATCACTTTTTAGGAAGGAGAAGTTCTCCTCCAATTTCAGATCAATTGGTATCAGAGCTAGTTCTAACCAAGTTGCAGTAATGGACAAGAAGATGAAGATTCTCCAAGAGTTAGAGGATATGAATGTGTCTCTTCAAATTGAGAATGTTGAATTCAGAAGAATGCTTGAAATTGCTGAAGAGGAGAAGAGAAATATGCACCTTCAATTGCAGCAAGTGCTTGAGGAAAAAGTTGGTGAGAGTTCCACTCCAGTGGCAGCAAAGGATACCTCCGAAGTGAATCCAATATGTGGGCATGGTTCAAATAGAGGTTATGGACCTTATGTCGAGAATGATGCATGTGCATTTGGAAAGCATCTCAAATATTCACATCATATGCTTGTTGGTAAAAGTGGATGGCTTGATTCATCCTCAAACTCGTCATCAACATCTGAAGTAGAAAATATGGGTGGCAAGTCCATGGAGGTAATTGTAGAAATTCTCACTGTAGATCACCTAATAATGCAATGTAACTAAAGCAAAAAACTTGATCTGCTTCTACTATCAAACTTGCCAAAGCTTAATCGATTTTGAGCAAGATCAAACAGAACACATATAACAGAGAAGAAGAATCAATCACACATGAAACATAGAAGAATACTCTGGGGAAAGCCTCAGCTAAAAACCCCGCTATTTGTATTATCATACAAGTGGAAATATCTCAGGATTACACAAAGCTTTAGCTCTCACAGCTATCCAGCTCCTAGTACAATCCCTCTCACTGCTCATAGACAGATCAAACAACTCATATGCCTTTCCCTCTGTCCTCTAAGCCTCCTATTTCCTTGTGTTGTTTTCCCTGGGTGCTCCTGCTGTAACCTTGTGTGACACTGATCTCACACACTACTCCAACACACTGTAAAACTGCAAATCTCAAGGAATGAATTCCTTCTGCATGCAAGAGATTTTCTTATAGGAAAATTCATGCAACTGATAGTACATTGTCCCTGCCTTTAATCTCAACTGGGCCTTTGTCTGAACTGACATGGATAGTTATTCATGAGAGAATATTCAGTTATCTGGAGTACACTAGTTTCATGCATGCATGCATTAACTGACTGAACTCACAATCAGTTCCACAAACTGTTTGGAACTAATCTAACTGGACTTAACTCAGTTAAATGAGCTAACTAATTACAACTCAAATACAACTCATCCTTATCTCCTTAATTAAGGGATAACTTCCTCAATCAAAGGGATAATTGTTGCATGACATCACAAAGACTTCATGTTTGAATTTCTCCAACTAATTAACTCAGGTTGAATTAATTAATTATTTTTCAAACATCTGGTGAGACTAAATTCAAATTTTAATTCTCAATTTTAATTCAAGGACAAATTAAAATTGGAATATATCCTGAAATGCTATCCAAATCAATGTTGTTTTAAGCATTTCTTGTTGTTATTTTCAACACTCCCTCTCAACAAGAAAGGGATTATCTGCCACCTCAATCCTATCTCTATGGAACTCAAATTTACAATTTGACAATGCCTTACTCAAAATGTTAGCATCTTTCTCCTCGGTCAGAATATACTACAACAACATGATCCTTCTCGCCCCACAGTCTCTAAGATGATGATACTGAATGTCGATATGCTTGGACCTATCATGAAATACTGGATTCTCGAAGAGTATGATACAACTCTGATTATGACAATAGATCACCATTGGATCCATCCTCTGATCAAACAAACCAACTAGAATTTTCCGCATCTAAAAGGCCTCACATTTTTCCTGACTTGCAGCCATGTATTCAGCCTCTGTTGAGCTGAGTGCAACTGACCTCTGTTTCCTGCTATACCAAGAAGCTGCAACTGAACCAAGGTTGAAAATTCCTCCTGATGTGCTCTTCTGATCTGATGGACTCCCTGCCCAATCCGCATCTATGAAGCCTTGTAGCTTCACTCCCTCTTACCATCTGTACCATAATCCATACTGAGATGTGACTCTGAGGTATCTCAAAACATGCTTAGCTGCCTTCCAAAACATCTTGGTAGGTTGAACCATAGCTTGACTTAGCTAGTTCACCACATAGCACAAACCTAGTCATGTGTTCACTAAATACATCAGTGAACCCACAAGCTGCCGACACACAGTAGCTTCTACTACTTCTCCTGAAGTAGCATCCTCCTTCCTCCAGTTACCTGCTAGAGGAATCTGCATGGGCTTGCACTTCTCCATGTGGAATCTCCTGAGTATCTCATTGGCATACTTTCCTTGAGACACAAACAACTCCCCATCCTTTTGCCACACTTCCATGCCTTAAAAGTAGTGCATGAGACCCATGTCTTTCATCTCGAACTCTCTTGCAAGGTACTCCTTACAAGACATGATCAATTGATCATCACCTGTCAATATTAGATCATCAACATAAAGAACAATGATCAACTGCTTACCTTCTACCATGATGTGGTACAAGTTCACATCTGCTTCACTCTTTGTGAAGCCCAACCCGGTCACGGGGGATTCACTCAATGAACCTCTGACATATCACGTGCGTTCGTAGAATATTAAACAATACCCTTAATTTGACTACATATTTGGAAATCCCTCTAAAAATTACATTATTTAACCCCCTACCATTATGAACCCAATACAGCTTCCCAATTTAAAAAACCCCTACTTTCACTAGATATTATAGGTATCCATTTCTTCATTAACATTTTTTATACCCATTTATATTTTTTCATTAACTTTAAGCTCCATTTTTTATATTTGCCAATATAAAAACCCTTTACCCCCTATATATCCCCCAATATATTATGTCATTTTTTCCTCAATATATATCCCCCAATATGAACCCACGTGGTATGATATTGTTCCCCTAGTGAAGTCCCCGTGAACGCGGTGAAGTAGTTGTCGATCCTGGTGTACCAAGCACGAGGTGCTTGCTTCAGTCCGTACAAAGCTCTCTTGATTGGACACACATGCGACTCGTGATCGAAGGTCTCAAAACCTTCTGGTTGCTCTATGTATACCTCTTCCTCAATCTTGCCACTGAGGAATGCAATCTTCACATCCATCTAATGGATCTTCCAACCCATCTGTGATGACAGTACCAACATCGATCTGATAGATGAGTACCTTGCTACAGGAGAAAAAGTCTCATCATAGTCGATCCCCTCGACCTATGAAAAGCCACGGGCAACAAACCTTCCCTTATTCTTTTCCACACTACCATCAGCAGCTTTCTTTACCTTGTAAAGCCAACAGGAACTCACAACTGACTTGTTCTCCAGTCTTGGAACAACATCCCAAACACTCTTCTGAACTATGGAGTCATATTCCTCCACCATAGCATCAACCCAAATCGACTGCTGCACTGCTTCCTCAAAGGAAGATGGCTCGGTCTCAACACATTCCCTAACAAGGGCCATGTATCCAGTGTACCTATCAAGTGACCTCCTCTGTCTGTGCTGAGAAGATGATTCTCCCACATTCTCTCTCGCATCCGACAACAATCTATCAACTTCTCTTGTTTGCTTCCACCCATCTCTAGAAGACTCTGCATGAGTGGATGTCTCCACTCCTGGAACCTCTGCATGCAGTTGCTCTGCATTAGTCTAAGGCTCCTCCTACTCAGGAACCAAAAGTACCTACACATCCTATAGTTGGAGCTCCCTCTCAAGGGAAACTCACATGGCATTCTACTCATCAAACTTAATATCTCTGTGAACCATTGTCCTTTGACTGGTAGGCAAATACACCCGATAGTTGTGAGGTGTATCAATGTACCCCACAAGTATCCCCAACTCATTTGTCGGCTCAAGCATCTTCTGGGCATCCTTGGTCACATGGCAATAAACCGATGAGCCAAAGATCCTGAAGTGACTCACATCTGGTCTCTTCCCAGAGAAAGCTTCCTTTGGTGTCTTCATCCCAAGTATGTGATGTGGGCTTCTATTCTGCAAATAGACCATTGTGTTGCATGCCTTAGCCCACAAATGAAGTGGTAGGCCTTGGTCATGCAGCATCACCCAAGCTGCCCCCACAATTGTTCTGTTCTTCCTTTCGGCCACCCAATTATGTTGTGGGTTATGAGGTGTCTTCAACTCTTGTTTAATTCCTTCCGATGCATAGAAGTCCTTAAACTCTTGAGATACATACTCTCCACCATTGTCGCTTCTTAAGGCCTTGATCTTCTTTCCTGATTATTTCTCAACCAAAGCTTTGAACTCACAAAACTTTGAGAAGGTTTGATCCTTCTTCTGCATGAAATAGATCCAGCATCTACGAGAAAAATCATCAATGAAAATCACGTAATACCTTTGTTTAGAGGTGGAGGCTGTCGAGAATTGTCCACACACATCTGTATGAACTCGCTCCAAGATTGCTTCAACTCGACTGTCTCGATCATGAACGGAAGATTTTGCATACTTACCCCAAGGTACAACCTTTGCATGTGTCTACTTGCTCAAGTTTACCTTTGGGAAGTCTAGTAGAAATCTGCTGCATTATCTTCAAGGCCCCATGATGCAAGTGGCCCAACCTTCTATACCGTAACTCGCCAATATCTTGGCTTTGCACCAATTTTGCTTTGGAACTTAATGCAGCACAGTCATCTACCTCCAGCTTGTAGAGATTCTTCACTTGAATCCCAATCCTCTTGGTCTGACCCATGGCTATGTGTCTCAAAAACACCTTGCCTTTACTGAAGACTACATCATAACCTCTGTCTTCCAACATCGCGACTGATACCAAGTTTTTCTTCAGTCTAGGCACATACTTTACATCAATCAGGGTGAGAGGAGCTCCATGATCCCTCTGAAACACAATCGTACCTTCACCTGAAATACGGTACTTTCCATCATCGCTCATTTCTATGCACATCTTGAGGTCTTTCTCCTCCAAGGTACTGAATAAACTCTTATCACCGATCATGTGGAATGAGGCTCCACTGTCCAGGTACCAAACACAACCCACCATCGATGAAACCATACATGCAATGAGTGTAAAATCCAATTCGAACTGAGAGGCCAGTGCCTCACCTTCTGATCCTTTGGAGGATCCCTTCATGGATTTCTTCAATGGACAATTAGTTGCATAATGGCCCACCTCATGACAATTAAAGCATCTCACTTTAAATTTGTCAATATTCTTCCCACCATGGGAAGAACTCGATTTGGAATGGGAAGCCTTCATTTTCCCTTTCCTTGCCTTACTGGCTAAGGCTAGATTTTCTTCATCATCATGCTTAGATGAAGAACCATCTCTGGTGCTCCTCCTGATCTCCTCCTGCATCAGATCCGACCACAGTCGTTCCCAATCTGGTAGTTTCTCTCTTCCATTCACTGAGTCCTGGTAGCTATGCCAGCTCTCAGGAAGACCGAGGAGATCAATACTCACCATATCATCATTGGTTGTCATGATTCCTACACTTCCAAGCTCATCTCTACAAGTGGTGAGCTTGTTCAGATATGTAGAAATCGTGTCTCCCTTTTCACACTTGATTTTTCGAAGCTTGTCCTTCAGCGCCAGATTCCTCTGGTCGATGTTGTTTTGATATAGCTCCTTCAATATCTTCCACATTGAAAATGGAGTCTCCTTCCCATGGAGACTCGAGACAATATGATATCGAACTCCCTCCAGAAGAATCCTCCTCACTCTCACCACACATTTCTTCGATTCTGCCAATTCTTGGGCATTAGATGATGATGGCTTGGGGACTTCTTGATCAATGAAGTCCTTCAAACCATTGTCCTCTAATATCACTTCCATGTGATAATTCCATGCTATGTAATTCGAGCTGCCATCCAGGGCATACTTGAGTCTCAAGCCATTGAATGCCATTGGTGAACTTTGATATGTGATAAGAAATTGATTTTGTACCTGCAATCAAGAACTTCAAACTTTGAACTTCTCCCTTCTTTGCATATTGTTCTCTGCTTTGATCACCTTTTCTCCAATACCATGTAGAAATTCTCACTGTAGATCACCTGATAATGCAATGTAACTAAAATAATTTACTTGATCTACTTCTACTATCAAACTTGTGGAAGCTTAATCGATTTTGAGCAAGATCAAACAAAACACATATAATAGAGAAGAAGAATCAATCACACATGAAACACAGAAGAATACTCTAGGGAAAGCCTCAGCTAAAAACCCTGTTATCTGTATTATTGTACAAGTGGAGATATCTCAAGATTACACAAAGCTTTAGATCTCACAGCTATCCAGCTCTCAGTACAATCCCTCTCACTGCTCATAGATAGACCAAACAACTCATATGCCTTTCCCTCTGTCCTCCAAGCCTCCTATTTCCTTGTGTTGTTTTCCCTGGGTGCTCCTACTGTAATCTTGTGTGACACTGATCTCACACACTACTCCAACACACTATAAAACTACACAAATCTCAAGGAATGAATTCCTTCTGCATGTAAGAGATTTTCTTATAGGAAAATTCTTGCAATTGATAGTACACTATCCCTGCCTTTAATCTCAACTGGGCCTTTATCTGAACTGACATGCATGAGTTATTCATGAGAGAATATTTAGTTATCTAGAGTACACTAATTTCATGCATGCATGCATTAATTGACTGAACTCACAATCAGTTCCACAAACTGTTTGGAACTAATCTAACTAGACTTAACTCAGTTAATTGAACTAACTAATTACAACTCAAATAGAACTCATCCTTATCTCTTTAATTAAGGGATAACTTCCTCACTCAAAGGGATAATTTTTGCATGACTTCACAAAGACTTAATGTGTGAATTTCTCCAACTAATTAACTCAGGATGGATTAATTAATTATTTTTCAAACAACTGGTTAGACTAAATTTGAATTTAATTCAAGGACAAATTAAAATTGGAATATATCCTGAAATGCTATCCATATCAATGTTATTTTTAGCATTTCTAGTTTTATCATTTCTTGTTGTTATTTTCAATAGTAATTAGCATCTCAAGTTTAAATCCTTCTTTTTATGTTAATAACACATCTTTTGTAGCATTTGAACAGCATACTAAAGTCATTATTACGAAGCTACTAGCTCGGATGGGTTATGAAGGAGGAGGCCTTAGAATTAATAGCCAAGGAATTACTAATCCTATCATGGTGAAAAAGAGACCAAGATATCAAGGATTGGGATATGGTCAAAGAGAGTTGGGAGAATGCTTTAAATTTCTAAAGGCAAAGCAATCATCAAAGGTTTATATGTCACACCAAGATGGTGGTGATAATGTCAATTTGTCTCTTAAAAGAGATGAATGCTTCAAAGGACATTGCATGTCATCATCCAGTCTACATCATCAAAGTTGCATCCCTAGGGACAGGTATAAATCTCATGGGAATTTTCCAAATGCTAGTAATTTTGATTATTTGTGGGACATGTACCCTTGTACTTTTTGTGATCCAGTTGACCATTGTGTGGTTTTTTGTAAGAAACACATGGTGATGGTTAAAAGAATGGAGCAAATTATTGGCATCAAGCATGAAGAACCTCCTTCACATTTGAAGACTTCCATATCGGTGGGAAAGCGAAAGTACTTTTGTACCCATTGTAACATGCATGGGCATGGGAATGAAAGATTTTGGAAACTACATCCAAAACTTTGTCCCAAGAAGCATAAAGATATTATGAAAACCAATGCAGGGATCACAACAGGTGGCAAAGAGGAGATTGGCATAGTTCCTAAGGCAGCCTTCAAAGAAAAATAGATGTAAAAAGTGAACCCATAAGCCTAGGAGAGGCAGAGATTGGGTAGAATGTTTGTATAGTTTGTTGCTTTGTAAATTGTAAAAGCTTGTTGTTGTCATTACCTTTTTTTGGGTACTTTGTAAAGTAAACAAGAATAATCATTATTTGCAACAAGTATGTTTTTCATTGACATCTCATGTTATGTTGTCTTGTTTATAAGTTAAATGTTTAAGGACTTTTGGGATGAATAGTCTTTGTCTACAGTTTTTTCATGTACTCATCGATACAAGTATTCAATATTAAAGTTGGTGTGAATGAAATATTTGTTAAAGATTGTACAAGAAATGACTATGTTTTGTGGATAAACCCAAATGTGTCATTAAATTTTTGCAGTCATAGTACTTTTGTGTACAAGCTTAGCTTGAGGACAGTCACTACAAGAAAAAAGGACATTAGTGAGGGGCGAAAAATGTCACCATAAGCTCATTGGTGACGGTCAAAAGAGCCTTCGTCACCAAAAACTAAACGTCACTAAAGGTGGTGTCGCCAAAAGTATAGGGGTTGTAGTGACATTCAAAGTCCGTTACCAATAATGATTTATAATGATGGATAGCAACCATCACCATTTCATATGAGCAATGCTGATGGACCATAGCCTCCGTCACAAAAAAATGAACATCACCAGAGGCAGCGTCGCCAAAAATATAGGTGTTGTAGTGGCATTCAAAGTTTGTCACCAATAATGATTTATAATGACGGATAGTGACTGTCACCATTTCATATGAGAAATGGTGACGGACTATAGCCTCCGTCACCAAAGGTGGCGTCGCCAAAAGTATAGGTGTTATGGTGACATTTAAGGTCTGTCATGAATATTGATTATAATGACGGATAATGACTGTCACCATTTCATATGAACAACAACGATTTATTGTGATGGATCTTTCATGGCCGTCATTGTTGGTGCATATATATGGTGACGTTCATTGATCGTCACCAAAAGTGCATTGCCAAAAATATAGGTTTTGTGGTGACATTCAAGGTCTGTCACGACTAATGACTATAATGATGGACAGTGACTGTCACCATTTCATATCAACAACAACGATTTATGGTTACAGACCTTTGAGGGTTGTCACTATTGATGCATATATATGGTGGCGTTCATTGACCGTCACCATTTCATATTTTGGTGATGATCAAAAAATGTCACCAAAGCTCATTGGTGATGGTCAAAAGAGCCTTCGTCACCAAAAATCGATCGTCGTCATTCCCTATGGATGTCATGGCACGATGGAATCAAACCACCAACCTCCTACTTGTAAAGTAGGTGCTCTTCCATTGAGCTAGCACCCTTTAAAGAATTATACTTTTAAAAATTAGACCTTGAAACTTCA
The DNA here is from genome assembly GCA_000404065.3 of Pinus taeda. Classification (NCBI taxonomy): domain Eukaryota; kingdom Viridiplantae; phylum Streptophyta; class Pinopsida; order Pinales; family Pinaceae; genus Pinus; species Pinus taeda. The sequence goes on from APFE031199367.1 coordinate 175,941, forward strand.
TAAATTGTAGATTCTACAACTTTCAATAAATTTAAGTCTCGGCAATATTTTACTAAATAAGCAAAGCAACATCAAAGCTACAGGTCCCTACCTAATGGTTATGGAAGTTATGAAAAGTGGGCGGAGGGAAAAATAATTATGTATAAGAGAATCAATATGCTCAGTTGAATACTCAATTAGAAGTGAAACTCTGAAGACATTTATAATATATAAATGACCTATAACTAGCAAATGCATCAAACATTGCAAAGGAAATGTCATAAGTGGATAGCATATGGAAGAAGAACATTGTTGAAGATAGATGCAACACGTTATAGGTTGAGTGAAAGAAAAATCTCAATGTTGTTGTTGTTTTGTGTTTAGATATCTGAATGATATCTAAACTTATGTGAAAATGCAACACAGATCTTCGGAAACCATGAACGATATATATATATATCCCCTTTACATAAACCAACATGCAATTTGGAATTTCACAAGTCTGCACTCAAAACATGACAGCAACCAACAAATAAAAGAAATTGACTTGGACAAAAAGCAATAGCTTCACCTTCATTCTTGAGTGGCTTCTGTTTATTTGAATTTGAGTTGTGACATTCTTTATCTGACAAGGAGTCAAAATCATCACTAGTATTAAATTCATCAAACACAGACTTTGCAAATCCCACTAACATCTGTGTTTTTCTTGTCATGCCTAAAAACCATGGATATCCATGTCGATAGTAGAATAAGATGTGTGTCTGCTACTCAAGAACACATTCCTTATTAACCATTGTTACCTGACAAAAACGAAAGAGACAACACAATATCAGCATGCACAAAATCCCCTACCGAAATATAATCACAAGTTAGCTAAGTAGTCTAAAAGATGTTCTTAATTAATAAAAATTGTATTTGGAAATTTTGTTTCTTTAGATTTAAAAAAGATTGTTGTACAACACTTCTGTCTATTTATCCTTTTATTATAATAGAATATGTCACATGGTAGCAATCTACAGTACCTAAAGTAAAAAGACAAATTTGCTCAAGAAAATAGATTTTAAAAAGATCTTTAAAAACTATATGTTTGTCATCAAAGCTTTAATTAGTCTAACAACAAACTAGTTGGGGTTTGGAAATCAAAACCATTCATAGGAAATGAACACGACAATGGCTAAAGTCGCTTTCATACAAAAAAAGCTAGAGTCACTATTGCCATTGCAGATAAATGAAATTTGGGCAGTGGTCTAACAGTTAGAGCTTATTTATAGGGAAGACTTGTCAATACCATTATTATTTTTTTCCACGGTCTGTTATGTCTCTAGATCCAGATGAAATAGCTTGTTATTATCAAATTCCACCTTTCAAGTGTTGATTTCTGGCTCACCTTTTAAAACACAATTCTACCACTCCATTTTATTTTGTTTTTTCAAGAGAATTGGTAGGACCTTCCCATCCTCTGTTTTACATCTATTAATAACCATCCATCAATGATAAAAGAATAACATATACACAACAAAGGCCAAAGATGCACTTGTTGTATACCTATGTTCTAGGAATCATCTGAGCTTAGTGGTGCACAGAGCTCACCCTGAAAAAATAGCATCCATGTGGAATTTACAAAACTTTTTTATTCAAGCTCCAAGTAAACCAATCAAAATATGAGCATCCTTTTAATCAATAAAATCTCTGACTTAAAATAAAAGTGGCCTAGAATTGAATGTTATATAAACCATGTCAAGTAACTAACATCGAGTGAGAAATACAAGCCTTGCATATTGGATTAGCGAAATAATTCATGTGATAAAGCTCAAAATCAAACAGATGACTTACAGCTAAGAAACACGAATAAATGACTTACAACTAAGATATGAGGTTGCCCTTTCGACCCTGTCATTAAATAACTCTTCTTTGTGTCGCAAACCATTGAACTTTTTCTGATACCAGGTGGAAGTGTTATTGTAACATTATCCTCTGATAGAGTTTGTTTCCATGACTACTTCTCAAGATCCGCTCCATTACCAGCATTTGGGGCTAGATAAGATACATGCAAAAACCATCAACATGAAAATGAAATCTACATCTTTGTAGAAAAAATGGGATGAAAAAAACAATCCACAAATTGAAATAAGTTGTAGGATAACTCATTCCTACATGTAATCCTGTCATGAACAATAAAAAAAGAAATCAGGAGAAATGTAATTATTGCCACATTTTGACAATAATTTCCTTTTGCATATTCTATGAGCAATTGATGAAAAAGTCAGCTAAAGCTTGTCAACGTCAAGATTATAGTAAAACATAAAAGAACCGCTCCAACACATATAATCCTAAACATAAGTATCTATACATATAAGTATTTATTGAGGACATTGTATTTTTTGAAAATATGGAAGTCAAATCTTTGAAATAACACAATTTATGGTACCACTGCCTTACGAAGTCCATTCATTCGAGTATTTACGAAGTCCATTCAGGAATTTCTTCAAAGTTCAAAGTTCAAACAATTAACATGTAGCCTAAAAAAACTCAGATTTGAAAAGGAGATAACCCAACGATGTAGAGTATATATCTCACATTTATATGTCCTAGTTTCCAGACATTGAAATGAAACTTTTTAGCATACTATTGTGAATTCAGCCCAAAATGCTAGAAAAAAAAATATTGATGGTTATATTTGTTAAAAATGGAAACTAGGGCCAAATTCCACTTTGAACAGCTCCTTTGGGGAATATAATTGTGTCATTGAATTCCTCTTTTCTAGAGGATCAAAATCAATCTAAAGATCGTCAAATTTGGATAAGTAGAAGTGGAATTTTGAAGCTATGTTTCTCTCAAGTAAATTATTGAGGTTGGCCTCAACTATATGTCAACTTAAGAAGATCAAAAGTCACGTCCCCTCAACTCCACTAAATTGTATATATAGAGGAGCATTCTCTCTCATTTGGGATACATCAATGAAAAGAAAAAGATATCTCTATGGCAGCGAAGATTAGGGAGGATAAATTATGGTTATTGTTGGGACTGTTTTGGTTAGGGGTTTGTCATAATAGGTCTGAGTTTGGAAGTAGTGCTTCACTATGGTTAAGGACAATCTTATATATGGGTTGTGATTTATTTCGTATGGGACTTCTTCCTATAGTTTGGCCGCAGCTAGAAGATATTCTCACAGCTTAACCGCAGACGTTGAATCACTTGCCCAAGAAGCTGAAATACAACAGAAAGTTGTTGACCTTATATGATATTATTTAGGTGCTTGTTGAGGATGACATGGAAACTTAAAAACAATATAGGACTACTACAAATAATAGAGCCCTTGTAAGAAGAAAAAGTTTGCATTGTTTACAGAATTCAAGGGTTGGAGCAGCATGCTTCAGAAGCCCTAATCCAGAACCACAGAGATAATATCAAAGGTGACCTTAATGTGGTCATAAACCAACTCCTTAAGCCAGCCAAAGGGAGCATCATGTGAAATAAGGAAGGTCCTAGTAGAAAGGAGGATTTTTGGATCACTCAACTTAGAAAGCAGTGGACTGTTGTTGCGCTAACTAGACCAATCTTGTACAACATATGATTTGTCCTCTATGAAAAAATTGCCCAGATTACAGGATTGAATGGATCTAAGAGAAGTGATGCCTGATATTCATATTGGCAAGTTATTTTATATCATTTTACTCTCTCTTCTCTATTGAATATTTCATGATAATAATAAGAAGATTTGATCAAGGGTTTTTCCCTGGCTTGAGCCATATTCTTGTGTCTTTCTGTCTTGGCTTGTCTTTTGCATCTATCATTTATGTTATTTCGTCAGTTACTGTTATATAATGTCTAATGTGATTGGTAAATGGGTTAATGGGCATATGGTTGAATGAAGTATCTAACCTAAACAAAGAACATGTTAACTGAAAATTAACATGGTATCAGAGCTCAGGTGAGGACAAGCCCAAGCTTAAAGAGATTGCAATCACTAAAGAATTTCATTGATATCTCTATGTGGTAAATCAAGTCAAAGTTCAAATCTGGGTTATTTCTCAAGGCCTTCTTCAAGCCCTAATCAGTAAACATGGGCACCAATACTAAAGATATTCAACTATCACAGGCAAAAGTTAGAAGACAACAAGGTATTTTCTTGTACTTTATAACAGTCCTACTCATCAAGCTTAAGACTGTATCATCATTATAAGCTTATGGAAAGATATTTTCTATGATCCCTGGAGGTAAGGTCAATCCTCTACAGATCTCTATTTGAAATACTATTCTCATATCTAGAGGACTGATCAAGTGCAGGAGATACCTATCTAAGATATATCGAATACTTTAGATAAAAAGTATAGGCTTGCATTCATTATATCATTACTTTTGAAGTTGAGATTCTTTCCTAAGAAGTTAGAGTCCTGGGCATTGATCAAGAGTACCAAATCCTAGGCTAAAACATATTTCAGAAGGGTCCTAGAATCTAAAATTCCTCCATCAAATTCTAAGCATGATCACCATGATCATTGATTAGTATCAACTATTCAACACCTATTCTCTCTATCAGTGCCTTTGGTTTTGGAAGGATATTTCGCTTTGAAGATAGAAATTTTTTGCGATAGGGTCAAGTCACTGTGATGCCTTGCTTGAAGGATCAAATCATCTAACTTGCTGCAGGAATAAGGCTGATGGATTGCATAAGAGAAAAGTTAAAGAAGGATCATATTGATCCCAAGAGACATATTATGGTTATGTTGGAGGTATCCATAAAAGAAGGTTATCGTTAATATGAGCACAGGAAGGTTCGATTAGTCAACACTTGGAACTCGATGGTCATTTTACACAATCTCTTGGCATCCTTGAAGGTCATTGTTGCAATAGAATTATAGTATATTCCTATTGATGAAAGTTGCAATAACTATGCAGACTTGGTTATTATTATTTGGAAGGCTCATATCTGAACCCTGTGGCATATTGAACTTGCTCGTTGACTGAAGCATGATAACCTTGTAATTAACATAACTATGTGGCCTCCTTGAGAGAGAACTGATTCATTGTACCATCCTACAAATTGCAAGTTGATTGGATATTAACTTTAGATATATGTGAGCATGAAATTTTAAATAAGCCATCTTTGTCAAGATTTTGAAAGAGGTAAACGGTAGCAACAAGACCAAGATGACTCTATCTGATGGAAAACAATAACACAAATGAGACTAAATAAACACAGTCCACATAAAAATGGTTTTAAACTTTTATTGTTGAATATCTTACAATTGTGATAATTATCATCAACACATGTATCTATTGTCCTTTGATAACACTATAGTTCGATAACTTAAAATCAATACAGCTGAAACACAAACAAAAAATTTACTACATGTAGAACTGCTTGCCAAGACTCTCGTCAGATTTGTAGTCATGCGTTTGTGTTTTATTGTTGTGACACTCACTATTTCCAAACTAAGGAAAACATGGACCAAGACAAAAATAACTTGGCGAAGTTGAAGGCTCTATTTTCCTTATTAACATCTTCCTTTGACAAGGATATTGGTCATCTATAGGTCTTTGGGCGCTCAACACTGGATGTTAATTGGATGAATGCACAAGTTCAGATTCAGGATACTTCCTTATCTCCCTTAGCTACTCAGATGAAAGAGCTCTCTAGGTAGTTCCAAATGATCAAAACCTCTCATGTGTTCAGAGAACTTAATAGGACAAAATATACTCTCTCAAAGGAAGGACTGCAGTTGTAGGAGAACTAAGTTCTGGAGAAGGAATTCATTGGTGGGAATTTATCTTATTTAAGAGAAAAGCATAATAGGTTCCACAACATGGAGACCTTCCTTCAAAGCATTCATATCAAACTACAATTGTTTAACATTTTTAATCTATAGTAAGCAGAGAAAGATAATTTTATTGATGTCCAACGAATGACAAAAAAATATGCCAATAAGACTAGAATGTACAATCAATAATTACCAATATGTATGGGTGTCTTGGGCTACCCTGAAAGCATAAAGAGAAATTTGTTTAGTTTTATTAGAGAGCACTTGTGCCAAAGTTTTAATTCTAAATTTGGTTGCTCTTTATAGACAACTTCCGCACAAGTCTCCCTGAGATCCCACTTTTATCAATAAATGATACCCGCATTTAGTGCAAAAACCACTAGTGGAGTTTTAAGGCCTCCTAGTCATTAGGGAAGTTTATTATTAGGATTACTTGTGACATCCTATGTATTTTTCAAATGCCAATACACCATATATAATTCTTATGTATTTTAGAAACTCCAATACAAAATCAATATTACTAGGAGTCATCAAGGCCAACAAATATATCTTCAACCATATAGTTGGCCTTGATGACTCCTAGTAATATTGTTGCCTTCACTAAATGTATATGTAAGATGAATTCACTCACATCCAAATACATGCTTCTAAGAAATAGCTTGCAGGTTATTAAGGATCATTTAAGAGGTAATGTCCAAATCATGCAGGTTAATTGTGTGTGCAAGTGTTGTAAATTCTAAATATACCTGGCTCTAGTGTGCAGTGCTCTATTTACATTTTCCTAAATGCAGATAGCATCATGAACCTCATGTGGAGTGCCCTGTTTACTTTGTCCTAAAGGAAGATAACATTGACTAGAAGTGGTGAGGTATACTCATCTGGACAATTGAAAAAATCTATTTTGTTTATTGTCATGTCTTGAGGCTCCACTTCTCAACATACCACAAACACTTGAAACAGTGTTGGTGGAAATGCATGACACCATGGCAAAGGTTGTACCACACCTATCAATGAACTTGTATGAACCTAAAGCTTGTGGAATTCCTGGAAACTTTTTTTATTGATGTTGTTGCTTACCATTCCCTATCTTCTTAGAACACTAAGAAGCATATTGGCCATCCATACTCGAAGGTTCTACAATTCTTGCAAACTATTTTACTGTTATTGTTGCTTACCCTTCCCCTACTTCTCAAGATACTAAGAAGCATATTGGCCATGGTTCTTGCACTTGATATGGATCAAATTATTCTTCTGTTGGTTAGAAGAGCTTGCATCTTCCTTCTTTTTCTAACCATTCACAAATCCTATTTTATTTACTCCTTTCCTCACCCTCCCAATGAGGGCTAGCTCTGGTACATCCTCATCACTAGCTCAAACCATCTCCAATCGCATTTCCTCCTCAATAAATGCATCCCACAAACTTTCGATTGAAGGTATCTTCTCAAAAGCACATAAAAATTGTACAAAATGGTGCCAAGATAGACCAAAGCCATTCAAACTAATCCAAATTAGTCCATTCTCTTCTGCCTTGTCATCAAGTGTAGCTCGTTGATATCTCAACTCTTGATCTTCATCAGATAGATAACTATTGTAGTAGTGTTTCTCATGCAAGTAATGGACGATTTCTTCATTAATATCATTCTCCTAGACATGTTCTCACTCCAATAAAATGTATTCAAGGTTATATGCATTTCCCTATCAATCGTTTTCTCTACAGTGAAAGGGGTTAGATGATTCTTCATAAAATCCAAAAACTATTCATTCCAATTTGACGAATTTCTAATCATGCTCAGCCAACTCCTTGGTATTTGTTGAAAGTAAATCTCCTTCTCCACTATGTACCACAATGAAACCTCTTCCAAGAGATGTTGCATCCTGAACTATAATAGAGTTGGAAGTGCCCTCCAACATGTGACAATCCTAAAGACCCTAAATACTTGTGATTACAACTCTTTAAACAAACATGAAAACATATTGAGAACTAAGAATCAAACCTACAACCTCTTATAGGTGGAGGCCACCTTTTGCAAACACGCAAAATAACACTCCAATCCCTGGAACAACTTGGACATCACACCCCATGGGCCACAACCTTTAACAGGTCGAAATCTGCTTCACTTGTTGAAACCCGGGCATCCCACCCTTGAAACACTTCAACAACTCCCTCTAACAAGTTGCAATCCTATCCATGCACAACTTCCTATTAGTTTCAGTGAAAGCGCTCTGATACCATGTAATCCAGACAATAGTAAGTAAATTTTTCACTAAAAGGATATTCCTAAGATCCCAAGTAATTTAAAGCCCTTAATGGGTATACCAGAATCTACAAAAACACATTGCAGAAAAATAATAAGAGCATGTACACAAATCTAAACTCTCAATCACATTTATCTTCTATTCAATGTAGAGCAAAGAAAATATAATGCAATACATCAAAACGAAAAGCTTGCTAACCAACACAAAAGTGTTCACTACATCTCCTTTATAGAATAGGAAGGTGAGAAAAGATACAAAGTATATGGTCACATGCATGAAGCACTCAAGGTGAGTCAGTCAAATGCTAGCCCAAGTTTAATCATCTAGTGTACCCTTGCTGCATGGATAAGTGTGCTAGGTAAGTGCATCTCAACTAGAAGACAAACAGAAGCATGCATCCCCTTCCTTGAGAATTGTGCCCCCACCTAGATTGGAACCTTATCATGCAAAAGAGATCTAATTATGTAGGGTTTGTGCCCTCCAAATATTAGATCATGCATGCGAAACTGAACTGAATTGAATCTGAACTCCAAACTAAATTGAACTGAAGAAAAAAAGGAATTTCTTAATCTTAAACAACATGCAAACTGAAATTAATTGAGGGTAGCAAAACTAGAATTATGCCCTCTACTCTCTTACATAACAACACGTCCCTCATACTATAATGTACACAGGAACCACGAAAAATTGCTGCAATTATTATTGTTGTATGGACCTGCAAAAGGTACACCCTTACTATTGTTGTACCTGGCAATTAAGTCCACCCTCGTACTGCGGAGAAGACTGTCAGAGTTAAACAAGGTAGAAAATCTAAAAAAGGATATGAACCAACTGATCAAAAAAATATTACCACAGTGATAAATTGAATACTTAAAAGAGTGACTAGCGTGGGAAGAGACAAAGTTAAGTCAAACAAAGTATAAATATTTGCCATAGATAAGACAAAATTTACTGCATCGTTTTAAGAAAATTCATCTCAATGGGATAATAAATTGTTTCAAACCCCAAGATTGAAAGGAAATTGACTTAATGTACAATAAAATGTTAGTATTTTGTTAAGCTGCATCTGCATTTACCCAGAGGTGTTGATCTGATGCTATATAATTCTTAAAGCCATGTTCAACCTAAAATGAGTCTCTAGCTATTCTGTTGTTAAAGTTGCAGGCCTATTTTAGCAAAGCCATAGGCTTTGATCATGATGAAATGTAGTTAAAGGGTTTTTTCTGGATTTATATATTTTTCATAGTTTAGTTTCAATTATGCATTTGTCCATACCAAGTAGAAAATAAAACAAACCATTAGCAGACAAAGAACATATCAATGATAGATAAACATGTTAAATAGAACGGATAAAGGATATACAAATGCAGAATGGAATGTTTTAACTCAGAAACTGAATAGACAATGTGGTGCTAATAGTACCTATATAGCAGGATTTGATATCAGGAGTAAAGACACACCAAGTCCATCGTATGCCTCTGTCCAAGAACCCTCAGTAAGAGTTTTCCAAAGTCCCTTTGATTTCCCAAATGCACTAGTTTACATCCGAGAAGAAGTTGTGTCCAGCGGCTTTCCAGAACAAAATAAACCACCACATAACATAGAATTTATGTATAAATTTGAGCAAGAAATGTACAATTCAAAATACCAAAATTTGGCTAGAAAATCCAAATCACTAGGACAAAGCAAGAAGAAAAGGAGTTGTACATGTGTTATCACAGATGTGCAAGCTCTAGTTGCAACAGCTACAACCAAATTTTCCTTTGTTCCCATATACTTGTTCCTATGTTTTAAGTAAAATCTCTTAGAATATAGCTATAATAGTATTGGTTAAATTTCTGATGTATAATTACTTGATGAAAATTGAATAAGCTAAAATCATGGTAAATAATATCACAAGTAAATATTTGTATATCAGAAAAGGTTTTTCAACATGGTATCAGACAAGTGAGATCAGGCAGTGGAGTGTGTCTTGGTGGAATGGTCTTGCATCAAACAAATCTATGTATTTTCCCTGGAACTAGTTTATCTGCAGATCTGAGAATTCAAGCATGCATTACATAAAGATCCATTGTCTCTGGCACCATTATTATACACAACTACTTTTGAATTTTTGCTTTATCTTATTCTAGAACGTGTGTAAGGAGGTGAGAATGATCATTCTCCATAGTCAAGTTGAAGGGAGTCGTAGCATCAGTTGTGTGGAACAATAAATATTAGTTCATGACAATTTGCAATCCCAAGGGCATGGCTTTATGCAGTCTCCTCTACTCCGATTTTCTTTAAGCACCATAGATATCAAAAACTGAAGGTCAGTTGTCAGAACGATGAGCTTGGGAAATTTAAAATGGAACACTTCATCATTTAGCAATGACAGGCAATGTGTTGGAATATATTCATGATAAGCCATTTGATGTGTGTCGATGTGCATTTATGGGGTAACATGAGGCAGAGGCTATTTTCAAATAGATCAGGACCATGAACATACCTTCCAATACCATCTTGTATTCTATTATGATAAATGGATATTCCAAGCAAGCTAAACTAGATGATGCTTTCAAATTGTTTGATGGAATGGTGGACCATCATATTTTGAATGAAATGAGTGATCTGATTCCAAATAATGTAACATATACTACCCTGGTTGATGGAGATTGTAGAAAAGATAATATGATTGGGGATTTCAGATTGCGAGATGAAAGGGCTAGTGCCAGGAATGGTGACATATGGTGTCCTCCTCCATAAGCTCTATGAGGAAGGTAAATTGGAAGAAGCCAATAACCTTTTGCGTGAAATGGCGAAGTAGGGTCATGAACCTGAGCACTTCACATGCGATATGTTGATCAATTCATAATGCAAGAGAGGTAACATGGCTAATTCCTAGAAACTTCACAACAAGATGTTACAAAGCGGGATATTTTTTTGTGTATACATACAAGGCTTTTCTTCATGGTTTTTCAAAGTTTGGGAAATAAATGAAGCAACAGAGGTCCTATTTAAAATGATGATTACGGGTTTAAGCCTAATTTTAGTGTTTACTCATGGCTAATTGATGGCTATTGTTTCCAACATAATGAATAGGAATCTCTGAAGCTTCTTGATGATTTTTTCAAAAGAGGTTTATCTGAAGATGTCTTTTATATAGTAACATCATTCAAGGTTAGGAAACCTGAGCATGGACAAAAAAACAATCAATAAAATTTTTGGAGGGGTCTTGTTGGTGATGCCCTTATTTGTACTACTCTTATTTATGCATACTTGGGGGAAAGTGAGAGAAATAAAGCTTCAAAACTTGTGAAGAAATGGCCTTAAAAAGGATTCTGGTCAATCTTAAAAATAAAAATAAAATTGTTTTTGATGTATTCTTTAGATATAGATGGCAAACCTAAGGTTTTCTAGAATGGGATCATAGAGAGAGGCTAGGTTGTCAAACTTATTTATCAGAATGTGAGAACTATTGCACAAACTTCCATTTCCAGTATGCTATTTTGATATGTAAGTTGTAACATTAAGACTCTATGATCTCTTTGAGTAAAATATTTGTTGTCCAATAGCTTGGGATGCCTTTCTAGAATTTTTTGAATGGTGTTTCCAAGATAAAAAGAAAGTACTTTAATATTGTTGAAAAACACGCTAAATGGTTCAATGATTACAGAAGAGAATTATAATTAACGTTGCACTCAAAGGCTTCTTCAAAAATGAGATACATAAATTTGGGCTTGCAAAGATTATCATAATAAGTCCATGCCATGAACATCTGAATGTCTGATATGGGGAACTTATGTTGGCCCATTTCTGGGGCCTATTTTCATGGAGAAAACACCCTTATAGAAGTGGAACTCAGATATTTAGAATAATTTCAACTAGTTTTCAAGTTAAAATTGTCCAAAAAAGCAACGTACTTTTAGTGCCAGATATCTCGTGCTCCATTTATCAGTTTCGTATGTAGAAATCAATGTGGTTCAAGTTTACATAGAGGCTGATATAATGTTTAATGTTCTTAAGCTTGTGAAATTGCATTTCATGCAATGTAGAAATGAAAGTTCTCAGGGAAATTAAATTGTAGCATGCTCTTTGGGCCAGTTTTAACGTTTCTTAAGTTTAAAAGAAGCAGTTTCACAAATCTAGGAGGTTGTTAATGCAAACTGCAAACATATTTCAATGTTATTTTGTGTATTTTTTCATTTTTGTCTAATAGAATAATTGTAACCTAAGGCAAGTAGTTGCACAAAAGTTCCACAAGGAAAACTTCCCTGAAGAAAATATGAAGTCAATGAGCAAAAAACTGATGTGAAGATGCTAGCAGTCAATTTCCCAAGGGTGTATACTCTTGCCAGAACTGAAGGTTGTATCCCATTATCCAAAGTATGTTCTCTCAACTACACTTGGTATGCTAATAAATGCTTCCGAGAAAAAGTCACAGCTTATTTTGCATAATTCACTAGAAAATGTATTCATTGAACAAGTATTGATTAAGCAATTCAAGGCTTGATCACCTTTTCTAGTTCGAGAGCATACAATAGAAGCGCTTGCTAGCTTGTATGGAAATAGCTACTTAAGTAGCAAGCTCCAAAATGCAGAAGAAAAGTGTTTTTTCTAGTGGGTTTACTTATAAGGGTTACAGATGATGTTCAGGAGGAACTCATAAGGTCTCTTAAAATTCTCTACAATAGTGCAAATAATATGTGGCATGCCCTTCAAGGCAGGGAAGGAGTAGAACGCTTGATTTTGCTTCTTTCCCTTTCTTCAAATAGCAGTAGGAATGTGCAGTGGCCTTGCTTTGTATGTTTTCAAATGAAAATGATGAAAGCAAATGGGAAATTACTGTTGCAGGTGACATACCTCCTCTAGTCCAGATTCCAGAGATTGGATCTTCAAAAGTGAAAAAACATTCTAAAAATGTTATTGTGAACCTCTATAATCATCGTGAAGATATCCATTCATGTTTTGAAAGTGCAGATGATGTACCTGCATTTATTGGGTTGTTGAAAAGTGGTAGTCCAAGTGGAAATAAATTATTGCAAAGATACTGAATCATCTCACCCATAAATCAAATAGTAGCAATATCAGCCAACTCGTTACTTTTCTAATGGTGACTTACCAAAAACAAAAGTTCTTCTTTTAGAGGCCTTAAGATCTCTACTAAATATAGTACTGGAAATGATGGAATTGAAACAATGACTAAAATCCTTTGTTCTACTAATGACAATACTTGAGCTAAATTTGCTTCAGTTCTTGCTGCATTATTTAACTACAGGAATTATTTACGTGAAAGAAATATAGTAATTGAATACATTGGACTAGTCCTAAGGCTCCACAATGCATAATCAAAATATATTTTGATTGAAGCAAACATGTTCTCTTGCTGATATTTTTGGTTAATAAAAAATAGAGCCAGGAAGGTGCAAAGCTATTGCTAACCATAAGTTAGCCTCATAAAATCTTCAGTGATGTTTTCAGAAAATATGATCGCGAATTTTCCGCATATAGGGTACTCATGAGATGCTGGTTTGAATAAGGAAAACTTTTCAAAGCTCTTGAAGATGAGATGTTGAAGTTTTCCCATCTTTTCTAGCAAGAAATTTATGCTTGTTTTTTGAAATGTTAATATATAACGAGAAGGATTGAGGAAGCTCTTGACTTGATCCATGAGATCAAGGAGAGAAGCCTTTTTACTAGGCCCAAGAGTTTCCATATGCTAGTTAAAGATTGTGCAAAAAATGGAAAAATGGATTACATTATGCAGTCAATGTCATGAAAATGAAAAATTGCATGCCTGATAAAAATGTTTAAGGCATCCTTCTCGATGATTACTTGAAAACAGGCTAGGTGAAGAGAGGACTTGATACAATGCATATCATGAAAGAACTAGTTTGAATTCCTATTGTTTCAAGCTACACTGCGTTGGTTTAGCATCTTTTCAGGGAAATAAAATACAAAGAGGCTAATAACTTAATAGGTACCCTTGGTAAATGCAAGCATGTCGTTGTGAACGTGATGCTCTAATTATCATAGCAATGATTGTTAGAGAAGTAAGCTAGGGCCACACTTCTAAAGCATGGGAATTTTTCAATGCCACAAAAAGCAAGGGACTAAACCCTACGTGGAAACCTGTTATATATTCATTTTTATAAGAATGTCGACTCTTCAATTCTGTTGGATATAAACAATCGTGGGAAATTTATCCTAAACAAGGAGACACTCATTGAATGTGTCTGAGTCAACAAAAATTTTCACTGTTTGTCAAAGTTTCTTCGCAGCTTCAATACGATTTTTCCTATGCAGCTATTGTTTTAAAAGTTCTGTTGTTGGGCTATAGAACCCCATTAAAGGAGAGTTTCATATTGAAAGTCAACAAAAAGTTTCATTGTTTGTCAAAGTTCTTCCGCAGCTTCAATATGACTTTTCCTATGCAGCTATTGTTTTAAAATTTTTGTTTCTTGGCTATAGAACCCCATTAAAGGAGAGTTTTATATTGAAAGTATATGCGCACCCAACAGAATGTGCCTCATTTAATGAAGTTGGGTGCCATTCTTGATGGGATTTTACCCTTGTAAAACCTTTGCAATGAATTTTGGATATTTCTCAGAGAATTACGCCCTCTAAGCCATTGAGAACTAGCCAACACTTAATTATTTTTCTTAGGATTTCGTTTAGCAATTGTTGGGAACTAGACGCCCTCGATTAAGCATTTCAACCTTTATTCTACCATACGAAACTTAAGACACCAATAGAAAGAGAAGTGCACCCCAAAATCTCTAGAACTTCGCTCATCAAACATGCAATTACAAATTTATCTCATGGCACAAATATTTGTGGAAGAATTCATGAAATTAGTACCTTCGTGAGTTCCAAATCCTGCCCAATCTGCACCAATGTCAAATTTCACTTCCACGGCAATGTAGAAATCTCGCTCCAATCTAGCCAGGGCGGCACCAATGTCAAATTCCGCTTCCAGGAAATGCAGTCAATGGCGAAATATAGCTCCAATCTACCTAGGGTTGGTTTCTCATCACCAAAACTAATTTTCCCAATGGGTTTTTTGGACACCGTAGCCTCACAGGATTCCAAACTCCCTGAGAGTTTTCTTCTTCAAAAATATAAATGACCAAAAGGAGGAGAATGCTCATTTTCCCTTTTTACAATTTCCTTTTCATTTCTCACTTTTTATTTTATTAAAATTATTATTTTTTTCAATTTCCCTCCTATTTAATAAATATTATTTTTTTCATTTTTACCTCTCATTTTATAAAAGCTAACATAAGCTGAAGTGGGAAAGCAAATTGCTACGAAAATACAAATGACCAAAACGAGGAGAACGCTCATTTTCCCTTTTTATAACTTCCTTTTCATTTTTTATTTCATTCAAATTACTAGTTTCTTCAATTTCCCTGATATTTAAAAAAAATATTATTTTTTTCATTTTCCCCTCTCATTTTATAAAAGATAACATAAGCTAAAGTGGTAAAGGAAATTGCAAAGTGAGTGAATGATAATGATATGTTGTTTAAAGATTACATAAGTTTTTTAATTAATTTGCAAAAAAATAATAGAAGATTTGTGGAAAAAGGTCTATGGATAATGTAATAACATGATCTTTAAGTTGGTTAAGAATATTTTCACATACTTTAAACAATGTGAAGATAAGGGTTTTTTGAGTTGGTCAAATATTATGAGTAGTGATAAAATTGGTGGTACAAGTGCTAATATTGCCATGTTTTGGACAATTATAAGGGCCCTCCTAAGTAGGACATGGTTATGGGTGTATTGTCTCTTACCAATTCTTTCAATTTGAGAGTTAATGTTTAGAAAAATGAGTGTTTCATGTGTGCTTGAACCCTTTATATCTATTGATAGAAGGTGATGTTGAAGGACTGTATAAGGAACATGTGTTTTGCTTGGCCTCTAAGGAAGGTTTTTGGTTCATTGGAAATAGTAATGATGTAAAGTCATTAGAAGTTGAGGAAAAATGTGTTCTTAGTTGTGGAGGAATATATTGCAATCAACCAAATTCTTGACCTTTCAAGATGCACTTTGGCATGAAATTTTATTGGCAAGAGGGTAGAGATGGACTACTTTCTGAGATAGATAAAGTAGAGTTGGAGTTCAAGTTTATGCATATACTAGCAACTCACATAGTAGCAAAAGAGATGCATTCTTTTTGTCTTTTGGAACGAAGAAGATGTAGTTTCTATATCAAATGAAGTTTGGTTTGTGGATAGGTCTTATTTGTCTATAAAACCCCACCATTCCTTTTTTATGTTAGGGATGAGACCATGTCAAACACCCTAGTATGGATAAATCTTCGTAGACTCCCCTTGGAACCCTAGACTATTCAGGATTTATGCACAATTGAAAACAACCTAGGAAAAAGTATTCTCATGGATGACGTCTTTGTTTCTGAAAGATAAAGGTAAATTGTAAGGATATTAGTTGATATTGATGTAACTATAGGTCTTTTTGAGACAACTGAATTGATTATTAAAAAATGCAAGTGTTATTTACATACACTTTCCCAACCCCCGATCAGTTTTCACATTTTTTATGTTGTACATGGTGGCCATACTTGTTGGTCCTTCATTTTGTCATAGTAAATATGACTTGTAAACTTTACCAATTAACCAAATAGTATTTATATTATAAATGTGACTTTAAATTTAATTGATTTATTAAAGATAATTCAACCAACTAATTATCCTTCCAAATCTTTGTGTTTTGTAAGCTTATATCCCATAGTGCTTTGAAGTGAGAAGATGTTGTTGTGATGGTGGTGTTTGATCATGGATTTGTGGAAAAATCTAGAGTTTTCCCTCCTCCTTAAGCCATCTTATGTGAGATTTTTGGTACCAGAGAAATTCTTCCTAAATGCAGCCTTCTTCTAACTGAGTGAGAAGCTCACTTTCTTCCTCAACTAACTTGCCAAATCGACCTTCAAGAATAATGCATTGTTGGACTTATTCCATGTGATCCTCTAATTCCTATTTGATTTGGTGGATGTTCCAAAAATATTCTTTATTCCATTTTTTTATTTGAGCTTTTAAGAACTTGATTTTCTACTGGAATTGGTGCATAATTGAGCCCAGTCGAGGAGTGGCTTCCTACCACCATTATTGGGAATTTTCCAAGAAGGAAGGATCCCTAAGCAAAAAGATTTCAAAGCGAAAGGGTCTATTTTTGGGGCTTGCTTTGATATCTTCTTCCAAGCTTGCAGGCCAATGATATGAAATGCAACAGGGAAGGATTAAAACCTCCACAAAGGTCTCATTTTCCCAAGGAGCTTTTGAGACCAAAAATATGTCAAATCTAGAAGTGATTTGAGGGAAGCCACCTTTTAGATTATTCCAAGTAAATATCCCATGTATAGTATCTGCATATGTGGCATGCAGGTCTTGCATGAGGTCAAGGAAGAGCTAGGCATCAGAGTCCAGTTTTTGCGAGCCACCTTTTTTTCTTCCATCAATTTAATGATGTGGAAGTTACCCACTATTATCCATAGGTATTTTAAAGATATGGAGTGGAGATCATTCAATAGAGCTAGACCACATGCATTTGTAATTCTACCTATTAACTTTAAAAATTTTGAATTGAAAATGATCTGAAAGAATGCATGGGGCTATAGTTAGATTAGTGATGGTACTTTCCATGAGGTTGCATATAAGAGCTAGCCTTCCTACTTTTCCTTCTGCATCCAATTCAACTGAAGCACTACCTTTCTAACATTTCTCTAGGATTTCACTTACACGATCGTTAGAGAATTTTGTTTTTTGTAGTATGAGTACTATAAGGATTTCCTTATGTTTTTAACCTTTTGGGAGCCTCAACTTTGCTTTTTAGTTGAGGCCCCTAATGTTCCATGTGATTAATTTACTAAGAATGATGGGGAATGGAGTGGAATACATCCATCATGAGAGCCACCTTACTTGAATAGGCTAGCACCTCGCTCACTTCTTGTATGAGGTTTTTGTTGCTTTTTTTGCCATTCTTTTTTGCTTCCTTGTGGTGCTTTGAGGTTTCTTTGAAGTTATGAGTTTTGATGCCATATATTGGCTAACCTTATCTTTGAGAGGTCATCCCTTTATGATTACAGAGTTTCAAGTAGCGTTGATGCAACATCTACACTATTTGTTCAGGATTGTTTACAAATATTTTCCTTTTAGCTCTTCTACCATGCTTGCCAAGGTTACTTCTTCCACATCCATTTCTTTTGCATCATCCTAGGTATCTCCTGGAATTGTTTTTTTGCTTCTGGGTTGTCTTCTTGAGGCTCTTCTTGGCTGGTTTCTAGTGCCTTTATTTTGATAGATATTTGATCTATATTTGGATCCACAAAGTTTATTTCTTGTGATGGGTTATCCACATCTACACCATTTTTTACATTATTCTTTGCAATTTTTTCCTTTTAGCTCTTCTACCATGCCTGTCATGGTTACTTACTCTACATCCATTTCTTTTGCAACATCCTCCATATCTCTTGGAATTGTTTCTTTCTTTTTGGTTTATCAGTTCATGGCTCTTCTTCGTTGGATTTTGGTGCTCGCCTTTCTTTTGATAGAGCTTCGATATGTATTTGGATCCATAGAGCTCACTTATTGTATTTATTTATATGACATTTCCATGTCCTCATCTAAGATAGTTTATTATTTCTTTTATTTATCAACTTCAATTGCATGAAGAAAAAGAGATATTGGGAGAAAATTTCAAGGAACTTGGAAAATTGAAAGTGATTGTTGAAGAATTAATGGAATGAAAAACTAACATGAATGTGGGTAAATAAAATGGTGGAGTTAATCCAAAACCATAAAACAATTTAAGAATTACATTTGTACACTATTTAATTTTTTATATATGTTTGACGTATGTTTGACAATAAGTTTGAGTTTGAGCTTTGTTTTCTCCTCTTAATCTGCCTTATAGCCCCACATATGTTGAGAGTATTTGTGTAATTATGCTTAGAAGAAATCAAATACTAAATAATGAGGTGGTATTCTCACCAAATGAAAAAGGGAGATCCAATTGTAATATGACCTTGTTTAGCTTTGTAATGAAGAAGCAAAAAATGGGGTCAAAAGGGGATGAACCTAGATATGGATAGCTTGAAGATTGCGCCATTCGTGTAGTTGAGGATTGCTTGTGTCAGTATAAAATATAGTTAGAGAAACTTGGAGATGAACCTTAATTTATTCTTGTGAACTTATATGCACTTGTGGACATTATAAGAACATATTGTTTCCCTTTGAAAGAAAATACGTAGAAGATATTTGGGAGAAATGTGACTGTCCATAAAATGTGGATCAAATTTAGAGACTTTGTGGCTCTTTTCCTTGGACCCTACTAGTTCTTGGAGGTTGTATTTGGAGGGGTTAGTAGACAAAAACCTAATATGACCAAGAATATTATTGTTGGAGCACCTATTGAATGGGAGAAAGGCTTAGAGGTTCTAGGATTTAAGGGGTTTAATGGTTTAGGAATCAAGGGTAAAGGGAAAAGGGTTATGGCTTAGGGGTTAGGGGGTTGAGTGCCATGAGGTTGAGGTCTATATGGGTTAGAGGTTAATGGCTTAGTGTTTAAGGGCTTAGTGGGAGCCTATGTGTAGCTCTTTGATGGATGAAAGAGGCTACTAGAAGGCAGATTGGAGCTCAGGGATTGGCCAACCTAGAAGAGTAGATTGGATCATCCCGTGTTCGTTGAAGCATAAGCAACTTGCAGTAGTGATAGGTCATAGCCCTCCTGGAGACTCTATGCGCTTTCCTTTGATGGACTAAAGCGAAGCTAGAGAGAAGAATGGGAGTGAAGGACCAGCAAGACAAGATACAACAAAGAGCATGCAACATGATTGTCATTTTATCTTGTATTCCATAGACTATTGTATTATTCAGATTGGTTTAATATAATAAAGATTGGGTTGTACACATTTGTACAATATTTTTATAAAAGTTTGTGTATACTTGTGCATGTGTGATTTACTGTTATCTATTTTCCACAGTGCAAAGTAGCTTTCGTTGAGATTCTAAGATTCTATTCTAGACCCAAGATCGTGGAAATTCAACAGTATTTCCTAGTTAACTAGGAGCAGCCTATGCACATGAATTGAGGGAATTAGATGAAGGGTCTTGCAGGTGTTTCAAGCTTAGGACAAGCAAAGAAAACTAGATTGGTTTCCAATGAAACAAATTTGTATTGTAAGAGATCCATTGCTGACTTTCTATCAATAAAATTCTCAATCCAGGAGAAGGTTTTCCTAGTTGAGTTCCCTAGAAAAATTGTGTTTTTCGATTGTGTGACTGATATTTAATTATGTTCTATTTTGTTGAAATTAGTAGAGAAAGTGTGTGCCTTGGTGTTACAATTTAGTTTCAGAATTGTTCACTACATCAGTGCAAGGATTTTTTACACTGTATTAGAGGAAGGAACAAAGTAAAGACTAGCATAAGTTGATCCATATATCACAAGAAGCAATGCAATCATAGGAGAACTTCCGAAGCAGCCATAGCCTCTTGATCAATCCACATCACCATTGAATTTCCCAAAATTCTTGAAGATCATAATTCCACAAGAGTGCCTAGTCTTGCTAATCACGAAAAAAAAATATGATTGAATTTATAAACTCTTGTCAACCCTAACCCTCCCTTCTTCTCCATAATTCGGTATACAAGCTTAAATTCTTTGAAATTTTAACAATAAAATCATAGAAATGAGATTAGAAAAATACCTTTCAAACATATCCATACACCTTGGAGTTCTTGAAGGTTACAATTTTATCCATATGTGGACAACATGTTTTCTGCTCCGAATTGTAGCGAAAACCTCCAAACCCAAATCAGGAGAAGAATATCTCAATTAAATCTTGAGAGTGAACCCAAAAATGCTCAATCACATCCAGCTTTTAATGCATTTCACTAGGGTAAAAATGCTCAATATACCCTACTATCTTTTTCGGAGCATTGATAAGATGGCCTATATTGTCCATAAAAGAGAGTATGAACATCAAATGAAGAGTCTCTTTCATCATTCCCTCATTAAAATCATAGTCCTTTATCATCTCAAAAAGCTCAACATTGTTGGTCAAACCAATTTCAGACAAAGGGAGACTTTAGGTTGGGCACAACACTATTTTGTTGATGACTTGGTTGGGTTCCCAAGTCGCAAAAATAGTAAAGCTATCTATGAGGACATGACAATTAGGGAGTGCCAAGGTGTGCCAAGGTGTGCCTGGATTCTAGTCTAAGTAGATATCAAAGATATTTTATTCAAGGCCATTGAATTGGTTCACGAGGAAAAATTCTAGACCCATAACATTGATTATTGGAAAATCTCATTTCATTATTTCAATTGTTACAAAGTTGGACATGTTCAAACCTAGTGATTAGAGTTGAAGGCACTTTTCTCTAACAACAAGTAAAGTTTGTGTAATCTATTTCTTTTTCCCAAGGGCTTTCACTGTCTTGGTTGTCGGACAGTGGGTCTTGTCAACAATTAATTACGTCCCACCACAGTTTTGAATGGAAGTTGATATTGTTAATTATGAGCCCAATCATGTCCACATGAGGCATTCAAATCCTAGTATGAATTTACAGGTGACACTTCATTGTCTTAACATACCATCTCCAACCAAATCATGAGGTGTTTCCAAGATGGATGGTGTTCCAAGGTAGATATTTAATTTGAGCATGAGTTGTCCAAGGTTGTTTTCGTTTTGAGCAAAAATAGTAGTGCAAAAGAGCTAAGCTCTCATTCTAGATTTGAGGTAGTAACTATCCCTAAGTCTCAGCCAAACTCCCTTTCATTTAAGCTTTTTAAGCCTCTTTTGGTCCCCCATGGTTCCAAAGCTTTGTCTAAGCCAAAGCCCTATGTTAGAGTGAAACAACATAAGTTTTCAATGGTCATTGGTAAGGATATCAGGTTCTAGGATATCCCAAACTTGTTAGAAACTACTTTGGTAGGAAGATTTTATGGTAAGACAATGCAAAAGGCATCTCTCGCTGCATGGGTTTTGGACAATTGGATGTCAGCCCTAGGTTATATGTCAGTTTTCCATGGATTTGTTCGTAGTTGGATAGGCTTTCAATTTTGGCTGAGGGTGGACTATAATAAGATGAAGGAGATAGAATGGGATTGGGGGAAATCGAGCCTAGTCTTGGAAAACTGGTTGGTGGATTTTCATCTTGCTCACAAACATATCTCGGTGCAACAACTTTGGGCTATATTGTCGAGCCCTCCCTTTGTCTTCTAGATAGAGGAGGCCCTTCACACTATTGGCAAGAAGATTGGTAGATTTATTTATGTGGAACCTAATTGGTATGTTTTGATTAATAGGCATTGGGTCTAGATTCTATTCAAAGTAGAATCAAAGAGTGTTTATTCAAGACCATTGAATTAGTCTACAAGGAAAAAGTGTAGACCCATAAGATTGATTATTGGAAAATCTCATTTCATTGTTTCAATCATTACAAAGTTGGACATGTTCAGACCCAATGGTTAGATTTGAAGGCTCCCATTTTGAGGAAAAAGAGAATTTGGAAGCATGTTTGAACCAAAACCTACAATTTCAAAGTATCAAAAATTTCATGTCAGGTTGGAACCTATCCTTAAGATTTAGCAAGAAGTTCAAGTAAACATTATGCCTCCTTCTGCTAAGATTAATTCCACTTCGTATTCTTCATTGGTTTTATCTCTTCATACAAATTCTTTTACTTTGATAGATTTCCCTATTATTTTGCATTCTCCTCTCCATCTTCCTTCTCTTGTCCTTTCCCCTTCTATTCCTAATCGTATCTCCCCACTTTGACCTTGAACTGTCAAGCCTCCCTAAAGAGGTTAAAATTGTAGTGAATAAACCTAAACATTCAAATTTCCCCAGCACTCTCAAGCCTAAGGTTAGACTAATGGAAGAATGTTTATCGAAAGGAGGATTAACTTCAGAACCACAAATATCAAATGCAGCAGGTTGAAAATCTCACCTTCTTAATGCACAACAAAAATCACGACAAAATATTAAAAGGGGAAAGGAAAAGGAAAATGTAATACCTTTCAAAGAGGTTGGGAAAAAATAGGACTTGCAGGAGACAAGCCTACAATTGCAATAAGGGAAAAAGTAGTTTAAGATAAAGGGAGACTTTGGGCTATGCACAACACTATTTTTTCAATGACTTGGTCAGGTTCCCAAATCGCAAAAAAAGTAAGGCTATAAATAAGGGCATGATAACTAGAGAGTTCCAAGGTGTGCTAGGGAATGACAAGAAATGCTAACAGATGTGAGACAGTTTCAAGACATGTTAGGGCATGCCAAGACATGCCAAGATGTGCCAGGTTCTAGGGTGTGGCACCAAGGCATGTTAGGGAGTGCTAGGGAAACACAAGGGAGCACTAGTTTCAATTGCATGGAAATGAATGAATAAGAGTGTGTGATAGGTAGTGTTAGCAAGTTCCAAGTGTGCTAAGGAGGATCAACCCCACCAAATTTAATCACACTAACCCAAGGATAATGCAAGGATCCAGTGACCCAAATTGCAACCAGATACAAAACCCATTTCAAAATACTCAAACCAGATGATTTCTAAGGAAATACATGTGTCAGATACTAAATTCAGCAAAACCCATTCCAAAAAAAAGAAACAACCAAAATATTCGCTAGAGCTACAGACCTGTATTTTTCTCGACCCCCAGTGTAAACCTCTGCCTAGTACTTGGTCTTACATGTATCTAAGGGATACAATATGGTAGCTCTGATGAGCCCTGCTATGGATCTTGAAGTTGTGTTTGTCAAATATTCAAAATCAACCCCCATTGCATATAAATTCCACCGAATAAGATCTCTAATATGCTATATATATATATATAAATATATATATATATATATATAATATATATATATATATATATATATATATATATTATATATATATATATATATATACTATAGGGGTACAAAATCAGGTATTCAAAACCCAAAGTGTGAATACAAAAAATTCATGATTGATGCTAGAAGTCCAATAATAAGAAGTTGGGTTGCTCGCAACTAAGATTCCAAATCAAAACAAAAAATCTCCCTGAGGGATTAGAACAGAGACAAATCAACGTGTTTAACTAATCCAATATATGGGAGTTTGATGCAAGTGCTGACATCGACTCTTGAATTACCCGACTATCAGTTACGACGAAGTTCATATTTCAGTTGTTGTTGACGATTTTGATGATGTGGTACAAGGTAGCATTGGATGTTTGGTGTCTCAATTAACCAAGCTGCGAAAACTTCGACTGGATCCTTGTGTTGGTCTGGATTGAAGTTAGAGTTTTTTGATGAAGCTACTTTTAAAATTGGGCAGGATTGTTTTATGTAAGACTTTAAGATTCTGTGGTTTCTATTCGGTGTCTTATTTTCTGGATTATCCACAGAATCATATTCATCATGTCGATGTTTCGAACCCCAAAGGGGATCCATCATCAGGACCACAAAAAATGGTTTTTTGTAACTACATGTAATGGTTCACAATGCTATTGAATGAAGTATTGTGCACTAGTCGATTGGACTAGGAATTGGAATTCAACATTGTTATTAGATTTACTTTAGATTTGGATTAATCAAGTATTCAAGAATTTAGATAGGTTAAATTTATTTTTATTTTTAATAAGGAAAAAATTATTGATTTTCACTAATAAAAAGTATATATATACTTTGGTATTTCATTGTTAATGTTTTTTCATGCCATATATTAGATTTTAAAGTAAAATGGTTAAATTTCTATCTTATTACTCTACATTATAGTCCTTTTATTTCTGAAAATTGTCTACTATATCAATTTTCACAAAAAAAACTTAAAGTTTTTTATGATGACAAATATAACATATATGATTCAAACATGACAAAAGCATATCATGATCTATGAAAATTTTCATGGACGGATGACAAATAAACGAGATGAAGGAAAAAATTTCAAGGGTATCCCTTTTGTTGGGAACGGGTCCCTGGGGGTCAATTTTGGGGTTAAAAACCCAAGTTTTGGGGCAGAAGGCCCGAAGTTTGTATAAAGAAAAGTAAAGTCTCCGCATTTTGTGGTTGCAGAGTGTGAAGATGTCAAGAGTCATTAAGGGTTGTCCGCCCTTGTTTTGTAAAGAATCATTTCAGCTATAAAGATCCACCCATGGTCCGCGGACCATGGGATTATATAAAAAGAAGCTAAGTAACTAAGTTCTAGGGGAGTAGTAGAAAAGAAGTAGAATTATAAGTGCTTTGGGTCATAAGGGAGCTAAGAGCGATAGTCTTAGCGTAGGTATAGGCTCTGCAGCTAAGTGCGCGGACCTGTGCAGCTGTGTACATAGGGAGGATAAAGTCTGTACTGGGAACTTGAATCATCAATAAAGAGAAGTATTCTAAAATTGTTGTGTATTTTGTCTTTGATTATTGCACCCGATTATGTTATGTTAAGTTATGGGTTTACATTATAATGCTAATTTGATGCACGAATATATATGTTTCTATATGTTAATTGAACGCAAGTAAGAATATATGTTTAAGCGAAGATAACCTTAATTGCATGGTAAAGTTGGTGAACACTTAAGGTAATTCGGAAACTTGTAATCGTACGTAATTATAGAGGTGCGTAAGTGCCTGGATCACTGGTAAGGGCTACGCGAAGGTCAGTCATATACCTTCGCGAAGGTTCTGAAGGTTGGAGAAGAAGGAACATCGATAAGCCCTAAGAGCTTATCGATCTGTGCGAAGACAGGGGTTAGGGTATAAGATCGACATCATGACCATCTCAGGGTGCGGAAACTTGGTTCCTGCATCCCCCCATACTGCTTCGGGTGAGACTTCAGTCCGCGCTCTGTGGACTCATGTCAAAAGGGCAAGTAGTGTAGGGATTTGCTTGGCTGCTTAACATTGAACCTGGGTCAGGGCCCATCAAGCCAACACCTTTATAAGTTAAAACTCCCTGAGTCGCAAAAGGATTCCTTTGTCGAAAACTGAGTAGAAAATCCTCCTTAGCACACAGTTGCATCCCTTCTTTGATAGGAGATCTACCACTTGATTCTACTCTCTATAGACATTATTAGAGGCCAGTCTTTGAAAGGTATTCATCAAAGATATTATGCATTGCATCCAGAAAGTAAGGGAAGGTGGTCCAAATTTTGTTCTCAATTGTACCCAATCTAGGATCACCTTGGAATCTCAAAACACGGGTAAATCTTCAATTGCAATCCAATTAGCACATAAAAGAGCCCCTAAGAGTATGATTAGCTCAACTCTATTATTTGACCCTGTGCCACTATACCAACTGAAATGGAAGGTGTTGTCTGGCTTCAAAACCAAATGTGTCCCACTTCCACAAGCCCTGTTGGTGGATGATCCATAAAAAATAAAAAAGTATGACCATAGCTCCATGAGTTGAAAATGTCTTCTAGGTTGTTCCTCCTTCATTAGCCATATCTCCATAAAATATGCAAATATCTTTAAATAGGCATTTCTAGTATCTGGTTCTGTTTGTTCAAAATATTCTCATTCCTGCTTCTCCATATGCCCCACAAAATACAGAAAGGCACTGAACAATATGTCTTGAAACCTTCAAACCATTAAGTGAGACATCTCTAAATGGAAACCATGTTCCAAATTACATGTATTTTAAGTGTTTGAAGAATCCCATTCCATACCGAGATCGCAAAAGGACATGTTAGAAATAGATGTTCCACGTCTTCTAAGTATTCTTTGCATAAAGAGCATCTTCTAAGATCCTGAAAGCCCCTTTTATGGATGTTGGACACCTAATCCTAAAGGGTTAGCGTGGAAGTCAAATGGACAAAGCAGTCCAAGAGACCTTGGGATGTGAATCTCAACGGTCACATAATGTACCATAAATATACATCGTTTGTGAATAAAAAATACAATGCATGATTTATCTTTCTATTGTTTTCGCTGTCCATGTCTATTTAACATGGTATCAGAGCCATGATGTGTGGCCTGTGAGCTGCCTTGAATAGCGCTACCTAGCCTTCATTACCTACACTGCACATCTGTCCATACTGTCATTTCCTATTTCAGCGCTGAGTCCTGACGGTGCCACTGCAGAGATACGCCACCAGCTCCTGGTATGCGTATGATTCAAGTTTGAATGCATTATGAAATTGAATGTGGCTATTTGAATACGTTATGAAGTTGAATGCGTTTTGGTATGAATGCGAGTCTTGCACCTCAGCCCATTCTCCCAAAATAAAATAAAATAAAAATCGGCGTTTTCCCTCATCCGCAGATCTGCCACCATCTCTGCACCTCATTATAGCCTGTCAACAACTAGAGTGACTGTTACTCCATATTGCACCATCAGAACTCTCCGTTGGAGACCATTCTGTGGCTGCTGTAATCAAAACGTTCTGTCAGTTCTGGAATCGAAACGCTCTCTCCCATAAATTCCTGTCATTTCCTAGAATCAAAACTCTCCCTATTATCTTATGAAAGCCTCACATTTTTGAATTTACTCATGCGGAGAGTCTTGTCGCTTGTTTTATTGATAAGAGGGGTTTATTCCAGCATTTCGACTCTTATCTCTCAATTTGGGTGAAGTCCAAAGGTGGTACTAAAGCAGGTTCATGTCATTCTGGCATCTCCGCCTGACATCTTTGTTTATTCCATCTGCACCCACTTCATTCTTGTGCCCTAGCTGCATGCGCCTTCCACTCTGCCCACTCCTGGGTGCTCTCCTCATATCGATTTCCAAAGCACACAAAAGGTACTTCGCGTTATTCCGGCAGTTGGTTACAGGGCCATCTCAAAATATGTCGCACGGTGAGGAGTAGCGGCAATATCATTGATCAATGCGACTGAATCACGAGCAGCAATGGCGACAATATCAGCACACGACACGACACCACTGCAGGCTGCCTCCAGTTGAGATTTGATGGTGTCTACATCATCGAATCCTCTCAAGGAATTGTTATTAGGTTTTGCGGTCTTCTCGCCTGTAAATGTCGAGTTGTCGTCCAACAGTACTGAGCCATCGCAACCCTGATCGCCCCAAGAAAATCAGTTGTGTACAATTAAGTCAAGCGATTTGATTACAGCCATATAAAAAAAATTTGAAAAGTTTAAGTGAAGTGGATTGTAGATTTTGAAATATTATCTGAACGCACGCAGAATTGCGTTGATTAACGTTCCTCCTTTGGGATGCCTACCTGTGGAGAGAGCATTGCATTTCGTTGAAAAAAAAAAAGGGGCAGAGCAGTGGAGGTGTATTGGAGCAGCATTGTACCTGACGGCTTTTTGAGTGACTTGTAGACCAGAGACTGCCTCTCGTAGGTTTGTCATTGCAATAGTTGTAAAAATATTCGACTGTAATATATGGCAAGTATCCCAACGGTTCCAGAGCGGTGACTGCGACCTTTCGGATACCCATTTTGTACAAGAGTTCCAAATCCGCCGAAAGCTGTTTGATCAATTTGGGGACAAATGAATCGACAGCCACTTCCCAGGTTGAAACGCTATTTCCACTCCCACTTCCAGGTTGAAACGATGTCCGTGTAAATGCCTTGCCCCACATCTTGATCCAAAAAAAAAAAAGTCCATAACAGTGCGCTTATGTGCCAAAACGTTATCGTTAGTAGGTCAAGGTTATGATCAGAAATCCCTGATGCAATTGCGCCTTCCAGAACGGCACCACATACTGCAGCTTCCAAAGGTTTCACATTGTCATATATATATTCTTGCTCTTGCAAAGCCTCAGAACCAGGCTCCGTATTTTTGGAATATGTGAGCAGCCACCGACAATTACAACATCCGCTGTTCTCCACATCAATCTGTGCATCAAGTAAACACTGCACAATAAGGTTTTCGCATTTTTTCAAAAACCTCATTATTGACTTCCTTCCATATTAGTCTAGTCCCTTGGCTGGCTATCAAAGTCATCTTGTGACCCAACAGCTTTTTGAACTAGAGTTTCATAGTCATCTGCCAAAAGTTTTGGGCGCTTCCTTTTCCGCTTTGGCCCAAATATATCTTGGAAAGCCTCTGTGTCTAGAAGATGCACTCTTGTTTTCTTTTGGTGATCATTTAACAACGATAATGGAAGCTTCCTTTCCTTTAAAATCACATTGTAAGAATTCGACAACCGACTTTGCAGCTCTTCTCGAAATGTTTCAAGCTCCTTTTGATTGAAAACTCTTGTATTCCCAAACCAGCGTCGGTCGGGCTGAATACGAGTAGAAGGGAGGTCTTTCGACTGGTACTCGTGTTTCAGAATACGGCCTTTTTCGTTACGCTTGGGACGGCAGTTGTGCATGTGAAGCCGCCTAACAGTGGAAGAACTTCGCAGTGATGCAATCTGCACTCGGGAAATATGTCCTCCTATAACCCAGTCGCAACATTTGGTGATGGTGGCCCTGAATGAGGGAATTTGTGTGCATTTTTCTAGTGTGATTCATCACTGGTGAACTGTCATGTGTGTATAATCGCTGTGAAGATAGGCCAATGTGCTGCTGTTATATTTCATGAGGACTCCAATGACAAAGGAGAGTAAGTAAGCTACTATCCACTGTATGTTGCATTTAATTTACTATTGGATAATATAAGTTTGTTTGAAGACTGTTACTACATGTGGAAGCATTAAAGTGAATAAGCTTACGAAATCACCCACTTTGGAGAACATTGTGGCAAAAATCATTTGCATATCAGGGTTTATCTGTTGAGATAATGGCCAGACTTGAAGATGCATTAAAGTTATTGAATATCCTAATTCATTCCACTGTTGATGAGATGGTCAAAGTTAACAAAGAAACTCTTTTTGACATTCAAACTTGTTTGCAAAATGCACGAGAGAAGATAGAATTTTTGCAACTTGAATCACAGCTACAGCAAGAAGAGCTACATCAAAATAGAGATCATTTTGAACCTGTTCAGAACATTGAGACAACCACCCATCAGCAGCAAGTAGATAATGTTACAGTTCATTCAAATAAAGCAGCAGTTGTACATGCAGATGCAGAAACTCAGTCTGCATTTCCCAAGCCCATCATCAGACCTTGGGAACAGCTTGTCCACAACAAGCACAGAACTGGTCTTGGATATGACAAGGACTTGTCCTTTCATATTCCAGACTATGCCAAGCCCATTCAGTTTCAGAGTGCTGGTTTCATTAATGACAGTTCACCTGCTCCTTATGACAGTTCAACTTCAACTGTTCCAAACTCTGCCCTCTTCCACAGCAAAAACAACAATAGATCGTGAAATGCCAACACTGTGACCGAGTTGGCCATCTGAAAGATCACTGTTTTGATCTTCATCCATGTAAGCACTATCATAAAACCACCCATTCTTCACACAGATGCTTCAGCAACAAACGTCCTACAAGAACAAAGATTCATCTTGGATGGATCGCTTCTTGGCAATGGGCATCAACAACCAAGAAGATATTCCAAACACATGTCAGAATTTGTTCCAGAATATTGAACAGTCTTGCAGTTGAGATTTCTCCATCTTCTCACCTTGTATCTGACAAGGGGGGAAATGATGGTCATCTACAAGCTTCAAAGCCACATCAAGCGAGCCTGAGCCACAACCTGCCACATCAGTTTCAGAGTTGTAGCCAGAAACAAAGATGCCTGAACATGCCTTTAGTTGGAAATATGGGACGCTTCCTCTAGTAGAAGACTTCAGCTTCTTGCCAGTTTTGGAAGAGTTCCAGAGACAAAATTGAGAACAATTCCTCTAGCAGAAGACTTACAGCTTCTTGCCAGTTTTGGAAGAGTTCCAGGAATTGCATAAGCATTCCAGAGTTGTTGGTCATCCTTAAACCATCACAGGTTGAGACTTCCATTTTACAGGTTGAAGTTTTACCTTTTATGTGGGGTGAGACCTCCCTTTAATGGTTGAAGGTTTCCCTCTTTAAAACAATAGAATCACTTCCTCTAGCAGAAGACTTACAGCTTCTTGCGAGTTTTGGAAGAGTTCCGGGAACTGCACTAAACGTTCCAGTGTTGGTGGCTATCCTTAAACCACCGCCCTTTTTTACCAACATTTCATAGAGCACATTCAGCCTAGTGCTGCCATGCATTATTGCACATTTTGTATTACAGCTCTTTTCTTGGACTCATACATAACCCTTCGGATTAAGGGGGGGAATGTTGGACACCTAATCCTAAAGGGTTAGCGTGGAAGCCGAATGGACAAAGCAGTCCAAGAGACCTTGGGATGTGAATCCCAACGGTCACATAATGTACCATAAATATACATCATTTTTGAATAAAAAATACAATGCATGATTTATCTTTCTATTGTTTTCGCTGTCCATGTCTGTTTAACAATGGATACTATCCCAAGTTAAAATATTATGGTGGACCACTAGCCACATAAAACATTTTAATTTGAGAGGTATATCCCATCTCCATGTGTTTTGAAACCAAAAAGCATTATCATTCAAGCCATTTCCATGAGAAATATTTTTATAAATCTCTTTAACCGAGATTTGCTCATTATACATAACACCTTCCCATTTTAGCTTTTTCTTCTTCTCAGTGAGTTTTAAACTTTTTAGACTTAATTATGTTGTGAAATGTTACCATTCCACAAATAAATCCTCTGGAAATCCAAGTTCAAATGCATTAAGCCAATAACTTGTAACAGAAGAAGATCCTCAATCACAAGGGATTTAGTTCATAAAGTAAATCCTTTTCTTATGTAAATGCTCAAGGATGCGAATAGAAAGAGTATGTATTCCCTCCACCCCTTTGATATCATCTAGTCTTATTTATATCATATTCCCCCTTCCAACCTCCCATCTTAGATTTCGTAATAGCCAATATTTGTTTCTCATCATACTTCTCCATATATAAGGTGCCACCTTCTTCTTTGGAGCCGCCTCTTTAATCCATTCCTTAAGCTGTCTATTTTTTAGTGATTTCTCTTTAATAACCCATTACCAAGTACCTTTTCCCTGGAAATTTTTCCATAATTTCTTGACAATTAAAGCCTTACTAAAACATTATGTGTCCTTTATACCCCACCCTCAATCCTTCTCATGTCTTCCAAGCACCTCTAAATAGACCAAAAGTATCTTATTTGTGGATTTAGACCTAGCCCAAAGGCACCTAGCTATAATAGAATCAATTCTTTTGGTCTAAATATATTGAGGGGGGAAAGATACTGAGGTTTGGGCCCTCTAATTGCAATGAAATCACCTCCTCCCCATTTCTCATGAAATTCTTTGAAGATGTCAATTGTTTAGGGTTTTGTCAAAGATTACAAGAAGTAGGTTACCATGAGCATCTCACAGGTATATTTTCCCTCACCTTGAAGGAAGACAAGATCACCATTGCAGGGACTGATTTCATGTTTTCAATGGATGCCATCTCTCAAGCTAGAGGCATACCAAACCATGGTTAAATTTGATTCAAAGGCATGAACCTAGACCTAGAAGAGTAGAAACCTTACTTGAAATCACAATACAAATGAGCTCACTCACATGTTTTCCCATTCAGATACTTGTTGGAGAGATATGCACCACTGATGAAGGTTTTCATAAAGTTCTTCACATGCGAGGGCATATTTTTTAGGCTATATCAATACCACATAAGACTTATCATGCAATTTACAGCTGCCAAGTCTCTAAATTTGTCCAACTACTTGTATAGGAGCCTAACCAAAATGTCTGAAAGGGTGCAATTGAAAGGAAAAGTGCATTATCCCGGCCTCTTTCACCATAGCCTGATAAAGGTTATAGTACTCCATGAGTTGAAAGAGAAGAACATGACATGGGACACCTTCATTGAGGAAGCCTTGAAAACGCATATAACCACTTCACCAAGCCAGCACCAAACCATGTTAGTACAACCCATGGATGTGGGGTCATCAAGCAAACATGGTGAGCCTAAATTTTCCAAAACCCACCTGAGCCTAGCTATCTAACCTAAAATCCTTTACATTCCAGTCATCTCTTGGTTGTGATTTCATAGACAGATCCCTCTCTGGTTTTGTAGGGCTAGCTACCAAACTAAAAGCTTGGTCTATCGTTACCTCCGTTGATCTCCTCATCAGCCTGGGACATTGTGGAGGATAACAGAGGGCATGACAACTAGGGAGTGCCAAGGTGTTCTAGTGAATGTAAGGTTCCCAAGTCATGGAAAAATGTAATGCTAGTTGTGAGTTCATGACTACCAAGGCATGTTAGGGAATGCTAGGGCATGCTAACATGTTCCAGATAGTACAAAGACATGTCAAACAATCTAATATGTGCCAAGTGCTGAGGGATGCCAAGATGTACAAGGGTGTGACAATGCATGCTAGGGACTGTCAAGGCAACAAAAGATAGGAACAAATTAAACTACAAGGACATGAGCACATAATAGGTTTAATAAATCATCAATTTACCTTTTCCATGAGGGGCATGCTAGGCACACCAACACTAGATGACAATAGGTGTCAAGTGCCAAGTGTTGATGCATTCTAAGTGTCAAATCTTCCTCTGTTTCTTCTCCTCTGCTTTCCAATAATTGATCTCAAATAAATTTAATATTAAACCATGCCAAATCATACCAAGTCATCTCAATGCATGCTAAGACTTGCCAAGTGCCAACACGTGCCAAGTGCCAATGTGCGTCAAGGAGTGTTATGCATGCTATGAAGTGGAAGAGCATATTGAAGAGTGCTAAGGTGTGCTAGAGAGTGCCAATGCATGTTGAGGAGTGTTGGGGAGTACTAGTACAACACATGGGAGCACTAGGTCAAAATGCATGGAAGTGAATGAATATGGAGGTGTGTCAGCAGGTGTCAATGAGTGCTAGCTGTCATGCCAAGGAGGGAGTGACGAGGTATGCTAAGCATGGGTAAGGCATTCTGAGGAATATCAGGGAATGTCAAGAAGTGCTAGAGTGTGCTAGGTAGTTCTGGGGTGTGCTAACATGTGCCAAATGGTGCTAAGACATGCTAGGATGTACAGGGTGCCAAAGTATGTCAATATGCACAAGGAGTTTCAAGGAAACAAAAGGAATAACCAAGCTAAAATGCAAGGAAATGAACACATAAGAGGGTTAATAAGTCGGGACTTTATCCTTTTCAAAAGGGGCATGCTAGGCACACTAATAATATGTCCCAATACATGCCAAGTGCCAATGCATGCCAAGTGCTAATGTTTGTCAATGCAATATTATGCCAAGGTGTTCTAGGGCATGCCAAGATGTTCTAAGTACAAAGATGTTCCAAGACATCCGAGGTGCCAAGGAATGTTAGTGTACTATTCCACAGCATGTTAAGGTTTGCCATGAGTGTTGAGGAGTGCTAGGTCTCTCTCATTAATAGAATTGATCGAGCTTGATTATGTATTAAATAATATAGTTCCTACACACACTAGTGGAACTTTATTTAAAGGAAATTTTCTAGGTAATAAACCTAATAGAGATGAATCATGTGTTGACTCATAGGAAAACTATATTCTTATGACTTGAGGGAAATGATACACACTAATTACTTCTTAACAAATTGACTGACTATTATAACCACTATGACCTTCAACACACAATGAAAATAACTCCACAAGAATGGTCTTAAATTGTTATCTTTTGACAAAAAATAGAGTAACAGGTACATAGCGTCATCAAAAACTCATTGGAATGATCAATGATGATAAACATTTTTTGACCGTCACCAAAAGTAACCAAAAAGAGCATTGGGAGGGTCAATAAAAGATCGTCACTAGAAGTGTCACCAAAGAGAGAATTAGTGATGGGCCTTTAACGACCCTCACCAAAAGTGTCACCAAAGAGAGAATTAGTGACGGTCCTTTAATGACCCTCACCAAAAGTGTGATAGAAAATGGCTTTGGTGACAAACCTTAAAGGACCATCACTATATACACTTACAACAAGATTTTTTAAAGACCGTCACCATATGTGATATTGGTGATGGACCTTAAACGTATGTCACAGGCATGGAGCGTCATCAAAAACTCATTGGAATGATCAATGATGATGAACATTTATTGACCGTCACCAAAAGTAACCAAAAATATCATTGGTGACGGTCAATAAAAGATCGTCACTAGAAGTGTCACCAAGGAGAGAATTAGTGATGGGCCTTTAATGACCCTCACCAAAAGTGTCACCAAAGAGAGAATTAGTGACGGGCCTTTAACAACCCTCACCAAAAGTGTCATTGAAAATGGCTTTGGTGACAAACCTTAAAGGACCATCATTATATACACTTGCAACAACGCTTTTTTAAAGACCATCACCGTATGCGACATTGGTGATAAAGGTCCGTCACAGGCATGACCCTCACCAATGATCTTTTTTCTTGTAGTGAGTAAAGCAAAGTTTGAATCAGTGCATGGCAGGAATTGAATTTCTTCTGATTTCCTAGATGGAAAGTCAAGTTTCAACAATGGGTTTAAAGAGAATGTTCAAATTCCACTCATCAATGTTTTTGTTCCTGCATGGTGATAAGAATTGTGGCCAATTCTTGATAGGACAGTAAGGTCTTCACGTAGAGGATAGGTGGATTACCTTGATTGGAGCTTGAAGGCACCAATTAAAAAAATAGCATTAAGGATTGAGTTTTGGGAAAGTTTTTATTTTCTACCTCATTTTATTTACTAGGAGAAGCTAAAAAAATTAACAGGTTGTTGACTGGGATGCTAACTCGGCAGTCATACCACTGATTTCAGTGAGTATATTGGGCGCATATGGACCAATCCCGACTTACCAAGTGGTAGCCGCATATAGGGCAGAATGACACATTTTTATTGGTTGGATTTGTTTATGGTGGTCCAATAAGGGTATGTCATGTGGCCAGCTAGAGGCTGCCACGTGGCACCCTATGGTTGGTTAAAATTTTGTTAAGGTGTCAAATAGCCTCAAGCGGGATCAAAATCGTGACCTCCCTCATCCAATTGAAATGCCTTACCATATCCTATGTACAGTGTTTCTTACACGTTAAGGGCACCGGTGTTATTTAAGTTTTCATTGGGTGCATGTTTAGAGGAGGGTTTAGGCAGTCAACCCCGGCCCCTAGTCACCTGCAATTCCATACAACCTCGGTGAAAAAATGGAGAGGGGATCGGGGACCAGCCCCGACCCCCAGTCATCAATCTTCCACAAGACCATATATGAAGACCAGCGAACACCCAGTGGAGAGGAGCTTGGGTCCAGGATCAGCCCAACCCTCGGTCACAGGACCTACAAGTGACCTCGTCAAAGTATTGAGAGGGCTCTGGCGGCGAGGGAGGGCGGTTAGCGCCAATCCCTAGCCACATCACCCTAATGTGACCAACTACCTAGAGGTTTTGGCGTTTAAGCCAACAAGGGCGGGTCGTTGGCCTGGCCCTTGACCTTATGGCCAATGTGGCCAAATTTTAGCGCTCACAAGGGTTATTGGACAATTTAATGATCCAATAATTTTGACCTTCAGCGGGTGAAATTTCCACCTCCCAAGCATAAAACTGGGTGGAATTGTCGCTCAATTAATAGGTTATTCTAGTTTATAGGACAAATAACAACAAAATGAGTGGGAGAACCATAGGAGGATGAGTTTTTGGCCTTGTGGAGCTCAAGAAGAGTCTAGATAGGAGTTTTTTGACATTTTGGATCTAATTGAGACCTTTGTTTACTTATTGCATCACATATGATGAGACTTTTTGCAAGTTTGAGTCCATGGGTGCCATGATCAATCAGTGTTTTGGAGCAATTATTGAAGGCTTTTGAGCATAGAGAGGACCTTGTAGGGGTTTTCTAGACTTCAGATGTTTACTGCAACAATTGTGACTTGTATGGTACAGGTCATGTTTGTCTTTTCTCACTATATCTTGTTGAGAAAAGCTCTCATTTTGTACTTTAATGTGGAATTGTAGTACTTGTATGCTCATTTTCAGATGGAGTACAGGGTCTTGTTGATGGTGTTGGACCCACCAACATGTCAGGGGATCTCCCCGAAAAGGTCCCAATTAGACCTCAAATTGTTTGGTGTAGGAGTCTTAGCAGTGAGTCGTAGGATAATGCCTTGATCGCGATTTCGCACAGAGGCAAGTAAGATGTCCCTGTTGGTAGAAAGGTGTGACAGCTACAGTAAGTCAAGGAAGGTGCATGAGAGGTTCTAACACACTGAAGGTGAGGTGAGTGCGCCCCTTGGAAACCTGTAATAGTGCGCGACTTGGAAGGGAACACACGAGCAAAGATGCATCACAAGCTGGAAAGCAAGTTAGCGAGAAATCCAAAGTGATGGTTAAACCAATAGCACATTTCAGAAAGATTCATACATACTTATACATAATAGTCCATACATGCATGTGTAAGCAAACAAATACATATATCATTTAGAGTAAACTAGATAGCATATAATACAATACAACATATGCATGAAACATGTTGGCTCTCTTATATTAATAAGTGTAAGTTCCATTCATACAATACATCCATGTCCAACCACTTGTTCCAATAGAGGAATGCTACAGCTACAACCGCCTGCTCCTCCAAAGATATATACTAGCTCTGTGCAGTGGAGAAGCCAAGGCGCGTTACAATATTGTCCAAGATTTCTCTAAGATACTCCTATCGAAGCTTGGCTTACCAAAAGCCTTTACAATGATTTATGAGGGACTATTTATAGCAAAAGGTGGGGTGACCCTTGACATTCCCCTTTGTGACAGTTCATCTACCCTCATGACACTTCATCTACTCTATGACTGTTACATCCAACTATCGATGCTTGAACTTACACTTGAAAAGACATTACATTACAATGCACATGTACCCATGTGAGACAAAATGGCTTGAGCAAACCATGCAAGACATCACTATGACTCGGAAAACCATGGGAAGACCAACTCTTCGACATTCTCGCAATGATCGATGGTAGAAAACTAATGCCAAGATCGGTAGTCTAGGATGGTGTCTGTGTACTCCAAGGTGACATCTTTCTGGAACCTGACTCTTGCCTCCATAGAATCTTGGTACACTGCTCAGGCTCCTCTGTCCAACTCGTCTGATAGCATGTGCATCACTGTCTTCAGCACGGCCAGACCAGCAACATACTTCTGCATGGTGTCTGCACTGATTGACAAGTCTAAGTTGGTGACTATGTGCACCAACCCGTCAAAGTACGAGTCAAGCTCTAGTCAGAAATGTGACTTTGTCTTCGCCTAGGTGAGAATCCCAATAGATGGGATTGCATGTGCACGCACCACAACATCCATACTCTTGAATACACATGCATGGGAAGCTTGTAGACTATTGATGAGATGCAGGGGCTCTTCATAGTTCTAGATCTGACTCTGCATGCATGCCTTCAGCTCGACGACTCTGGGCTTCATCATCTTAGGCAATTGAAGTGGGGATCCCTTGTATCTCATCATCCATGTTTGCATGTAATCAACAACAGCATGCATTTTCGACAAGATACATGCTCTTCTAGCACATCACTGCTTCCATCCATTGAGATGGATGACTGCCTTATGCATAGTACCAAACTTGGAATAAAACGCCCACATGACTGTGTCAAGGGACAATACTTCATCCAGTATTGCCTTCTTCGATTATGCTTGGGTGAACGTTGTAACCAATTCTCCTCCTTGCTTAGTCATTTGTAGCTCCTTCGTCATTCGCTCGTTTTCAGCTATCAGAAAGTGAACACACGAGCTAGTGGCTTCAACATATGCTCTAGTAGCATCAGCCAATGCTGCTAGATTTTTGCCCAAGTCAGACATGATCACTTGTTCCTCATACTACGCGGGAGATGTATTATCTTCCAGAGTTGACACTCTGTGAGGTTGCATAACTCTATGTTGAGACTTGTCGAATGAGATGTTGTGCATCTATCCTTTCGGCTGATCTCCAAGGATCTCAATGTCTCCTTGGTCACTTGGGACTTGCTCGTCTTATGGATGCAGTGAAGCTGGTGGGTCGACCTCTTGGTGGTGAGGCATGAGTTCGGTGTCTTGTTCTAACTCTTGCCGCTCCATATATGTATCCATTTGTTCAAGTGCTCGCTCTATATCCTAAGCGAAGTCCTGCTCCTGCGATGGTTCACCCTGTTTACCTCATGCCAACTATTCTGATGAGTCCACTAACAATATAGACGTTGTTTCATCCGTCTATACAAGTTTTGCCCCTTGTTGTACCTGTTCTTGTTGTGCTTCCTTCTCCTATCTACGCAACTCTTGTTCCTTCCAGAGTTGCTCCTTCAACACATGCAACTCTTTCTTTGTTTCCTCCATTCACTGTTTCTCTCTTTGCCTTTGCGCTTTTCACTTATCGTGTTGTTTCCTCTTTGCCTCTATAGCCATAGTTGCTTCTTCCATAAGTGGATCTTCTCAAAACTTGTAGATTTTCTCTTGCTCCATGCAATCCACAATCTTCCTCTTTCCCTTGTCGTGCACTGGTATGTTCACCTCTGTTGTTGTGTCTTATGGTGCTCTCGCAATGCTGCTTCACATTGCTTCGCTAACCATTCCACAACCGGTTCATTAAGTCTAGAGGAGTTGTAACAATATCTCCATGGCTCCTCCTTCACCCAATGACATACCCTGTTGATCCAGTTTAACTGTACTCTCGGATAGTGATCTTTCACAAGGAAATACGGGTCATACAGATTGTAACTGCGGAGGTCGAACGGATACTTCTTCATTTGTTCTGCTTTGGCACCCACATTCTTGAAACTCTGAATCTCATATAACCCAATGCGTAGCGGAAGAGAGAGCCAAGGTTCCTTCTTCTTCCGGTGCAGCCTAGTTGTCAATCCTCCCGAGATGTGATATGCTACTTCCTGCAAGACGAGTATGTCCAAGGAAAACTTCATTTGAACATGCAAAGGCTTCTCCATGGTGTACATCTATATGAAGGTGTCGGACGGTGAGGCATACCAATCAGCGATGTCTATCAATGCCTCCATTGTTGCCTTCGACATGCAGGGTTGATCTTGTTCGAATATCATCTTGCAAACTTGGGTGAAAAAATGATCAGATAGTCATGTGATAACCCCTCTGAAGCTAAATTCAGACAACATCTTACAATAAGTGTTCTCAACAATCTTCGTCGATGTCCATGCCCACTTCAAGCCTGGGAACTCATGTCGGGCACAGATTGCATCCAAGATGTAGGCGAACATGTATATCTCTACTTACATACCTTTGGGAGGCTGTCGAGCCCTTGTTACATGTTCCTTCGGCGAATGATCCAACATGTCGAACCAGTTACATGGTTTCCCTTCTCTAGCTCGTTTGTCTAACGCGATCACCCAGCTCTGTGGGAAGGTTTCCGTGCTTTCTTGGCCATACATTCGACATGCAAAGATGACCAAGTATTGATACGCCTTCCACAGTATCTTCGTCTCATAGATCTGGTTGGGTGTCATCCTGAATTTAGCCAGCTCCTTTACCCAGTTCTTCAAAATGTCTATGAAGTTGGCATTGCTGCTGGGTAAGATGAAGGGTGTCTTCATGATGATCACGGGCTCCGACATCTAATATATCTCATCATAATTATGTTACCTGAAGGTAGAAATCTTCATCTCGCTGATAATTCTCAATGTCATCATGTCGGGATCAGTGTGTGAGACGATCCAATGTATCACGTCCGCGCATAGGAGCATGGGATACCTGTAGACAATCTAGTACAAGACAGAATTGTGGATGTTAACATATCCCTGGAAGTCTTCGAGGTCTTCCCCAAATGTGCCTACAAATTCATCATTGACCTCTTGCCATTTCAGCTTGATGTCCTCGTCTACAATCAGTTTGGTATCTCCATAGATCAGTAGACTGGTAGACGCTCGCTCAACTGTTGCTCTAGTTGCACTTCTGTCAATGCCCTTTGATCTTGCTCCCAAGGAGGCCATTGATCCTGAACTACTAAGAGGCAGAAGAACACCTACTAGATCTGGAGACAAAGTGACATGCATGGCAAGAAATCTGTCAACGAAAACCAAAGCAAACTTGAGGAATGACATGTAACATACCTGGGGGTTGACTGGCAAGGATTTCACAATTTCTTCTGGGAAGCTAGCTAACTGACTGCAAAAACTGCGCAAAAGGTAGTTTGGGCTATCTGGGATGCTGAATAACTTTTGGAATTGTGCAATACGCAATCCAGGTTGGCTGACTAGCTACTGGAATTACACAATACGCAATTTCAGTTGGCAATGGTTGTAGGCTCAGTGAATGTATTACGCAATTTTCTAGTCTAGTAGTCACTATCCCTCATAATCGCGGAAAGCAAGCCTCGAGGACAGTCACCAGGCAGAAATGTACATTTCCTGAGGGGAAGACAGAGCCTTCCCTCTCAAGATTGAGCAATGTTGCCTTAGTGAGGCAGAGTCCAAGCCAAGGCTGCCCAGAACCATTGACGGGAAACTAAAAGCAAATGTGATGTGAATGCATGGCGATACTCAGTGTAAGTAGGAGTGAATGATCATGCATGCAAAAAATGAATGAAATATTCAGAAAACGGAATAACATGCATGTGGGTGAAGCGAGTCGCCGAATCGGTGACCCTTCGTTCAAAACATTTTCATGCATGCGACAACAGTGAGATGCTAACGAAAATTGAAACGGTGCTAGTACAAGCTAGTATGCATGTAAACAACATCAAGCATTCATAGAAGTCAAGCAAACAACACTCACACAAGTGAAAACACAAGAAGCAACAGAAATGTTGTAAAAGACAAGTTAAGACCACTTACCCATGAATAGTTGAGTTGGATGTGTCGAAGAGTCTTGGATGTGTTGTGGGATGTAAGAGCTTCAAGATTGATGTGAAGAAATGAACTTTGATGCATCGAATAAATAAGTTTGAAGCTCATGACGTGCATGCCACAAATCTAGGAAAAAGCAACACTTTGAGGAAAGATTCTAAAACGATCTTTGCATGTAACCTCCAATTGCTAGAAATAGCTCCCTAAAATCTGGGGATGGTTTTTTCATGTTGCCTTTTCTATTTTGGGAAAAAAACAACCCATGCATGCAAGTCAAGTTTTCTTGGTCCCAGGTGGAACCGGTCAACTCAACTGCACATGCAACATTTTGCTCAGTTGGGAGGAAAAAATGTGCATTTCTGGGAGGGAGTTGTGCTGGTTGCGCTAGAGATTTGCGCAATTTCTGGGCAGAGTAGTTGACTGCTGCCTAGGATTGCGCAATTCCTAGGCTGAGCAACCCTGCTAGGAGGAACTGCGCAATTTTCTCAGCGAAGCTTGACTGGTAGATTTGCCCAATTCTAGAGCCCAGCAGGCTCCCAAACAGAATTGCGCAATTTATAGTGGGAAGGCTAGTTTTTCTCCAGAATTGTGCAATTTCTTGAGGGAGCTGCTCAACCTGCAGCTAGATCAAATCTGGAGAAACGGTCTGTGAGGGAAATGCATCATGTTTTGATGGATAGGTTGTCATTCTGCAAGAAAATCACTAAAGCTTGTGTACTTGATGAAGCAAGACATGTTGATGTGAAAGGTTGGTAGGGAGGCTCCAAAATGAAGCTAAGGAAAAATTTTGGAGGGTATTTGTAGTCGCTACAACACTTGGCGACACACTGGTAGAACTTCAGCTCTTTGAATGGACCTTGTTCGTGAAAAGAAAGTCTAAAACCTCTGGAAGTATTGTTCAATTCTCAGTTCATCTTGGTTTCCATAGTTGCTTAATTGTAAGATGTAGCATCTACCAAGCTCTTGGTCGATTGACACACATTCCAAGCCAAGGCAACACAGTTGTTTCGATTGGGGTTGAGGGGTATATTGGTGCACAAGAAGTATAGTCTTCAGAGTCTTAGTTTCATCTCTAGTGTTTCTCCGTTGCTAGCAGGCCTAGACAGTACCCCCGCGAAGTCACATAGAAACACAAGAATCGCTCTTCTACCAGCGAGCTTGGTCAGTACCCCAGCAGAGTTGCTTGCATCACCTCTCTGCGCAAGAAGCTTTTCTCTTCTTTCACCTTATTCATTTTCATTTTTTCATTTTTCACTTTTCTTTTTTTCATTTTTTCATAACTGTGCATAGCACTTCTTCATTTCAGAGGCGGAAGAGGGATCCTGACTTATTGAGAGCAGAAGAGATTATTCCTTCATAGAAGTAGTTTATTATATACCTTTGACGTGCTTGTTAATTTTTTCTCCCACACCTTACTCTACTTGACTCGACTGACAACAGTACATATTTTTCACCAAGGTTCACTGCGAACAGTACATATTTTCCATTGACGTATCATGGACTAAAAGTAGCAAGTTCTTCATATAGAGGTAGGATGACAGATAACCAAGTAGTGATAGTTGCACAAAGCCTCTTGTACTTTACCCAACTTGTTTCAAGAGTCAGACATGGTTCCATGTGAAACTAACCTACGAACAAAACATGCAAACAAACAACAAAGTAAAGCAGAAGCAGAAGCAAATGTGAAGCAA
Organism: Pinus taeda; assembly: GCA_000404065.3. Lineage (NCBI taxonomy): Eukaryota > Viridiplantae > Streptophyta > Pinopsida > Pinales > Pinaceae > Pinus > Pinus taeda. The sequence goes on from APFE031199367.1 coordinate 219,281, forward strand.
GTAAACAAACAAGTAGGGAAACAAACAAGCAAGCAAAGAAAGTAAGCAAACAAGCATGCAAGAAAAAAAAATTGAAAGCAAACACTACTCCTACTCCTAAACTAACGGTGCATGGGCCTGATCACGTGAAGTGATATTTCCAATGCAGCCACCGGTGCATCGGTTGACCCATGTTGGTAAAGGCTTGGTCCGCGAGCAACTCGGTTGTGCGAACCAGCAAACAAGAAATATATAACAATGAATACAAATACACTTCATGCTTAAAAGTGTCCACGGGACATAAGTGAGTGCAAGTACATGACATGTGGTCCGTGGACTTGTCACAGTGTTGTGTGACATTGCGTGCAACTTTGAAGCATATGCATACTCTTGATTGTGACATGCAAGCAAACAAAAGAAACAAAGACAACTTGTGTGTTGCACATGTGCTTGCAGTGTAAGATTCCTCCAATGCATGAGCGATGGGATCGTGCATTTCAAGTGGAGGAAGCATGATTTATGTATGAGATTGATCTTCAATGCATACAGGTAAGTGATGAGGAGCCTCGGGTGATTGAACAATTTCATGATCGGAAGTGAAACCAACCTCAGGACAATGAGGACCTGACATAACCATCATCTTGAGCCGAAGTGCCTCGACAGTCTGGGGGATTTCGACTTCATCGTCAGACAAATCATCATAAACCATTGGCTTCAAAAAATCAATTGCGATAGAATCATGATCGCGATCGAATATGAGAGTAAATGGATCACGACAGCCACGATCAGAAAAATCAATGATTTCATTGGCATCCTCATGATCTGATGAATCAAACAGAGGGGTAGATGAGAAGTGAACAAATTCATCCTCTGTGTTTCCGGAAAAGGTAGATGAAAAATCAAGTGGATTTTCAATGAATAACTTATCCTCTCTGTTGTCGGATGATGGACTAACATCCAATGTGTCCTGCGAGTGATCAACAATGGGTGCAACCATAGATGAAGATACACATGTGAATTCATGGGTGGCAGGTTCACCAAAGATTTCAGGAAAAAACGAAGGGGGCTCAGACAGAAGGGAGTCATCCTCTGCTGACTGTTCATGCTCAAGCTCCCAGTCATACTCTTCATGAATGATAGTGCATGTTGGTTGTGCAACACCCACTCCATCGATGGCTTGATCCTTGTTCAAAACAAGTTGTAGAGTCTGGAATGGAAGAACACAAGACAGTATCATTCAGAGGAACAACCGAGTACAAAGACATAGATTGTGGTACAAAATGCATATGACAACTCAATGGACTTACAACCAAATCTATGCGAAAATTAAGCGAAGTGATGTTGGGAGGATGTGACAACTGAACAGATGTGTGAGCATGATCCATAAATTACTCTGCAGTGGTGGAACTGTTTGATGAGGGGATGGTGAACAGTCACTTGTTACAGTGACCGTGTCCATCTATGATTGTGCAACTCCATCACTGAAGAATACTAAGTGAGGCTTGAGGTCAAACTTCTTCTTGGGATGAGAAGATTTCTTAAGACAGTACTCAAATCGGTCCCAAAGATAGAAAAAATTCATCTAGCTCTTCAGAGCTTGAAACTGCAAATCACAGAAGCACTACTAAAAATCCATGGCAATTCATGCAAAGCCTTCCATTGTTGTAACGATTTTTGGTCGAAATGTTCTAGATCAAAATGATAGAAAGTGTCTTCAATGAGATCACGGAAGTGCTCAAGTGAGTGCATGTTGTCATCGTGTAGGCTACACAGCCACCAATGTGGAGATTCACGAAGTGTGTATGCAAGCAGTAGACTGGCATGTTCGTCAAAACATCCATCTTCCTCATGAAGCTTGGAAAGGAAGTCATGTAAGAACTCAGGCCAGGCCACTTCGCCTTCACCATCATACATGTATGTGGACAAGAGATTGAAAAACTCCCTTGTGATGGTAACAGATTCGGCATGCGAAAAACATCGTGGAGGGAGACATTACAAGACTCCATGATAGATATGCAAAGGTTCAAAATAGGATGAGAGGACACAGCTTATCATATGGCCCTCCTTCTAGTGCCAGAAATGTTTACGGTGCTGGACCCGCCAACATGTCAGGGATCTCCCTGGTAAGAAGTCCCAATTAGACCTCAAACTGTTTGGTGTAGGAGTCCTGCAGTGGGTCATACGGTAATGCCTTGACCGCAATTTCACACAAAGACAAGTAAGATGTCCCTGTTGGTAGCAAGGGTGTGACAGCTGCAGTAAGTCAAGGAAGGTGCATGAGAGGTTCTAACACACTGAGCATGAGGTGAGTGCGCCCCTTGGAAACTTTTAATAGTATGTAGCTTGGAATGGAACACACGAGCGAAGATGCATCACAAGCTGGAAAGTAAGTTAAGCGAGCAATTAAAAGTGATGGTTAAACCGACAACCCATTTCAGAAAGATTCATACATACTTATATAGAATAGTCTATTCATGCATGCGTAAGAAAACAAATACATATATCATTTAGAGTAAACCAAATAACATAGAATACAATACAACATATGCATGAAACGTGATGGCTCTGTTATATTAAGAAGTGTAAGTTCCAGTCATACAATATATCCATGTCCAACCACTAGTTCCAATAGTGGAATGTTACAGCCACAACCGCCTGCTCCTCCAAAGAGATATACTAGCTCTGCATAGTGGAGAAGCCAAGGCGCATTACAATATTGTCCAAGCTTTCTACAAGATACTCATATCAAAGCTTGGCTGACCAAAAGCCTTTACAATGAGTTATGAGGGACTATTTATAGCAAAGGGAGAGGTGACTCTTGACATTCCCCTTTGTGACAGTTCATCTGCCCTCATGACTCTTCATCTACTTTATGACTGTTACATCTAACTATCGACACTTGAACTTACACTTGACAAGATTTTACATTACAATGCACATGTACCCATGTGAGACAAAATGTCTTGAGCAAGCCATGCAAGACATCACTATGACTCAGACAACCATGGGAAGTCCACCTCTTCGAAATCCTTGCAATGATCGACAATAGTGAACTGATGCCAAGATTGATAGTCTACGATGGTGTCTATGTACTCCAAGGTGACATCTTTCTGGAACCTAACTCTTGCCTCCATAGCATCTAGGTACACTGCTCAGACTCCTCTATCCAACTCGTCTAATAGCATGTGCATCATTGTCTTTAGCGCGGTCGGTTCAACAACATACGTGTGCATGGTGTCTACATTGATTGACAAGTCTAGGTTGGTTACTATGCGCATCAACTCGTCAAAGTACGAGTCAAGCTCTAGTTGGACCTATGCCTTTGTCTTCGCCTGGGTGACATTCCCAATAGATGGGATCGCATGTGCATGCACCACAACATCCATACTCTTTAATACACGTGCATGGGAAGCCTGTAGACTAGTGATGAGTTGCGGTAGCTCTTCATAGTTCCAGATCTGACTCCAAATGTGTGCCTTCAGCTCAACTGCTCTGGGCTTCATCATCTTAGGCAAGTGAAGCGGGGCTCCCTTGTATCTCATCGTCCATGTTTGCATGTAATCAACAACAGCATGCACATTCGACAAGTTACGTGCTCTTCTAGCACATCGCTACCGTCATCCGTTGAGATGGACGACTACATTATGCACAGTACCGAACTTGGAATACAACGCCTGCATGACTGTGTCAAGGGACAATACTTCATCCAGTATTTCCTTCTTCAATTCTGCTCATGTGAACATTGTAACCAATTCTCCTCCTTGCTTGGTCTTCTTTAGATCCTTCATCATTTGCTCGTTCTCAGCTATCAAAAAGTGAACGATTGAGCTAGTGGCTTCGGCATATGCTCTGGTAGCACTGGCAAATGTTGCTGGATGTTTGCGCACATCAGACACAATCACGCGTTCCTCATACTGTGCAAGACATGTATGATCTTCCAGAGTTGACACTCTGCAATATTTCACAACTCTATTTTAAGACTCATCGAATGAGATGTTGTGCATCTGCCCTTCCGGCTGATCTCCAAGGATCTCAGTGTCTCCTTGGTCACTTGGGACTTTCTCATCTTCTGGATGTGGTGATGCTGGTGGGTCGACCTCTTGGTGGTGAGGCATGAGATCAATGTCTTTCTCTAACTCTTGTCGCTCCATATCCATGTCCATTTGTTTAAGTGCTCGCTCTATCTCTTGAGCGAAGTCCTTCACCTATGATGTTTCACCCTGTTTTCCTGATGCTAGTTTTTCTGATGAGTCCACTACCAATACGAGCATTGTTTCATCTGTCTGCACAAGTTGCGCCCCTTGTTGTACCTATTCTTGATGTTCTTCCTTCTCCTATCTGTGCAGCTCCTGTTCCTTTCAGAGTTGCTCCTTCAACTCATGCAACTCTTTCTCTGTTTCCTCCATTCTTTGTTTCTCTCTCTGCCTTTACGCGTTTCGTTTGTCGCGTTGTTTCCTATTTTTCTCTCTAGCCATAGCTACTTTTTCCACAAGTGGATTTGCTCAGAACTTGCATCTTTTCTCTTCCTCCATGTGATCAACAATCTTCCTCTTTCCCTTGTCGCGCACTGGTATGTTCACCTCTGTTGCTGCTCCTTCTTGTGCTCTATGGGATGTTGCTTCACGTTGCTTCGCTAACCATTCAACAGTGAAGTTGACCAGTTCATTAAGTCTGGAGGAGTTGTAACAATATCTCCATAGGTCCTTCTCCGCCCAAGGACATGCCCCATGGATCCAGTTGAACTGTACTCTCGCGCAGTGATCTTTCACAAGACAATGCGAGTCATACGGATTGTAACTTCGAAGGTCAAATAGATACTTCTTCATCTATTCTTCTTCAGCATCTGCATGCTTGAAACTCCAAATCTCGTATAACCCAATGTGCAGCGGAAGAGCAGGCCAAGGTGCCTTCTTCTTCCGGTGCAGCCTAGCTGGCAATCCTGCCGAGATGTGATATGCTACTTCCTACATGACAAGTATTTCCAAGAAAAACTTCAGTAGAACACGCAGAGGCTTCTCCGTGTTGTACATCCATATGAAGGTGTCGGACGATGAGGCATACCAATCAGTTATGTCTATCAGTGCCTCCATTTTTTCCTTCGACGTGCAAGGTGGATCCTATTCGAATATCATCTTGTAAACCTAGGTGACAAAATGATTAGATAGTCGTCTGATAACTCCTCTGAAGCTGCATTCGGACAAGATCTTACAATAAGTGTTCATAGTAATCTACGTCGGTGTCCATGCCCACTTCAAGCCTGAGAACTCCCGTTAGGCACAGAATGCATCCAAGATGTAAGCGGACATGTAAATCTCTCTTGCATACCTTTGGGCGGTTGTCGAGCCCTTGTTATATGTTCCTTCAGCTGATGATCCAACATGACGGACCAGTTACATGCTTTGCCTTCTCTGGCCATTTGGTCCAACGTGATCACCCAACTCTGTGGGAAGGTTTCCGTGCTTTGTTGGCCATACATTCGACATGAACAAATGACCAAGTATTGATACACCTTCCGCAGTATCTTTGTCTTGTAGATCTAGTTGGGTGTCATCCTGAATTTAGCAGATCCTTTACCCAGTTCTTCAAAATGTCTCTGGAGTTGGCACTACTGTGGGGTAAGTTGAAGGGTGTCTCCATGATGATCACGGGCTCCGACATCTTATACATCTCATCATAATCCTATGCCCTAGAGGTAACAATCTCCGTCCCATTGACATTTCTCAATGTCATCGTCTCGGGGTTAGTGTGCGAGATGATCCAATGTATCGCGCCCGTACATGGGAGCACAAGATACCTGCATGCAACCTGGTACAAGTCGGACTTGTGGACGTTCACATATATCTGGCGGTCTTTGAGGTCTTCCCCAAATGTGCCTGCAAATGCATCATTGACCTCTTGACATTTCAGCTTGATGTCCTCGTCTACAATCAGTTTGGTATCTTCATAGATCAGTAGACTGGTAGACGCTCGCTCAACTGCTACTCTAGTTGCACTTCCGTCAGAGTCCTTTGATCCTGCTCTCTTGGAGGCCATTGATCATGAATTGCTAAGAGGCAGACAAACTTATGCTAATCTCAAGACAAAGCAACATGCATGGCAAGAAATCTTTCAACGAAAACCAAAGAAAACTTGAGGAACGACATGCAACATACCTAGGGGTTGACTAACAAGGATTGCGCAATTTCTTCTGAGAGGTTGGCTGACTGGCTGCTAGAATTGTGCAAAAGGCAGTCTGGGCTATCTAGGAGGCTGAATGACTGTTGGAATTGTGCAATGTGCAATCCAGGTTGGTTGACTTGCAGCTGGAATTGTTCAATGTGTAATTTCAGCCAGCAATGGTTGCAGGCTCAATGACTGTATTGCACAGTTTTCTGGGCCAGGAGTCACTGTCCCTTAGAATTGCGCAAAGAAAGCTTGGAGGACATTCACCGGGAAAAAATGTGCATTTCCTGAGGGGAAGACAAAGCCTCCCTCTCAAGATTATGTAATGTTGTCTTAGTGAGGCAGAGTTTGGGCCAAGGCTTCTCAGATCCACCGACAGGCAAATGAAAGGAAATGTGATCGTGAATGCATGGCGATACTCAATGTAAGCAGGAGTGAATGATCATGCATGCAAATAGTGAATGAAAGATTCTGAAAACGAAACAACATGCATGTGGGTGAAGCGAGTTGTTGAATCAACGATGTTCGTGCAAAACAATTTCATGCATGCGACAACAGTGAGATGCTAACGAAAATTGAAACGGTGCTAGTGCAAGCTAGTATGCATGTAAACGACAGCAAGCATTCACAAAAATCAAGCAAACAACACTCACACAAGTGAAAACACAAAAAGCAACAAAAATGTTGTAAAAGACAAGTTAAGACCACTTACCCATGAATAGGTGAGCTGGATGTGTCGAAGAGTCCTGGATGTGTCGTGGGATGCCATAGCTCCAAAGTCAATGTGAAGAAATGAGCTCTGATGTGTTGAATAAATAAGTTTGAAGCTCATAACGCGCATGCCACAAATCTAGGAAAAAGCGACACTTGGAGGAAAGATTCTAAAACGATCTTTGCATGTAACCTCCAGCTACTAAAAATAGCTTCCTAAAATCTAGGGATGATTTTTGCATGTTGCCTTCTCTATTCCGGGAAAAAAAATAGCCCATGCATGCAAGTCAGGTTTTCTTGGTCATGGGTGGAACCGATCAACTCAACTGCACATGCAACAGTCTGCTCAGCTGGGAGGAAAAAATGTGCATTTCCGGGAGGGAGTTAGGTTGGCTGCCCCAGAGATTTGCGCAATTTATGGGCATAGAAACTGACTGCTACCCAGGATTGCGCAATTCCTCGGCTGAGCGGCCCTGCTGGGAAGAATTGCAGAATTTCATCAGTGAAGCTTGACTGGAAGATTTGCACAATTCGGGAGCCTAGCACGCTGCTAGATAGAATTGCACAATTTCTAGAGGGAAAGCTAGTTGCCCTCCAAAATTGCAAAAATTCTTGAGGGAGTTGCTCAGCCTACAGCTGGATCAAGTCCGGAGAAAAAGGTTGTGAGTGAAATGCAACAAGCTTTGATGGACAGGCTGTCATTCTGTAAGAAAATCATTGAAGCTTGTGTACTTGATGAAGTAAGACATGTTGTTGTGAAAGGTTGGTAGGGAGGCTCCAAAACGAAGCTAAGGCAAAATTTTGGAGGGTGGTTGTAGCCGCTACAACAGTTCTTTGTAGGAGAACCCTCTTCTTGCTAATTGTTTATTGAGTAACTGTAGGTTATCATGCTTTTTAGAGTGATATTTCTTTGCAAGGGAACGTTTCCTTGAAGGTTAAAGTAGTCACTCATATTTTTAGCAAACTTTATGTACTCTTCTTCACTGAATATATGGAGCGGTGCCCGGGGATGTAGCCTAGGAGGGGTGAATTCTATCACTAAATTTTGTGTTGTTTCTCTTCTTGAATGGCTTTATGAGTTAAATGATTATATGTTCTTATTACAAGCTCATATGTAAACTAATTCATTAACCTGGAGGAAACCTTTAAAACTTGTGTTTTCGTAAGACCCATTTTTACTTGCAAAGCGTCAGAGGACGATCAATTTTTAGGAAGGAAAATTTCAATTTTTAGGAAGGAGAATTTCTCCTCCAATTTCCAATTTCAGATCATTGATGCAGGAGCATCTCCTATTTTGTATTTATTTATTTAATTTGGAGAATTTTAAAAAATTCAAGATTTTATGGAGACTCCTAGAATTTGCTGGAGATTAAGTAGTTAGGATAGATTTCTAGAATTGAGGGGATTTCTCTCAACTTCCTCCAAATATCTAGGAAGGAGTTCTCTCTTTGAAGAATTCGAGATTTTTCTTCCTCCATAATAAATAGCCATGTAATTCATCTGTAAAACCAAGTTTTGGAGAGAAATTAATTGAATAAAATCTTATGTTTGTTTCATTGAGCGATTTCCTCGTCTGGTCTTTGCGCCATATTTTGGTATTAGAGCCTAGGATTTGTTGTGGCACTATATTGGAATTTTGAGTGCGTGGTGAAGTAACGAATATTGTGATGCTATGAGTATGAATGAATATAGCTCGTGTAGACTGTGAATTTTCTGTCTGTAAAATTACTGGAATGAGTTGCGAAGTTATTCTTGTTGCAAATGAGCTATGTAGAGACTCTGTTGCAAGTCGAGGTGATGTCAAATGCTTCTTAGTTGAAATTGTGTTTTGAATATCAACCCAATGGCCTTTTTGGCTTAAATGATAATGAAAAGCCCCTGATGTAAGAGGATTTTATAAGGGTCTGAGTTATTATTTTTGTTGCATAGAATTACAGTAGATGGATACCACTGCTCGTACATACTAAATATATCGAATTGTTGAGAATTGGACAGTTGTGAAGCGCAATGCATGATGCGATGTGGAAGACCAACGTGTGAACAGATATCCAGTCTCCTCATATGCATTGCATAAATATACACGAATAAATAGACGTGGACTAGATCAACAATATAAGGTAATATGTAGCCGCGTAGTACTCTATAACCAAAATTTTCATTTTGGTGTTCTCAAAAGTTTCATTCTAGTATCCAAGGAAAATTTTAAAAACACATGTAAAGACGAAGGCGTGTAAAGAATAAATAAAAACAAGGTTGTGGGGTATTCAAAGAGGTTTCTTTCAATATATGGTTTTCATAAAATGTCTCAGTAAAATAATGAAAATAAATTCACCATATTTTCATGGGAAAGGAAAAATGAGGAGTGCCACGAATTTGGAAAAACTGTTGATGGTTTTTAAATTCAATAATAAATGATGGGAAGGAATCGACACGTGTAACTTTATTGTTTTCATTTACTAAGGGGAATATGACTTTGCATGATAAACATGTTTTAATGGAAAATGGTTTAATTGTGAATGGGTAGTTTTGAGAAACCATGGGCGGTTTTATTTAAAAGAGGAATAAAATAAAAAGGAAGTAAACTCACATGAATTGAGTCATTTTTTATTATTTGGAAAGTGAAGGTTTTAAGGAAGAGTATGTATGAATACTTGAAAGTTATTGAGTCAAAGAAAAATGTTGAAGGTTGTAAATCTAAAGTCAGAGACAAGTCAAATAAGCTAAGTCAAAAATGTATTGAGATCAGGATCGTCGATTGTAATTGGGTGCATGATTGGTGGAACCCGACACCCAAATTCTGGTCCATATATTGTAATAAAAACTTGAATAGTCTTACATCATTTATAGATGACTGTAGTTGCAAGTATTTTTATGTGGTAGCAACAATGAGATAAAACTTTGGCTAAAGCTAGGAAGAGGACAAGCGAGAGTTCTCTCTTAATGAAATAAGTAGGTGCAGTAGCCAAGAGAGCAAGGAGTGCTTAGAAAAAAGGTTCAAGTGAAGTGAACCATTAGCCAAGTTTAGAAGAGATAAATTGTTAAGGTGTTAGTTCAACTGCAGGTTACAGTGAACAAGGTGAAGTTTGTGGAAAAAGGGGATGAAGATGACTATGGATAGTCATTGCATAATTCTGAGAAAAGCCACATTGATGCCATAGAAGTTGGCATAAGTGATGAAGAGTTTGAGAAAGAGATCATTGAGTTGAAGGCACAACTTGATGTGCTAATGGACCTGCTAAAGAATCAGAAACATGGATGGATAATGAAGAAGACAGTTAGATGGCCTATCAAGCAATTGATTGCAAGGAGACAAAAACACAAGTTGAAAGTTTTGTTAAGAGAAGCAAAAAAACTAGAGATAACCAAAATGAATGTGTACATTTCTGAACCAGAACAAGGACCAATGCTTGACGAGGATGATGAGGAATAAATTTGCATTTGTGAGCCAAAAAAAGTGTTAATCTTCATAGAAGAAGATGACAAGAACCAATATTGTTTGGAATATCAGCATAAATTGAAGAAAAAAATCATTTGTTGAGGTTATAAAGCCTTATGTTTTTTAAATCTGACAATTGGTGTATGGATGAAGAATGTCTTGCAGATGATGGACATGACACTAATTATGTTTCATGCAGGGATGAAGACCAATATTTTGAAATGATTTCTAAAAGTGACTGTAAAATTCTTATGAAATGTGAAGAAGAATTACAATTGCTAGAGAAGATGTTGATGGAACATGAATCTAATTAAGTTTCAAATAAGGAAGAGAAATATTCAATCAGTAAAAATGTGGAACCTAAATGTAATTTGTAATTTAATGTTAAAGATGATGAATTGATATTGCAAGATAGTAACAATAAACTTCAGTGGGAAACTAGATTGGATATTGACATTAAATAATTAAGGAAAATGATGGAAAAAACACATAAACCAAGATATTGCAAGAAGAGGCAAAAATACAACAACATGATACATTTGAATGCTCGAGTATACATCAGTAAAGGAGGAGGAGAATTGCAGCACAAAATTTGGAAACCCAACGAATTAAAAGTCACAACCATTGAAGCAGAACAACAAAGAATGGATGATCAATAACATACTAAAGTTTGGGATCTAGGAGGAGATTAATCAATTTATGAAGACATATGGTCCAGAGACGAGGAATTTATTTTACCTGGGGAGTTTTATGTAGGAACATATTCTATTTTGTATGTATTATTTGTTTAATTTGTAAAATCTTAGAGAACTATAGATTTTATGGAGATTTCTAGAATTTGTAGGAGATTAAGTAGTTAGGATAGATTCTTAAAATTGAGAGGATTTGTCTCAACTTCCTCCAAATATCTAGGAAGGAGTTTTCTCTTTAAGGAATTTTAGAGTTTTCTTCCTCGAGAATAAACAGCCATGTAATTCATTTGTAAAGCCAAGTTTTGGAGAAAAATTAAGTTAATAAAATTTTGTGTTTCCTTTTATGTTAAATTATTCCTCTTGGCTCTACATCATGCTTCCAAGCTAGTTGAAGTTAGATTAGTTTGTTGCTTAATTCCTTAATTTTATTTGGGGTAACAACTCCTTACTTCCATATGAGTTAAATGTAGTCCAGATTGTTGCGATTTCCTTTAATTCAATTTGGGTAACAATAACTCATTTATGGGCCTAGTTGACGCAGTTTACCTTGATTATAGCAGATTTATCTTTTGTTAGCATGTTGCATTTCGCATTGGTGACTTTGTTAGAGATATCTTGAAACCCTTATCCTATGTTTGTTCATTTTTACTGCAACTTCACAACTAGAACAATAGACAAATAGATTATTCTAGAACAGATAGTGCATGACAGTTCACAAGTATTATATGAATACCTAGTTTGAAAAGTAATAAATGAACTTTCTATTTCTCTTTGAAACAATTAAAAGGTAATTAGAATGCCCATTAGCGTTTATCACCCTTCTTAAATCTTCTTCTATGAAATCAAAGCATTCTAAAAAAGAATTCCATAAGGAGGTCATCTAATCCTAGAATTTTATCCTTATAGAAACTTTGGATAGTACGAAGAAACCCTTCTTTCCCAGCTTCCTCCACCACTGCCTAACTATATTCATGATTTACAAAGCTTGGGAAAGAGTTTGATAATATAATTACCTTTGTGATAATGGCAAAAGGGTCTTCTTTGAAGAGGGATATGAAGTAATTTACTCCCACTATATCTATATCCTTGAAGTTTTGTGCCCATGAACATTCTTCCTTTTTAATTATCCAAACTAAATTATCATTCCTCATGCACTTTCCATACCTATGGAAAACGTTGTATTTTCATCTCTTTCTTGGCATTGTAAAGCTCCAACTCTAATCCTCCATTCACTCTCTCTTTTGAGGATGTTTTTTCTCTTTATCTTCTCTAATACTCATCTTGTGATTTTTATTCCTCTATTAAAAAACCAAAACATTATTTGTTGCATTGAGCTTCCAAAGCTTCCTCCACCTCCTTGAGAGTATTATCATCTTTTTGCTTCTTTTCTTTGCCCCATTGCATGTTTACATTATTTGAATTCTTTAGGTTTTGATTGAATTGTGTAGAAAAAAACTCTCTTAAGTTTCATTATAAGGATCCCATGTCTATTTAATATTATTTATAAATTCTCATATTTTATTCATTCAAGCTTCATCTTCAAGGACTAGCAAGCTTTTGTTGGTTGGGTGATATTTCTAGAATGCTTAGGTTGTGATTAAAATCCCCTCTTGAGAAAACTCATTGTCTTAATCAATTTACTTCATCAAGGAAACATTTGAAATCAAGAGAATATCAAGCCTCTTGGTGATGTAAGCCTCTCTAGGTCTCTTGCTTCTCTAGCTTAGAGACCATCTAGCAAGGCTCAAAATCTAGTATGCCTAATTCTTCCAAATTTTTAATAAAATAGCTTGTGACACAATCCACCTATGCAACTAGTTCCCATGCCTCTAAGGCTTCTAGAGTAAAAATCATATCCCTTCCCACAACTACTAAACCATTTTGAAGCCAATCCATGTGAACAAACTTGTCCCAGTACTATATATAGTCAATATATGGACCATAAAAGTTTAACAATGTAATCATTTTCACAAGATATAGATGTAATAGAGTAGTCCCTGGACTTTTTGTGAAATATTGGGAATTAGTGAAGTTGAAATAACATATCTTCCATCTAGTTATATTCCCCTTGACCTTCTAATGGCATCAATAAATCAAAATTCCCATATACCTAGAAATTTGGAGTATTACTTAATATTTTTCTCCCCGTTAACCATAACCTCTTACTGAAGAACGATAGAAGGATTAATGTCCTCCACCACTTTTTTTATGGATAGTTTTTTGAGAAATTAGTCAACCATTTATTGTGTAGGGTCACAAGAAACCCTCCTTAGGACCATTTTCTCAAAGGGCCCCTATCAAGGAAGGATGTATACATTTTTTTTAATTTTGAGGAAGCTTGTTTATGAGCCAGAGATAGTAAGGATTTCCTTCCCTTCTAATCCCCTTTTTTTTAGGTACATTTAGAAAACCCAAATCCTTTTCCTCCTTTCCATGGAAATTAAGGGTTCCTTTACTCATTGACCTTAGGTTGCATTTAAATGATTTCTTGGGAGACCAGACTCTAAGGATTTGAGAGCCTTCTATGACATTATTCAATCTTTCATAGGAATTAGAATGTGAAGATCTATCCACATGACCTTCCTCTATCATAGGAATGGTATCAAAGGAGAAGGGTTAAGTTTTTATCCTTACAAGGATGGGTATGAAGTAAATTTTGGGCTCCCATCCTTTGATATTGGAACCTATATCCTAGGACCCAACTTTAAAATTTGCAAATGATATCCTTTTATATGATAAGGAGGGTTGTTTTAACTCACTCGAAGAAAAATTATAGTCCTTATTGTCAAAAGGTTTTTCCATCAATAGGTCGTTGGGTTGGATTGAGTCTGAGGGATGAATAAAAATACCCTACAGCCTACTTTAAGTCCATCAATATCTTCATTGACCTCTAATGTCTCCAATGATATTGATCTTGGAGCTTTTTCTTTTTAAATTTCCTCTCTCACAAAATGTTTTTCTTTTGCACCTAGATTTTCCTATAGAATCACTATATGAATTCTCATTGAATATGACCATTTATTTGGCACCAACCACATTTGAAGGGTATACCCTTTTAACCTATATTCAATCGATAAAGGCATGATTCTCTCTAAATTTGTGGAGATTTTGCTAGCCCTTAATGTCTAGACTAACTAAATTGTGAGTTATACCCAGATAGCATGAGTATTTGAATGACAAATCCACCTCATAGAAAATGTGTTAGGGCCCTACCATAACCCTATTAAATACTTTACTAAAATATGAGGCGACCTTCCTTGAATAGGGTCCATTAAACAGTTCGTTAATATTCATTCATTTTAAAAGGAGTCATTTTACTGATAATTCCCAAATTAGCTAGTAGGCCCTTACTGTAAGGGGCCAATGGGTAGGTAGCATTCTCTATAGATAGCTATATATAAAGTAAAATGTTGTCTAAATTTTTTTCAAGAATTGTTATTGTAAGTGGATCATTCCTCTTGGAGGTTTCCCCCTTCAAGAGTGAAGTGAATATATCTCTATTTTTTTTATTGACAAAGAGATATTTCTTAGGATGTATCTCTCTTTTCTCTTGTGTTCCTAGATTTTGCTTATATTTTATGCAAATTACGATACAACCAGAATCATATCTTTGTCATGGGCATGAAGTGAGATCATTTTTTTCTTTTTTGTTGATTTTTGACAGAAAATGTAATAGCATTGGTGAAAATTCCACATAAATAAAGTTAATAAAGGAAAAATAATAACCACAGTTATGAGACACTTATTCCAAGTTGAATGTTGGGAAAACCATCCTAGTCTAGGTAAATCTAGATTTTGTCTTGCCTCGGTGGGCCTAGGAATCCTCAATCGGTGAATGGCGGGATATATGATAAATCCTAGAGGTGGGTGCCCTTGATCAAGCCTAGGAACCCTTGGTTGGTGAATGGTAGGATATACGATAAAGCCTAGAGGGTGGAGTCTTGATTATGGCCTAGTGATCTCTGAATCGAACTATGGATTACAATAAAGCCTAGAGACAAGGAGATAGTAAAATTCATCATGGCGTAGGTGGAGAAATCTGGTGGCATCTATGGTTGTTTAGGGCATAGTGATCTAGTGAGGATTGTGGTAAACCCTGGTTCTATTGATGAGGGTGAGGTGGTTTAGCCTCAGGAAGCCCTGGCTGATTTTTTCGGTTATGAGCCCCACATTCATGTTTGGAATATGGCACGGAGGTGATAGGTTGAAAGAATTATTTGGTTCGGCCAATCTATGGTTGGGTGGTTCATGGAAGTCCCAAACCTGGTTGGATTTTTCAATCATTAATAAGAGTTCCTTATCCTTGGTATTTCATGTGTAAATGTACTAGTTTACATGTGGATTCTATGGTTTTTGTATTCTTATTATTTCTATTGTTTATATGTTGGTTATGAGTATGTTTTATGACAGTGATGATGTATGGTTCTCGTCATGTTTTGGTTAATAAATGAATGAACAATGAATATATGACCTAATATATGATAAAGAAGCTAATGTGATAAGGCATCAATGCTTCTTAGAGATTCGCATATAAGTATGAGACCCTTATGCTCAGATCTATTGTTATGACTTGTAGAATGCATATTTATGACATGTTTGACGAAATTTCTATCTTGGCTAGTAGGGATCCATCCAAGTCCTTATTCAAGTATTTGTATTTGTATCATTGTTTCGATGTTACTTTTCGTTTCTGGAAGTTTCATGGAGTTTTGGGCATCGGCCTAAGTCCTAGCCCTGGAAAAGTGGCACAGAATCTGAGGTCGTGAGCTAAGAACTAATTGATAAAGACCCTAATCGCTTGCATGCCCTTGTTGTGAGAGCAACTGGAGGGTCCCAGCCACATGAATCCCCATATCACAGGAGAAACTCAAGCTCTAGGTCAGTAGGATGTTAATTTTCCTTAAGGGTTGGTCACCTAGAAAGGTTGGTTGGCTCCTGGAGGTTCTATAGCGTGTGTAGAAGGTCAAGTTGGTTGTGTTTTGTCAGTTCCACTTCCTTAACTTTTCATGCGGATTTGAATCAGATCATAGTAGCCTCTCATCACGTGTTTACCCTAGCAGACCAGTTAACTTAGGTAAATGTGGGAGGAGGGTGTTACAGAGTGGTATCAGAACTTGGTTCACCCCTTGGACTGGATGGGCGGTATGTTGGTCATGTATTTATGTCGATTGCATATGTGTTCTCTATGCTTGTGATCTATGTACTTGTTGTGTACGCATGGTGGTGGCCATGGTTGCATGGTGTCGCCATATGAAAGTTGGTGGTGTTGATGTTGGATGTGTTTATCATGAGTATAGTTCAGTTATGCATTGGTTATGAATGTTAGTATTTGTATGTATTGTGTATGCATGCATGTTGTATATATGTTGATTATCCATGCATTAACATGGTTGTAGTTGTCATGCATGAGGTCATGATGTGTGGTTGATATGGTCATGCATTGATGATTGGACTATGATTATGATGACATCTATATGCTGTTATGATTATGTTTATACATGTGTTGTGCTAATCTAGTTGATCTTGCATATGATATATCCTCCCTAAACTATACTAAGGTATGTTGATTATGTTTATATTTTGGTTTACCTTACATGATATACCTTGCAGGAAGAAAACAACAAAGATGATTAGCAAGATGGTAGACTACAGTTCTCGAGACTCTCCCTATGGATCAGATGAGCAACATGGTGTTGGTAATTCTTCTGAAGTAGAAAACACATTGAGAAGCTTGAAGGAAGAATTAAGGAGTTGCAAGGCAGATAATGGCAGAATCATGCAAGTACATGAGAAACAAGCATAAGTCAATGCGATAATCCTTCAAAGTTTGTCAAGATTGCATAGACAGGGACCACTTCGGATTAATCATGGGCAGGAGGATAGGAATAATGGGGCATATGGTAGTATATCTCATGGTGGGCCTAGATTGGATCGGGATGACACCATTAGAGATGGTAGGTTCTTGGACACTTCGGATAGGAGAGGTGATGGACACAGGTACTATTCTAGTTCTGGTTCTGATAGGCACTATGATCGTCATCGTTATCGCCCCTACTAGAGGAGTGACAAGGGATATTTTTCATAAGAGTTTAAGAAAGATAAGCCACCTACTTTTGATGGAGATTTGAAGAAGTTGGAGGATGCAGAGGCTTAGTTACTTGGGATGAAGAAGTTTCTTGAACTACATGAGTACACAAAGAATATGAAGGCCAGAGTAGTTATCTTCAACCTCAAAGGGAAAGAAGACATCTTGTGGGAAGATGTAAAACGAGTCAGATACATCAAGGCAGAAGACTTCAGTTGGAATGAATTAGAGAGACTCTTGAGGAAGAAATACTTGTCAAAAAGGTATTATGACAACAATTCTATGAGCTCAAAATGGGATCGATGACAGATGAGGAGTATATGACCAATTTCTTGGAGCTTTTGAGGTATGTAACGTATATTAAATATGAGAAAGCTAAAGTTCAGATATTTGTCACTGGATTTCCATTAGCATTTAGAGATTGAATTAAGTATGATGAGCCTTAGTCACTTGAGGAAGTTATTGGAAAGTTGAAACATTGTTACAAGCAATCAAAGCGTAAGATTGAATCTCATCAAGGATGTGTTGAAGGCCCCGAAAATCGGGTCGACAACAAGGGGGATACCCGCCCGGTCCGAACCTTGGTTGGCAGCTCCTTATCCGTTTGGTATACCGATTCCGACTGGGGATATGGGACCAGTTTCCCAATTCAGTGTGTGTGTGTGAGAAAGATGGGTGTTTATGTTCTAAATGGAATACTTCTATCTAATCTAATGCTATGCTATTGTATTCTAATAAA
>APFE031199367.1:242380-253325 GCA_000404065.3 Pinus taeda
ATAACTAATTCACACCACTCAACACTAGTGTATTTGTTAGTTAGACTAAATACAACTAGTTCAACTAAGTCAAACTGAACATAACTCCATTAACTCCTCATTCAACTCCACCAAACTCAATCACTTGAGTTCTAACTGAAGTCCTTCATGCAATAGCTCAAGTAACCCATAAGAAAAGTGTATTTCCTTCTAGCAGTTGCATGTGCCACATCTGTAGCTCGAACTGAAGTGCTCCAAGAGAATAAGATAATGTTTATAGTCCAAATATTATTAAGACCTAATAATATTCGACTGTTCTATTTTTAGCTTGCCAATCTAAAAATAGACTCCGCCCATATGTCTAAAAACAGAAGTCCATCTATTTTAACCAACAAGACCAATCATCCAAAAATAGCATCCTGCAACTCATAGACCATGATCCATATGTCTAAAAATAGACTTTGCGCCAAAAATAGCCTGCGGGACCACTTAGTGAAGGCGACTTCTTTTTACTAAGCTCCATCATCTTGTTGCATTTTCAACAGTCCCTCTCAACAAGATATGGATTATCTACAACCCCTATCCTGCCTCTGTGGTATTCGAATTTTCTCCTGGTGAGCGCCTTTGTCAAGATATCAGTATCCTGATCCTCCGTGGGAATATACGAAAGTAACATGATTCTCTGCTGCACACAATCTCTAATATGATGGTACCTGTTGTCGATGTGCTTGGATCTATCATGAAATACTGGATTAGTTGAGATTTTAATGCAACTCTGGTTATCATAGTAAATCATTGTAGGATCCAAGTGTGACCCGAACAACCCGACCAGGATCTTCCTCATCCATATAGCCTCGCATGCAGCCAAACTTGCTACCATATACTCGACCTCCGCGGAACTGAGTGCCACGGATCTCTGCTTCCTATTGTACCAAGAAACTGCTATCGACCCGATACTGAAGATCCCTCCAGATGTACTATTTATGTCTGTTGGGCTCCCTGCCCAATCTGCATCCGTGAAGCCACATAGCTTCACCTCATCCCCCTATATGTACCACAATCCATATCCCAATGTGCCTCTGAGATAACGCAATACATGTTTGCCTGCCTTCCAGAAGAGCTCAGTTGGCTTAACCATAGCTTATCAAAGTTGGTTAATAGCATAGCATATATCGGGTCGTGTATTGACCAAATACATAAGCGACCCCACCAACTGTCGATAAACAGTGGCATCCACTACCTCCGCTGAAGTATCATCCTCCTTCCTCCAACCTCTAGGAAGAGGAATATCAACAGGCTTGCAGCCATGCATGTTGAACTTCTCCAGTATCTCCCGGGCATAGTTACCCTGAGAAACAAATAGTCCATCACTGCGCTGCCAAATTTCCAATCCCAGGAAATAATGAAGGAGGCCCAAGTCCTTCATCTCAAACTCTCGAGCAAGATCCTCCTTGCATGAAAGTATCAACAGCTCATCTCCCGTTAGAATCAAATCATCTACATAAAGTACAATGATAAGCAACTTACCCTCCACCACAATCTGGTATAGGTTAGGATCCGCCTCAGTCTTAGAGAATCCAAGTCCAATGAAATATCTATCTATCCGTGTGTACCAAGCACGTGGTGCTTGTTTCAACCCATACAGTGCTCTCTTTAGCCTACACACTTGCAACTCACTGCTGAAGATCTCAAACCTTTGGGATACTCAATGTACACCTCCTCCTCAATGACTGCATTGAGGAACGCAGTCTTCACATCCATCTGATGAATGTGCCACCCCATCTGCGCTGAGAGAGCAAGAATCGTCCGTATGGAAGAATACCTTGCGACAGGTGCAAAGGTCTCTTCATAATCGATCCCCTCTATCTATGAGAAGCCTCGGGCAACAAATATTGCCTTGTACTTCTCCACACTCCTGTCAGCAGCCTGCTTCACTTTATAGAACCATATCGAACCCACCACTAATTTCCCCTCCGGTCTTGGGACAATCTCCCATGCACTGTTTTTGACAATCGAACCATACTCTTTCACCATGGCATCTACCCATGCAGGTTCCTCCACAGCTTCCTCGAAAGAGGATGGCTCAGTCACAACACATATGCTCACAACATCCATGTATCCAATGTACCGATCAGGTGACTGTCTCTGTCTGCGTTGTGTTGTAGGTGGTCCTACAACCTTCTCTGCATCTTGAGCCAGTCGCTCAGCTTCTGTAGTGCGCTTTCGCATCCTGATGGTTGGTGCTGCATGAGTGGTCTCTTCCACTCCATGAACTTCATCTTGTGGCTGATCCATGTCCTGAAGCTCATCCTTAGGAACTAATAGCTCCTCATCTGCATGCAAGTGTGGCTCACTCTCAAACGAACACTTCATGGCTCTCTCCTCCTAAAATTTTATATCTCGTCGCACAACAGTCTTGCGACTGTCTAGAAAATACACACGATAGTTGTGGGGTGTATTAGTGTACCCCACAAATATCCCAACCTCTGCGGTCGACTCCAGCTTCTTCTGGCATCCTTCGTCACATGCATGTAAACAGGAGAACCAAAAACCCTCAAATGGGAAATATCAGGCTTCTTACCAGAATAAGCCTCCTCGGGTGTACTCATGCCAAGTATCCTGTGAGGACAATGGTTCTGCACATATACTGCAATATTGCATGCCTCCACCCACAAGTGAAGGGGTAGGCCCTGATCATGCAACATCACCCGTGCAGCACCCACGATCGTTCTGTTCTTCCGCTCAGCAACCCCGTTCTGCTGTGGGTTATGGGGAGCTATGATCTCTCTTTGAATCCCTTCTGCGCTGCAGAAATCCTTGAACTTGCCAGAGATGAATTCACCACCATTGTCGCTCCTAAGAGCCTTCACCTTCTTCCCCAATTCCTTCTCGACCAGTGCTTTGAACTCACAGAACTTTGAGTATGTCTCGCTCTTCTTCTGCATGAAGAAGATCTAGCACTTTCAAGAGAAATCTTCAACAAAGATAACATAGTACATGTGCTTTGTTGTCGAAGCTACTGACAAAGGCCCACACACGTCTGTGTGAATTCTCTCAAGGATCATCGTGGCGCGACTATCCTTCTTGTGAAAGGTGGCTTTCATGAACTTTCCCAAGGTACACCCCTTGCACTAATCTAACTGCACAAGAGTGCCTTCAGGAAGCCCAGTAGAAATCTGTTGCAGTATCTTCAAGGCTCCATGGTGAAGGTGGCCCAATCTGCGGTGCCACAACTAGCCATCATCCCAGCTCACCACTCCTTCTGCCTTGCGTGCCATTGCTGAGCAGCCATCTACATGCAACTGATAAAGGTTCTTGACTCGAACCCCTATCTTATGGGTTTCTCCAGTTGTCTTACTACGCAAGAAAGCCTTTCCCTCGCTGAAAACAACATCATATCCCTTGTCTTCTAAAAATTGCCACAGAGATAAGATTCTTCTTCAATCCTGGAACATGCATCACTTCCTTCAATATGAAGGGTTTACCAGACTCCCTCTCAAAGGAAATGGTATTGATACCAGTCGCACTGTATCTACCATCATCACCCATCTCGATGTGCACTCCAAGATCTTTCTCATCCAGATCAGAAAACAAATCTCGATCTCTTGTCATGTGAAAAGACGCACCACTATCCATGAACCATACCGATCCCATCACACTTGATACCAAGCATGCGATTAGTGAAAAATCCAGCTCAAACTACGAGGCTAAGGCCTCTCCCGCTGCAAATCCAGCAGCTTGCTTATTTTTCTTCTTCTGCGGACAATTTGTGGCATAGTGTCCGTGCTGGTGACAATGAAAGCACTTCACCTTAGACATGTCCTGCTTCTTGCCTTTCACATAGGAATGAGAAGCTTTCTTGTTCTTCCCCTTCTTTGCTTTGGCAGCCAAAGCGTAATTTTCTTCATCAGATGCCTTTGATGAAGATCCTTTTGTGGTATTCCGCCTGATCTCCTCTTGCACAAGATCCGACCAAAGTCTCTCCCATCCTGGCAATTTCTCCCGACCATTGACAAAGTCCTGATAGGAATGCCAACTCTTCGGAAGACCAAGGAGAGCTAAGCTCACCAAGTCCTCATCGTCGACAGTCACCCCCACACTTCCCAGCTCATCCCGGCATTGGGTGAACTTCGTGAGATACTTGGGCATATTGTCACCTTTCTCACACTTTATGTTTCTGAGTTTATCCTTGAGCGCCAACTTCCTCTAGTCGCTCTTGCTTTGGAATAGATCTGTCAACGCTTTCCACATCAAGTATGGAGAAGCCTTTCCATGGAGGTTGGACACAATGTGATCCCTCACGCCTTCCAACAGAATCCTTCGACACTTTGCTGTCTTCTTTTGCCAATCCTTGACTTGAGCAGCATCA
This sequence comes from Pinus taeda, assembly GCA_000404065.3. Classification (NCBI taxonomy): domain Eukaryota; kingdom Viridiplantae; phylum Streptophyta; class Pinopsida; order Pinales; family Pinaceae; genus Pinus; species Pinus taeda. Next base: position 246,729 of record APFE031199367.1, read on the forward strand.
GTAGGTTTTGGGACATCCGCATCTATGAACTCCTTCAACCCATTATCATCTAACACCACCTCCATCCTGTCCTTCCATGCAATATAGTTCGAGCTGCCCTCAAGGGCATACTCCAATCGCAATCCGTTGAAAGACATTTCAAATTTGACACCAAGAAAACACTGCTGCAAATTCGAATTCCACCAGCTCAAAACTCAACCGCTTTTGATCTAAAATTCGTGAGAACAAAGTATTTCTCGTACAGAGATCGACTGTATGGGCATTCACCGGATACCTCACCTTCCAAAAGAAGGATGAATCCAGAGGCTACCTGGCCCGATTACAGACTCTGCTTGAAGAAATAAAATGTAAACACTTTCTGAATAATAGATCCGATGATCAATCCTCGCTTTGATATCCTGAGGAACTTTTTCTACAAATCAACCAGCTCTAATACCATGTAGAACCTGTTCTACAAATCAGAGAGCTCTGATACCATGTAGAAATTTCGTGAATAATATGACATTTATTCACAAAGATTATCCTGATTATAACTATTTGCGGAATCATGCATAATGCATAACCTCCTCTACGTTGATCATCAATCTTGCAGAATTAAGAAACAATCTCATGCGCACATTGAAGCATCAATCACACATATCAACACAGTATGTACCCAGGGAAAGCATAAAGCTGAAAACCCCCAATTATCTGTATATTATATTGATTGAGAACATGTAACAATACATAGTACAATACTCCTCACAAGTACTCAGCACTATCTCCACCTGTTACGCACAAACTAGCTTAGATCTAAATCAATCACTGGCTCAAATCTCCTCCGCTGCTTGCCTGCCTCCACTACGCAATCCTGCATGAGAATAGATGAGAATGACACCAAATGTGTGATGCAAATTCGTATTCCCTTTGGTTATACCATGCAATTCTCATTGGCAATACTCAATCCATTGATTGTGTAAATCTCATGCACAACTATAGTCACAACTGACAGTTGTCTTGCCCTTTCACTCATCTCTAACACTTTTCTCCACTGAACTATCCATGCACTGAGTTAACTGATGTATTCCTCAGTTGATTCATGAGTTAATAATTAGTGAATTAATTAATAACTAATTCACATCACTCATCACTAGTGTATTTGTTAGTTAGACTAAATACACCTAGTTCAACTAAGTCAAACTAAACACAACTCCATCAACTCCTCAATCAACTCCACAAAACTCAATCACTGAAGTTCTAACTGAAGTCCTTCACGCAATAGCTCAAGTAACCCATAAGAAAAGCGTATTTCCTTCTAGCAGTTGCATGTGCCACATCTGTAGCTCAAACTGAAGTGCTCCAAGAGAATAAGATAATGTTTATAGTCCAAATATTATTAAGACCTAATAATATTCGACTGTTCTATTTTTAGCCTACTAGTCTAAAAATAGACTCCGCCCATATGTCTAAAAATAGAATTCCATCTATTTTTACCAACATGACCAATCATCCACAAATAGCATCCTGCAACTCATAGACCATGATCCATATGTCTAAAAATAGACATAGTCTAAAAATACACTTTGCGCCAAAAATAGCCTGCGGGACCACTTAGTGAAGGCGACTTCTTTTCACTAAGCACCATCATCTTGTTGCATTTTCAACATTGATAACAAAGATGGATAAATCTATTAGAAAAATCTTCCAATGATTCATCGATTTTCACTCTAAACTCTGTTGGGTTGTGTTATATTCTTTCCATGACTAGCCTCCCTAGTTAACCGGGAGGTTAGAGGGGGGGCGGCGCCCGCCCTCGTTTTGGTGATTGCACAGCGGAGGGGTCACAGGGGGTTTGAGGGGGTGGGTAGCCCCCCTCTACAGTGTCCGGGGTAGCGCCTTAAAAATTTGGACACTATATTAGGTTGGGCAGACCTACCTATGGTTTTGTGCATGGTTTTTGCACATGGTTTTGGACGCGATGGTTTTCGGTCCATGGTATTGGATGCTTCAGCATGTATAAATATGTATTATAACATTAAAAGGAATATAATGAAAAATCAATCTGGTAGTCCCAGTTTTAGGATCCAGGGGAAATATTTGTCTATATGTGTTTTATGTGTTATGCTCTCGCTATTGTTTATTTTCTATGTTTTTTTTAAGAATTCATATGCAGGTAATTTCTGTACGGGGTTAAAACCTACATTTGGTATCAGAGTTGTTTTGGCTTCAAAGGGACGTCTTTATTGTTGAGGGGTTTCACTCAGGCATGTGGTAGATCCTATTCAGTGGCAGATCTACGGGATTGATTCTGGTGGTAAAATAATATGGCGACCAGTGGAAATATCGAGATCAAGAAATTTAATGGTCAGAGTTTTGAGTTATGGAAACTCAATATGGAGGATCTATTGGTAATTAAAGATCAGTGGATCGCAGTAGATCCGGGTACTAAACCAATGGGAGTATCTGATGAAGAATGGAAGAAGTTGGACGGAAAGCAAAGAGCACAATACGATTGTGTGTCTTCGATTCAGTATTGCTGAATGTATCGGGGAAGCTACGACTAAGGCTTTGTGGGTCAAGTTAGGGACTTTGTACCAATCTAAGTCTCTAGTGAATAAATTGTTCCTATAGAAAAAGTTATATAACCTGAGGATGAAAGATGAGACTTAGTGACAGAGCATTTGAATGCATCTAATATTGTGGTAAGTCAATTATTGTCTGTTGATATTAAAATTTCAGATGAAGATAAGTGCATCAGTTTGTTGTGTTATCTACCAGATTCATGGGATAGTCTGGTTATTACAATAGGTAGCAATGCAACTGCCTTGCAGTTTGATGAAATAGTCTCATCCTTGCTGACGGAGGAGATGAGATGGAAAAATATAGAAAGCTAGAATAGTGATGCCTTGTCTGTACAAGGACGGTCCCAGAACAGAAACAAGAATAAGTCATCGAGTGGGAGATCTAAATCTAGAGGGAGATCTAAATATCCAGGAAAACCTATAAAGGGGTGCTGGAAATGCGGAAAGGAAGGGCACTACAAAAGCGACTGCAAATCTAAAGCTCCTGAGAAAGGAAAGGGATCTGATGATTCTCCTTCTATAGAGGCGAAAACCACCTCAGATGAAGGTGGGGATGTATACTTGGCTTCTTCAAGTACAAATGTATATCATGAGGCATGGTTGATTGACTCAGGTGCATCCTTTCACTTCACTCCCATAGAGAGTGGTTATGCGAGTATGACAAATATGATGGTGGTGATGCCTTCTTGGGGTATGACGAGAAATATGATGGTGGTGATGTCTTCTTGGGGGATGACAACAAGGCTAAAATCGTTGCTCACGGAAAAGTAAAGTTGAACTTGCAAGGTGGAAGGGTTAGAACACTTCCGGGTGTTCTGCATATTCCTACATTAGCCAGAAATCTGATTTTTGTAAGCAAGTTGGATGATGCAGGTGTAAAAACAGTGTTCCAAAAAGGTACCTACAAAATGGTTCGGGGAGCTCTAGTATTGATGCGGGGAGTTCGAATTGGAACTTTGTACAAGCTGCAAGGTAGCATTGTTATTGATGGGTGCAACAATTCTGTGGTTCCTGAAAGTGGAGCAGAAAATGTTGGGTTGTGTTATATTCTTTCCACGACTAGCCCACTTAGTTAATTAGGGGGTTTGAGGGGTGTAGGTGACCCTACTTTATGGGGTCCATGGCAGCGCCTCAGAAAATTTTGGTTTTGGACCCTATGTTAGGTTGGGTGGACCCACCTATGGTTTTGTGCATGATTTTCGCACATGGTTTTGGACACGAAGGTTTTCGGTCCATGGCATTAGATGCTTCGACAAGTATAAATATGTATTGTAACATTGAAAGGAACATAATGAAAAATCAAGCTGGTAGTCCCGGTTTTGGGATCCAGGGGAAAATCTCTATGTATATGTGTTTTATGTGTTTATTTTCTATGTTTTAGAGTTCGTATGCAGGTAATTTCTGTCCGGGGTTAAAACCTACATTTGGTATCAGAGTTGTTTTTGCTTCAAGGGAATGCCTTTATTGTTGAGGGGTTTCGCTCGGGCCTATGGTAGACCCTGTTTAGTGGGAGATCTGCGAGATCGATTCTAGTGGTGAAAGAAGATGGTGAGCAATGGAAATATAGAGATCGAGAAATTTAATGGTCGGAGTTTTGAGTTGTGGAAACTCAAGATGGAGGATCTTTTGGTGGATAAAGATCAGTGGATCACGGTAAATCTAGGTACTAAACCAACGAGAGTGTCTGATGAAGAATGGAAGAAGTTGGATCGAAAGGCAAAAAGCACAATACGATTATGTGTCTCAGATTCAGTATTATTGAATGTATCAAGGGAAGCTACAGGGAAGGCTTTGTGGGACAAGTTAGGGACTTTTACCAAACTAAGTCTCTGGTGAATAAACTGTTCCTGCGGAAAAAGTTGTATAACCTTGAGGATGAAAGATGGAGACTCGGTGACAGAGCATCTAAACGCATTTAATACAGTGGTAAGTCAGTTATTATCTGTTGATATTAAAATTTCATATGAAGATAAGTGCATAAGTTTGTTGTGTTCTCTACCAGGTTCGTGGGATAGTCTAGTTATTGCAATAGGTAGTAATGAAATTGCCTTGAAGTTTGATGAAATAGTCTCATCCTTGCTGACGGAGGAGATGAGACAGAAAAATATGGAGATCCAGAACAGTGATGCTTTGTCTGTACGAGGACGGTCCCAGAACAAAAACAAAAATAAGTCATCGAGTGGGAGATCTAAATCTCTAGAAAAACCTATAAAGGTGGTGTGTTGGAAATGTGGAAAGGAAGGGCACTACAAAAGGGGCTGTAAATCTAAAGCTCCTGAAAAAGGAAATGGATCTGATGATGCTCCTTCTACAGAGGTGAAAACCACCTCAGATGAAGGTGGGGATGTCTACTTGACTTCTTCAAGTACACATGTAGATCATGAGGCATGGTTGATTGACTCAGGTGCATCCTTTCACTTCACTCCCCATAGAGAGTGTTTCTGCGAATATGAGAAATATGATGGTGGTGATGTCTTCTTGGGGGATGATAGGAAGGCTAGAATAATTGGTTGTGGAAAAGTAAAGTTGAAGTTGCAAGGTGGAAGGGTTAGAACACTTCCGGGTGTTCTGCATATTCCTGTATTTGCCAGAAATCTGATTTATGTAAGCAAGTTTGATGATGCAGGTGTAAAAACAATGTTCGAGAAGGATACCTGCAAGATGGTTCGGGGAGCAGTGGTATTGATGCGGGGAGTTCGGATTCGAACTCTGTACAAGCTACAAGGTAACACTGTTGTTGATGGGTGCAACGGTTCTGTGGTTCCTGAAAGTGGAGTAAAAAATCTAATGGCCTTTGGAGAGAATACCATGTTGTGGCATCAAAGGCTTGGACATATTGGAGAGAAGGGCCTTCGAATACTTCATGGTAAAGGTATGGTAGAAGGTATGAGTAATAGTTCTTTGGATTTTGATTTCCATGAGAATTGTGTATAAGAGAAGCAAAATTGGGTGAGTTTCCCCCTGGTGGTAAGAGGGTGAAACAGGTATTAGAGCTTGTGAGCAGTGATGTGTTTGGACCTGTGAAAGTTCCATCACTGGGTAAGTCTATGTATCATGTATCATTTATAGATGACTTCTCAAGGAATACATGGATATATTTCCTTAAGAATAAATCTGAAGTCTTTGACAGGTTTAAAGAATTTAAGGCTCTGGTGGAAAACCATACAGAGAAGAAGATAAAGGTGCAGAGGAAAGATAACGGTGGAAAGTTTTGCAGTAAGGAATTTGAAGAATTCTGTAAGAAGTGTGGTATGGCACGGCAGAAGACTACTCCATATACACCTCAGCAAAATGAAGTTGCAGAAAGAATGAATAAGACGTTGATGGAAAGGGCAAGAAGCATGCTTAGTGGTGTCGGGTTAGGATAGGAATTCTGAACAGAGGCGGTGGAGACAACATGTTACTTGGTCAACAGATCACCTTCATTAGCGTTGGAGGATAAAAGCCCACAAGAGGTATGGACTGGTAAGAAACCCTCTCTTTCACATCTGAGGGTATTTGGATGTGATGCATATTGTACATGTTCTAAAGGAGAAATGAACCAAGTTGGATAGTAAATCTGAAAAGTGCATCTTTATTGGGTATAAGGATGGTTTAAAGGGTTATAAGCTTTGGAACCTAGTATCAAGGAAGGTTGTGTACAACCGAGATGTGGTGTTCAGAGAGGTAAAAGATGTTATTAAACATGAAGTCCAACCAAAGGAACCTGAGAAGATAGAGTTTGAGCTTAAGGAGGAAGAATCAGACTCTACAACAGAGGAGGAATCAAAAGATGAAGAGCCACAAACTCCGGGTGTGAGAAGATCAATTCGAGAAAGAAGGCAGCCAGAGAGGTATATTCCATCTGCTTTCTGTTCAAATTTTGCTTTATCTATTACTGACGATGATCCCAGAACTATGAATGAAGTAGTAGATTCAGAGGATGGAAAACTCTGGAAAGAGGCCATGGTTGATGAAATGACATCTTTGCACAAAAATGAGGCTTGGGATCTGGTGGAGTTGTCGGTTGGAAGGAACCCCATTGGCAGCAAATGGG
>APFE031199369.1:0-21245 GCA_000404065.3 Pinus taeda
ACTCAATATTTTGTTATAAATAGAAGGGTTTTCCATCCATTATTCACTTTTGATTATTTTCATTGTTGCACTGACTATTGTAACTTTGATTATTTTCATTGTCGCACACCACATTTTGATGAGTTCACACATTATAGAGGAGAGAGACACTACACAAGCTAAAGATGTTTGAGGATAGCCAATAACCCATCCCATAGAGGGGGACTAGTAACACTTATTTGTTCCCTTGACAAGTGTTATAATAAAAACTATTCTTTGTATGTCTAGTTTCCGTTAGATGATTGGAGTTATTACTATTTCTTTTTTTTGTTTAACTATGATTGTGGCATAGATCCGGACTTTGGCGAGTTTTCTTTCTATCTATTGCTGCAGATCTACAATGTTTAGCAATGATTTATATCGTTGAGATTGTTTGTCATCCACAATATTAAGTGGGTTCTTTTCATACATCTTTGAGAAGAAAACACCACAACAAAATTGGTGACTCCACTAGGGATTTTTTGATTGTCGCCAATCACAAAATTGGCAATTCCACTAGGTTTTATACTTCAAGTCTAGAAACTTGGGTGACTTCGATTTTCAGCTTAGGGACTCTTCTTTTTTCAATTCTCCTAATGTTTCCTAGTTTTTTAACCCTACATCTCTTAAATTTTTTACTTCTACAAGCTTTTTAGTCATTTCCGCAGGTCATAGGAACCAACTGTGACAAAGGCGACACTTTTTTCCAAGATTTGCCGACCGGGATCCATAGAACAGAAATCACACCTTTTGGCCCAAAAAGTGCGATTTGGAGGCCAAAGCACACTTATTAGCCCAAAAAGTGTGATCCCTATAGGAAAACAAGTCAGTACCTACAATTTTTGGGTTTTAAGGTTTTTTTGAGATCTATTTCTAGTTTTTGTAGAGAGCTATTTGCTGGGTTGTCTGACCTCTGTCTCATCTTGCTTAGGCCGTGAGCCACTATGATTTACTCTTCAAAGTCGAATTTAACTTCCCCTAGGGCTTCTAGTACGCTTACACATTTCTAGGAGGAGTTTAGCTTAGTGAGTAGTCTGAGTTTCTGCAACACTTTCAGCCACATTTTCCAGATTTGTACCCTTCTATTTAAGATCTATTAAGATAGGTTGTTACTATCCATAGTTTCACATTTAAAATTGTTTGGTCATTGGCCTTAGGGTCCCATCAATTTCCCTAGGTGTTTCACCCATCTCCCTATATTTTTGCAGTGATCTTCCTCTCTGGGTTTTTGTTGTTGTTGCACCACTTTCCAGTAGCTTAGTGTCACTCAATCCCAGTCACACTGAAATTTAGATCTCTTGACCATTTTAGTATATTTTCTGTCGATTTAGCCACCAACTAGCAGAGTGTTTTCAAACCCAATTTGGGTCGGGTTTAGTTAATTGTTTTGCTATTTATTTTCTATTATTAATTTCAGATCATTTTTAGCAAGCTTTCTTCTTTTTTACAAACACGGTTTGGGCTTAACCAATTAATACACTTGCACACACAAGCAAACCTTAAGCGAAGGGCGTTTGGTTTACACCGCCAATCCAAGACTTAACATAATAAATTTATCTCCCCTCATTAATACAAAGTCATATTGTTGATCTCCCTTCCCCATTTCTGTGTCGTGTGTGTCCTACCACAATTGCACCACCAAGGCATTTGTCACAAAGACTATTAGGCCTTCACCCCCAGTTTCCACTTGGCATATTACCCGTCCCCGTCAAGTTTGAGTTCATAGCCCCCTAAGTCCCCACACCGACTCTTCTCTTGGTTCGCCTAATTCCTCATCTAATTCCAAGCCTCTTTCATCGCATATCACCACCATGTGTGGACCCAAAGTTAGTGCAAGAACCCAACCTGGTGTTGGCTCCAGTTCTATACCCATGGTCACATCAAGCGGAACAATCTCAGGAACCGTTCCAGTAGCCCCGATGCTCCCCTTTATGGTTGGGTTAAGTCTACCAGATTTTAACAAGTTGATAAACGACCCCATACACCATGATTTTGGTTGTCCCTTTGTGTCGACTAAGCTTCCCTCAGATAGCTTGAAGTTTGAGGGTAATGCTGGAGATGATCCTACCAACCATGTCAGATCCTTCCGCATTTGGTGTTCGTCTAACTCCATAACCGGTGACTCCATTCATCTTTGGCTATTCCAACGCACACTCACTGGAGATGCTGCAAAATGGTATGTAGACCAGCCCTCCGCATCTCATTCTGTTTTTGCAGTGCTTACTAAAGCGTTCCTCTCATATGTCCAATTACCTCTCCGATATGACACTGGTACAGAGCTATTAAGCACATTCTGTTAGTTCTCCACCATTCGCCTTTCCGACCATGTCCAAGAGTGGCATCAAAGGAGGAGCACATGTCATGCCTCGCCTTTTGAAGATCGTATCTATCTAGATTGGCTTCTTAGGAGCCTTTTAGCACCCACTGGAAAAGATGCCACATCCCACCTTCCTCAAACCAAGGAAGAAGCTCTCCAAACCCCTTTGAGATATGATCTGATTTATGCAAAATCCGGTTATGTCTATACCATCATTCTAGACCTCCCTCGTCTTGGAAGTTCCAATGCAGTGGGGGCATCTCATGGTGCTGACGGTATCATTGGATCCCTTTCACACTCTTCACCATATACTTAGCAAAGTTATGGCTACCCATAGGGGGGCACTAGTTCCTCCAACACTTATGCCCCTCCTGCTAGCAACATGTTTCTAGGACCCTAACTCGTCTACCAAACTATTACTCCTCCTTATGCACAACTTAGTGCTCCAGCCCCCCAAGCATTAACGCCACAACCTCCCATGTATCCTCAACCCTAGTAACCACTGCCCCCTTAGGGCCAAGTGTTTGGACAACAGAGTGCGACCAATCCCAAAAATTTGAAGAAAAAGAATAAGGGGAAGGGTAACAAGAGTAACCAGGGTAATCAAGGCAATCAACCTAGTGAACCCCAGGGGAACCAACCTGACACCAAAAACCAGCAACAGGGCAACCAACCCAAGCGGAACAAGGCTATTCATATGAACGAGCCTTGTGCATGTTGTGGTGTACATGGCCATTGTACACATGAGTGTCCTCTCTTACCCCAGATGCGCTAAGTGTGGGAAGGTCAAGCAGCTTCTAGAGGTCAACAATTTCCTTAGAATCCTACCATCTCAATAGCAGTGCTCACAAATCCTTTCACTTAGCAAGGATTTGTTTCTGCTCAACCTCAACCAGGTCAAGAAGCCCATCCCCCCTAACCTTCTGGTCCCGGTGCCTACCATATCCTTACAATGAACTTTGATGAGGTTAACCCCTCCAATATCAACGTGCAAACTCAATCGCGTCAATATGACAAGCCCTCAACTTCGATTGCCACTATGTCTAAAACCAAAGTATCTATTGAGCCTCTTACAACACCAAATGGTCCTTTACAGATCCCTCAACCTAAAGTTGAGTCCATTCCTAAGATCCCAAAGGGACCATTACGCCATAAGCGGCTTCTAACAGAGTTGCCCATACATACAATATAGTATATGACTTGGAGCAATCACTTTCTTCCATGACGATGTTGGAAGTCCTCCAGTAATGCTCATCTCAAAAGAAAGCTATACTAACTTCCTTGGGTGCAGTGCATCCTTCCGACGATCGTCTGATTTTCTTCCTGGTTGACACATCAGAACATCCCCCATTGCCTTCATTTGTTGCTTTCCAGATACCATTTAGAGTTCGTAATGCCATCATCTCCTCATGCATTATTGATAAAGGCACATCCACCTGTGTGATGTTCATTGTTGTTTAGAAACAACTTAGGACACCTAAGTTGTCTCCCTCCACCATCACTTTGCATGCTTGGGATAAACACTCCTCCCAGCCCCTTGGCATGTACCACAACTGTCCACTGACCCTTATGGGAAAGACTATCCATGTCGACATTAAATTCATCGATGCCCCTTTATTACAACATTCTCTTAGGTCATAGTTACACATATGCCATATTAGTCGTTGCATCTGCGGTGTTCTGTAAGATGTGTTTCCCCCACGAAGGGAAGATCATCACCATTGATCAATTGAATTACTATGATCCGACATCCGTGACCTCCCCCGAGTCCATTATCTCGTCAGTGTCCAACAAACAGTCTTCAACTCCTCCCACCAGTGTTTCACTTGGAGTCTATAAAGTTTCCTCATTGTTGGGTTCTTTCCCTAGTCCTCCCCCTCCCATCTCAGAGCCTAACTTTATGAGTGTTTTCATGTTACAAGCTTCATGGACTACCCTTAAGTAGCCTGTTACACCCAAAAGAATAGCTAGCCCCTAAGCACCCTACTATTGCCATTCCAACTGAGCCCTCTAGATCCACCCCCCAGGGCCTCCTCCATTTGTGGGTACCCCTCGTATGTTTCCACTAGGAACTATTCCTCCAAGTCTCAACCATCTAGGAGCTATTACACAACGACATTACCCTGCAATCCAGATAACTTTCTTATTCCCCCCTCTAGGAGTATTTTATATCCCTGTCATGATTTCGTAGCAACTCTATCAATAACTTATTTATACAGTTTTTGCCATGAGTCATTCAACAATTTACTGATATTAACGCTTTTCAAAAGGACATATTTACTGGGCCGGTGTCATGTCTACACTACTTTTACAATAAAGGGCATTCACATTTAATGCCTTGCAAAATCAGGTCTTGATATTTATGTTTACCTTCCTCGTATTGATGTGTTTAATGCAAGGACTACTGAGGTTGGCCATGACCATTGTAGCAGTCTGAGGAGAGACCTTTTAGACTCTTTGGAGGTAGATTTTGCTTTAATTAGGTTGGAAATTCAAAAATTTATAGTTTTAAGTTAGTGTGTCTGCACAATGAGAGAGTTCTACCATGTTTTGGCATTAAATTTATTTTTACATTAAACCTTGGAACATTGTTATTTGAACCAAATGTATATCGAACAATTTTAACTAAAAAACCAAAAAGTAAATTTTGTAGTATTAATGATGTACCATGAAGTGATTAGTACATTAAAGTAATAAGTGATTAGTACATTAAAGTTGGAATTATTGTTATGACAACCTCTGTTGAAATTTACTTCATTCATTTTTTTAAATGGATTTTTTATTATTAGGTCCATTATTTGTTTATTTATTTATTTTGAGGTGTTTGAATGAGTGATTTTTAGCATTGAGTATTTTAAGAGTGCACCTTTCATTAATCCAAAATTTAATGGGCATGTTTTGTGTTAATTGTTATCTAAAAAGAGAAGTAGTAATAGAAGTGTGTAATCTCTACAAAATCTCACATCAATGAGTTTGTTATCAATTGTGAAAAAATTCTATGTGGGAGTATAGTTAAAGTTTGGTGATGAATCCAAGTATTTAGTAACAAGAATTGGTACTATTTCATTTTATCTCGATTCAGGAAATCTTTATACTTTAATGCTCTTTTGTTTCTCATAGGTCTCAAGAAAAAATTACTTTCAATTCTAGCTATGGAAGATAAGGCTTATGTAATACATTTCAAGAATTAAAAGGTCCTTATCAGGTTGAATGAATGTAGCATAGAAGCAACATACCAAGGATGGAAGTCACCTTGTGAGAATTATTTATTATTTTGTGGTGTTTGAACTAGTGAAATTTTTGCATGGAGTGCCTTAACAATGCACCCATTCACCATAAATCCAAGGCCCAATGGGCATGTTTTGTGTCAGTTGTTATCTGAAAAAGGAAGTAGTAATAGAAGTGTGTAACCTCTACAAAATCTCACATCAATGAGTTTCCTACCAATTGTGAGAAAAAATTCTATATGGTATCATTCCTTTCTACCGACATGGTTTTGAAGAATGTGTGGTATGTGGACAATGTAGCATCTCATCATATAACATCATCTTGAAATTTGTTTTCTAGTCCAACAAAGTAGGACCAAGAGTATAGGTAAAGTTTGGTGATGAATCCAAGTATTTAGTAACAAGAATCAGTACTATTTCATTTCATCTTGACTCAAGTAAATCTTTCTACTTTAATGATGTTTTGTTTATCGTAAATGTCGAGAAAAATTTACTTTCAATTTCAGTTATGGAAGATAAGGGTTATGTAGTAAAGTTTAAGAATTAACAGGTCCTTATAATATTGAAGGAATCTAGCATGGAATAAACATGCATGATAGGGGTTATGGAAGAAAAATTGTACAAGTTATGATGTGAACCCATTCAAGCCCTAGTTCATAATAGTAACAACTTGTGCAAGATGTGGTATAAGAGGAAGGGGCACCTCCATAATAGAGCATTTCCTATTCTAAGGGAAATATCACATGTCTTCTATATTTTAGCATTGGGTAATATAGGTATCATGCAAAGGGTGCACACTTGAAAAGCATGTTGTGGATTCATTTCTAAGTAACAAGAATATGTCTAAAGGGATTCTAGACCTAGTTCATTCCGGTAGTTGTGGACCAAGGTTAGTAGCATCAACAAGATGAAGCATGCATTATCTTTCCTTCGTTAATGATTTCTCTTACTAGACTTGGACCTACATGTTAAATATGAAGGATGGGGCATTAGTAGGTTTTAGGAGTTCAAAGCTCTAGTTGAAAACCAAACAGAGAAGAAGATTAAAGAATTGATATTAAACAATGGGGGAGAGTATAATTCCAAGGAGTCCAAAGGCTTCTGCAAGGAGGTGGGAATTAATAGGAGATTAATAGCTCCACACAACCCATTATAATGGGGTTATAGAGAAAAAGAATCAATCCATCATGGGGGATAGTAAGGTCATGATCCATGACAATAAATTTCTCGTGTTTATTTAGGTAGAGGCATACAACATAATAATGTATGTATAGAACTATTGTTCTCACGAGATATTGGAGGAAAAGACACTAAAGGAGGCATTCACTAGTGTGAAGCCAAAGGTAAGCCATATCTATAGCTTTGGTTGCCCAATCTATATCCATCTACCTACATAAAAGAGGACCAAGTTGTATCCCTCTAACAAGAAGGTTTTCTTGTTGGTTATGTTGAGACTTGAAATTCCTATAGGATCTATATCCAAAGCAAAGAAAGGAAATTGTAAGAAGAGATGTAAAATTTGAGGAAAACTTTGCATCTAGTAAGTTACATGAGCTTGTATCTTAAGCTCTATAAAAAAGCCATGTTAGCCCAAAAGCCCTTTATTAAGCCCTAGATATTGAATTATTACATTTTATTGTTATATTTCTATGACTGTAAAAACCTTTCATTCTACCATTTCATTATAATTGTACCCATTGTCTCCTATTTATATACTAGGGAGACCTAGCATTATGACCATCTAATGTTGTATTTATACATTGTAGTCATTGTAGAGGAGGTTCCCCCTCAAAGTGAACTATAATTTGTGGTTCCTTATCATTTTTAAGGAACATGGTTTATGACATTTGGTATTAGAGCATACGAATCTAGGGTTTTGTTGCTTCAAATTGGTCATCATAAAATTTTCACTATAATTGATTTTGGGGGATGTTTCAAACAATGAAATTTTGAGAGCATTGAGGGGTGATCGCAATGAATATTTGGAAGTTTCATATTTTGGTTCGCAATATGTAATGTGATATATGTTGTGGAAGTTAGGGTTTGTTATTTGTCTTTAAATTTCATTCAAATGAGGCATATCAAATTTTCGTTATAAGTTTCTTTGAAAGATGTTTCAGTCCTTGGAATTTTGAGAAAATTGAGAAGACTCCTCGAGGTGTGTCTCATTAGAATTTTAGATTCCAGTTCGCTACACTTTTAGACATATACTCAGTGGAAGTTAGGGTTTGTGAATGGTCCTAAAATCAGTTTTAAATGAATGCACTTGGAACTTTTGGTATATTTTTGCTTCTGTAAAGACATTGACTATGAAATTATGATAATATTGAGAAAACATCTTAAGGTACCTCTGAAAAAAAAAAATCATATTCTTATTCACTATAATTTCAAAAATATACCCTATGGAATTTAGGGTTTGCAAATGGTCCTCAAATCAATTTCAAACGAGTGATCATGACATTTCACTATAATTTTTTCTGGGACACCTCACACTATGATATTGTTAAAGATGTAAGGAGACATATCTAAGTAGCTGAATATTTTTTTTTTAGAAATAGATTTAAAGAATTGAACATATGACATGATATACAAGTTTTATCCTAGGAAGAGGCAAAAAATTAGCAAGTTTTAGGAAATTTACTGTAACTTTTGCTATCACCAAAAAATTGATCATCTAGCCTAATTTACTAGATGGATCAAAGTACACCATGTAAAGCTAGTTTTACCATAGTAAAATTGCTTTCACTGTGAGAAATTACTTAATAAAACGCCTTTGTTAAGTAATTTATAGTTAAACCCATGAAGTATAATTAAATAAATCACTATCTATTTGATTTTATTCTAGGAATAATTAATTAGACCATTGTTCAATTATTATTCCTTGTCATATTTGACCCAATCATGAAAAATAAACAAATAAACCATTAATTATCTTATTTTTCTACAAAAATAATTAATTAATCACTAATTAATTATTATTCTTTGTCACATTTGACTAAATCCCTTAGGAATAATTGAATAAATCCTTATTTGTTTATTATTCCTTAACTATTTCCTTGAGATGATAAATAAATCATTTATTTATTTATTATTTCTAAATAAAAGTTTAAATACTTTTTCCTTCCTAACCAAATATAATAGAATATTCCAAGCGGTTATTCCAATAATGGGATCAATAATATTTTATTATTGCTCATTATTAGAGGATAACTCAATATTTTGTTATAAATAGAAGGGTTTTCCATTCTTTATTCAATTTTGATTATTTTCATTGTTGCACTCACTGTTGTAACTCTAATTATTTTCATTGTCGCACACCACATTTTGCTAGGTTCAAAAATTATAGAGGAGAGAGACTCTACACAAGCTAAAGATGTTTGAGGATAGCCAATAACCCATCCCATAGAGGGGGACTAGTAACATTTATTTGTTCCCTTCACAGGTGTTATAATAAAAACTATTCCTTGTATATCTTGTTTCCATTGGATGATTGAAGTTATTACTCTTTCTTTTTGTCATTTAACTATGATTGTGGCATAGATCCTAACTTTCGCAAGTTTTGTTTCTATCCATTGTTATAGATCTACAATGTTTAGCAGTCATTTATATTGTTGAGATTGTTTTTCATCCACAATATTAAGTGGGTTCTTTTCATACATCTTTGAGAAGAAAACACCACAACAAAATTGGCGACTCCACTAGGGATTTTTTGATTGTTGCCAATCACAAAATTGGCAACTCCACTAGGTTTTATACTTCAAATCTAGAAACTTGGGTGACCTTCAATTTTCAACTTACGGTTTCTTCTTTCTTCAATCCTCTTAATGTTTCCTAGTTTTTTAACCCTAGATTTGTTAAATTTCTCACTTCTGCAAGCTTTCTAGTCATTTTCGTAGGTCACAGGAGCCAACTGTGACAAAGGCGACACTTTTTTCCAAGATTTTCCGACTGAGATCCATGGAGCAGAAATCACACATTTTGGCCCAAAACGTGCGATCCCTATAGGAAAATAGGTCAGTACCTACGATTTTTGGGTTTTAAGGTTTTTCTCATATCTGTTTCTAAGTTTTGCAGAGAGTTATTTGCTGGGTTGTCTGACCTCTGTCTCTTCTTTCTTAGGCCTTGATCCACTATTATTTTCTCATCAAAGTCGAATTTAGCTTCCCCTAAGGCTTCTAGTACGCTTCCACCTTTCTAAGAGGAGTTTAGCTGAGTGAGTAGTCTGAGTTTCTACAATGCTTTCAGCCACATTTTCTAGATTTGTACCCTTATCTTTCAGATCTATTAAGATAGGTTGTTACTATCCATAGTTTCACATTTAAAATTGTTTGGTCATTAGCCTTAGGTCCCATCGATTTACCTAGGTGTTTCACCCATCTCCATATCTTTCTGCAGTGATCTTCCTCTCTGGGTTTTTGTTGTTTCTGCACCACATTCCAGAAGCTTAGTGTCACTCGATCCCAGTTACACTGATATTTAAATCTCTTGACCATTTTAGTGTATTTTCCGTCGATCTAGCCACCAACTAGCAGAGTGTTTGCAAACCCAATTTGGGTGGGGTTTAGTTACTTGTTTTGCTGTTTATTTTCTGTTATTAATTTTAGTTCATTTTCAGCAAGCTTTTTTCCTTTTTTCTAACACAATCTGGGCTTAATAAATTAATACACTTGCACACACAAGCACACCTTGAGCGAAGGGTGCTTGGTTTACACCGCCAATCCAAGACTTAACATAATAAATTTATCTCCCCTCATTAAGACAAAGTCATATTTTTGATCTCCCTTCACCATTTCTGTGTTGTGTGTGTCCTACCACAATTGTGTCACCAAGGCATTTGTTGCAAAGGTTATTAGGCCTTCACCCCTAGTTTCTTCTTGGGCATATTACCCCATTGGATTCGAGTTCATAGCCCTCTGAGTCCCCACACCGACTCTTCTCCTGGTTCACCTGATTCCTCATCTGATTCCGAGCCTCCTTCACCACATATCACTGCCATGTGTGGACCGACAACTAGTGCAGGAACCCAACCTGGTGTTGGCTTCAGTTATATACCCATGGTCACATCAAGCAGAACAATCTCAGGAACCATTCTAGTAAACCCCATGCTCCCCTTTATTGTTGGGTTATGTCTACCAGATTTTAACTAGTTGATAAATGACCCCATACACCATGATGTTGGTTGGCCCTCTATGCTGACTAAGCTTCCCTTAGACATCTCGAAGTTTGAGGGTAATGTTGGAGATGATCCTACCAACCATGTCAAATCCTTCGATATGTGGTGTTCTTCCAACTACATAACTAATGACTCCATTCGTCTTCAGCTATTCCAATGCACGCTCAATGGAGATGCTACAAAATGGTATGTAGACTAGCCCTCCGCATCTCATTCCGTTTTCGCGACGCTTCCTAAAGCATTCCTCTCATATTTCTAGTTACCTCTCCAGTATGACACTAGTACAGAGTTATTGACCACATTCTGTTAGTCCTCCGCCACTTGCCTTTCTGACCATGTTCAATAGTGGCGTCGAAGGAGGAGCACATGTTGTGCCCCACCTTTCGAAGACCGTGTCTATCTAGATTGGTTTCTTAGGAGCCTTTTAGCACCCATTGGAAAAGATGTCGCGTCCCACTTTCCTCAAACTGAGGAAGAAGCTCTCCAAACTTCTCTGAGATATGATCTGATTTATGCACAATCTAGTTATGTCTATACATCATTCTAGACCTCCCTCATCCTAGAAGTAACAATGCACCGGGGCCATCTCATGCGGCCGATGGTATTGTTGGATCCATTTCACACTCTTCACCATATACTCATCAAAGTTATGGCTACCCACAAGGGGGCACCAGTTCCTCCAACACTTATGCCCCTCCAGCTAGCAACATGTTTCTAGGACCCCAACTCGTCTACCAAACTATTGCTCCTCCTTATACACAACCTAGTGCTCCAGCCCCTCAAGCATTAACACCACAACCTCCCATGTATCCTTAGCCCCAGCAACCACTCGCCCCTCAGGGCCAAGTGTTTGCACAACAGAGTGTGACCAATCCCCAAAATTTGAAGAAAAATAATAAGGGGAAGGGTAACTAGAGTAACCTGGGTAATCAAGGTAATCAACCTAGTGAACCCCAGGGGAACTAGCCTAACACCAACAACCAACAACAGGGTAGTCATCCCAAGCAGAACAAGACTATTTGTATGAAAAGCCTTGTGCATGTTATGGTGTACATGGCCATTATACACATGAGTGTCCTCTCTTACCCCAGATGTGCCAAGTGTGGGAAGCTCAAGCAGCTTCTAGAGGTCAACAATTGCCTCAGAATCCTGCACCATCTCAACCAGCAGCGCTCACAAATCCTTTCCCTCAACAAGGATTTGTTGCTACTCAACCTCAGCCAGGTCAAGTGGCCCATCCCCCACAACCTTCTTGTCCTGGTGACTACCAGATCCTTATGATGAACTCTAATGAGGCTAACCCCTCCAACATCAATGTGCAAACTCAGTCACATCAATATGACAAGCCCTCGACTTCGATGGCCAATGAGTCTAAAACCAAAGTATATGTTCAGCCTCTTATGACACCAAATGGTCCTTTACATATCCCTCAACCTAAAGTTGAGGCCATTCCTAATATCCCAAAGGGACCATTACACCATAATGCGACTTCTAACAGAGCTGCCCATACATACAGTATAATAGATGACTTGGTACAATCACGTGTTACCATGTCAATGTTAGAAGTCCTTCAGTCATGCTCATCTCAAAAGAAAGCTCTACTAACTTGCTTGGGTGTAGTGGATCCTTCTGGCGATCGTCAGATTGTCTTCCCAGTTGATACATCAGAACATCCCCCATTGCCTTCATCTATTGCTTTCCAAATACCAGTTAGAGTTCGTAATGCCATCATCTCCCGATGCATTATTCATGAAGGCGCATCCACCTATGTGATGTTTGCTTCTATTTGGAAACAAATTAAGTCACCTGAGTTGTTCCCCTCCACCATCACTTTGCGTGCTTGGGATGGACACTCCTCCCAGCCCCTTGGCATGTACCACAACTGTCCAGTGACCCTTGCGGGAAATACTGTCCATGTCAACATTGAATTCATCGATGCCTCTTTAGATTACAACATTATCTTAGGTCATAGTTACACAGATTCCATGTCAGCCGGCGCATCTGCAGTGTTATGTAAGATGTGTTTCCCCCACGAAGAGAAGATCATCACCATTGATCGATTGACTTACTACGAGCCAACATCCATGACCTCCCCCAAGTCCATTATCTTGTCAATGTATGACAAATGGTCTTCAACACCTCCCACCGGTGTTTCACTCGGAGTCTATAAAGATTCCTCATTGTCAGGTACTTTCCCTAGTCCTCCCCCTCCCATCTCAAAGCCTAACTCTATGAGTGTTTGCATGTTAAAAGCATCATGTCCTACCCTTAAGCAGCCTGGTACACCCAAAAAATAGCCAGCCCCTCAATACCCTACTGTTGACATTCCAACTGAACCCTCTGGATCCACCCCCCCAGGACCTCCTCTGTTTGTGGGTACCCCTCCTATTTTTCCACTAGGAATTGTTCCTCTGGGTCTCAACCATCCAGGAGCTATTACACCAAGACATTACCTTGAAGGCTAGATAACTTTCTTATTCCCCCCTATGGGAGTATTTTCTGTCCCTGTCATGACTTCATTGGTCCTTCCTAACATGACTTTGGGGATCCCAGTATGGTACATCGATCCCCCTGCAAGCATTATGTCTGGTCAGCTAAGACCTTATCATGCTTTGACCGGGTTCAACCGGTCCCTATGGCTCATGTCGTTGCTTCAGTTCCATCACAACCTCAACAGGAACCCACTCTTGTTGCGAAAGCATCTGGTCAGGGGGCAAAGCTGAAAGGAAAGAATCGAAGGACAAGGCTTCCCAAGCTCCTCCAACCCCCAAAGCCCCAAAGTCATCACCTCTGTGCATGCCACCAATAATTTCCATGAACTTCCTTGTCTCAAAACTTTAGTTCACGAAGCGTTCCCTGAGTCAAATATCTTGAAAGTCCATGTTAACTAGTCAAACCCACCTAAGACACTCAAAAAATTGCGCACAAATCACCCTTGTGCCTTGTGTGATCATCATGGTCAATACTCCCATTATTGCCCTCATCTTGATGAATTTTGTGATTTCCTTAGGGTGATTCGCGAATTGGAGGCCACTCGTAGTGGATCATCTACTCCTCTACCCATGGATTCTAGTACCACTAGTCAACCAGAATAAGGGGACTTTGGTCCCACCATTGTGATCCCTCCCTCTGATGTCTAGATGACAGACACCACAGGCCATACCCTTTACCTGTCATCATCCTCATGTTCCTTGCAGTAAAACCTTTCTAAGGTTTCTACACGTGCTTCTATCGAACCTCCTTCTACAGAATCCTAGGTCTCAACATCCGTAGATCCTCCATCTACCAGCTCGTCATCTACCATTCCAAATGATGCATATTTGAACCTTCTTTCTCATGTTGATGCATCAAGTAACGCCTCTGCATCATGTAGTTAGTCTTCCTCCCGTCTACCCATCTCCCAACCTGATGAGGACACCATGGAATCTATTTCTGCCCTTGATTACCCCTGCACTTAAGCAAGGGGGCATTTTTTAGAGGATTTTTTAAGGCCATTTCCTTCCTAATTCTCCCAATGTGCTCTACCTCAAGAAATTTTTCTCATAGCACATACCTTTGATTTGCGTGTCTTGATTTGAGCCATGAAGTTTGGTAGATTTCATCATCTCATCTGTTGTCTTTTGCACCTTTTAGATGGATCCATCATCCACACCGTATATCGGTCATGCCAATGGTTCTAGTCACTTCTCTCGAAATCTAGCCTTTGCAGCCTGGGCCATTTTTACCCCCTTGTATACATTATTCCTTTCAAACGGCATGTGAATTGGATCTGTCACCAATAATCAGACCGAATATGATGCTGTGATAGGTTTTTTAATTGATGTCCTTACTCATCGCATCCTTCATCTTCATGTTCATTTAGATTCCTTACTACTTGTCATGCAATTGAATGGTGTGTATGATGTGCATAACCAAGTCCTATTTAGAAAATATCTACGAGTTAAGTTGTTGGTACGTGAATTTGAAACCATTACATTCAATCATGTTCCTAGAGTCCATAATCACTATATAGATATCATCGCAAACAACATTCTATATTGGAATCTATCACATGTATACCACAGAAGATAACCATAAACAAAAAATGGTGAACCATCATATAAGTTTTTGGAGCCTTTAGCTCTAAATACATCTAGTACGCCCATAACATACTGTGGGGCACATAGGCCCCTACATCATCCTTTGGAGGATCTCGTGCTAAGTTGGATTGAGATGCTTGAATCCCTTTTTCAAGCACGCGAAACAAAATGGTTCTCCATAAACTCCTCCTACTAGGGGGCATCATTCCCACCTTTGTATACTAGATCAGTCCCCTCCATCACATATGCTTGCGAGTAGTATCCTATGCTTGGGGGCATGATGGTTTTCCCCTGACCATCTTCTCAAGTCTCGGCCTAGATCCCACCCGTTCTAGGTATGGTCAACTATCCTCCCATTCTTTAGATAGTTTGTCCTACCGACCTCTCCAGCGAGCCATATGCACATTACATATCATAGACATTTGATACCATATCTTCAAATATTCTACTCTATACCACATAGTCCCCATGTTTGACTTAGTGGGTGGGGATGATTCTAGAGCTCCTCTAGTAGTTCATTCTCATTTTCCTTTGCCCTTAATTTTTCACCAGGAGCCATCGTTCCAAGAAGCATTAAGGCCATCTTTAGACAAGTAAGGCCACTTTCCTGAAAGTCAAAGATCCCAATTCCGATGGTCGGTTTGTTTGCTATGATCTCCACAAGATTTAGGGCCTTCTCCTGCTCTCAAATTGGAGGGAAATCACCCTTTTATGGGAAAACTCACAGTTTTTATGTCGTACATTACGACCAAAGCTTAGCTCAGTTTGATGAATCGTTATCACCATTGGAAATATCTCATCAAGCTCTATAATAGTTCTTCCTGAGTTTTCGATGATTTGACACTTCACCAAGAAACCATTTTTCCAAGAAAGGCCACTTCATCACCTCTCAAAATCGAATTTTGTCATAAAGAGACACTTGTACTTTGAGGACCACATCCTCTTAGTACCTTTTGTACCATATTTCAGCTTTCATCATGAGTAACCATAATTTACTCATGTTTTTATGGTCCCCACAGGACATAGTCTATGTGGCAGTGTCATCGAGTCACCCTTGTTCAGATCATCTGCGATAAGTCACCCTTGCATTCATGGAGTCTATTTCACATCCCATTCTATCATGTCACAGTGTTACATCCATATTTTCATATCATTCATCTCGTGTTGCTCAATTTTTGCCTCCAATCATATTGTCTCCATCCCCTCCGAAGTTGAGTCAGTCGTTGCCAGGTCAACCATGCACTTTATGCTCTAACAAGGGAAGTCATCTGTTTGTCCCTCAGTCCCATTTTTTCCCCATTATCCCTGGTGCCAGTCCATCAGTCACATTACTATTTTCCCTTATGCTTTAGTTGAGGACCATCATTGCCTCACCTATCGCGAGCCCTATTTTATCAATATCAACTCATTTATTCCAGAAGAATTGCCTAGAGGGCGGTGTATCTTGGTTCCAACTTCCATTCTTGTTCGGTGCCTCTAATCGAGAAGAGGGACTCATTATTACCCTTTGACTTGGTCGTTTCATGTTCGTGATTCATACACTTGATGGTCCAGTGATGCAACAGATTGTACTAATTATTCTCAGGTGTGTGTGTGATCTTTCAGGCTTGATGAGGGGGTGGCCATTCAGGTAGCCCCCCACATGTCCGGATGCATACCTACTATGCTACAGCCTCGCATGCAGTTCCGTGAGTTTATGGGTTTGGTTCCTACTGATAATAGTGTTCATAGCATGCACATCTCCTCTAGATCATCCATTTATTTTTGCAGAGCCCTTCCTTGTTCAGCAGGGCTTCTCTGATTGTTCAACCCTCCCTCCCACCCATTTTTTTAGGGAAGGACCTTTGCATCTCATGTGCTCATATATTATTGTATTTAGTCCTGGTTCATGTTTTTCCAGGTGCATTATGTATATGGGACACATTGTATTATTTCATGGCTCTGTTATGCCAGCATGTCATGTGCCATTCATCATGTACTTCATTGCTCAATTTTATATTTCTGGGCGAACCATTATTTTTGTACTAAGTTATCTCTACGTGTATGTGTATGCCTCCCCCACCTCATTAAGGTCTGTTACCACAACATGAAAGGAGACTTGCATTATTCTTGTCCCCTCTGTCCCTATCCTCTTTCAATTCAGCTTCATTAGTCTTTCTATCTCCCTCTCTCTAACTCCCCTATGTTGTATAATGATTGTGTCTTTACAACGTACTTTGGACATACGTTTTTCTCCTAACACTCGTAGGTTGGGCGGCAATCTGTTATCACCAAAACATTGATCACCTAACCTAATTTACTAGATGGATCAAAGTACACCATGTAAAGCCAATTTTACTATAGTAAAATTGCTTTCACTTTGAAAAAATACTTAATAAATCACCTTTGTTAAGTAATTTATAGTTAAAACCGTGAAGAATAATTAAATAAATCACTATTTATTTGATTTTATTTTAGGAATAATTAATTAAACCATTGTTCAATCATTATTCCTTGTCATATTTGACCCAATCATGAAAAATAAACAGATAAATCATTAATTATCTTATTTTTCTACAACAATAATTAATTAATCACTAATTAATTATTATTCTTTATCAAGTTTGACTAAATCCCTTAGGAATAATTAAATAAATCCTTATTTGTTTATTATTCCCTAACTCTTCCTTGAGATGATAAATAAATCATTTATTTATTTATTATTTCTAAATAAAAGTTTAAATACTTTTTCCTTCCTAACCAAATATAAAAAATATTCCAAGTGGTTATTCCAAGAATGGGATCAATAATATTTTATTATTTCTCATTATTCGAGGATAACTCAATATTTTGCTATAAATATAAGAGTTTTCCATTCATTATTCACTTTTGATTATTTCCATTGTTGCACTCACTGTTGAACTCTGATTATTTTCATTTTCACACACCACATTTTGATGGGTTCACACATTATAGAGGAGAGAGACTCTACACGAGATGAAGACGTTTTAGGATAGCCAAGAACCCATCCCATAGAGGGAGACTGATAACATTTATTTTCCCTTCACAGGTGTTATAATAAAAAATATTCTTTGTGTATCTGGTTTCCATTGGATGATTGGAGTTATTACTCTTTCTTTTTGTTGTTTAACTATGATTGTGGCATAGATCTAGACTTTGGCAGGTTTTGTTTCTATCTGTTGCTGCATATCTACAATGTTTAGCAGCCATGTATATTGTTGAGAATGGTTGTCATCCACAATCTTAAGTGGGTTCCTTTCGTACATCTTTGAGAAGAAAACACTACAACAAATTTCACTTAGCACATCAAACTTTGGTAAGATTCGTGGAATAACAAAGAATATTTATCAAGACAAAGGTCATCCAACCAAATAGTCTCCAAATTAAAGTTTTAAAGGTGCATAAATAACAAGTGACATAACTTTTGATTAGAAGATCCATTTTTTTGGGTGACCAAAATTTGTGATAAAGAGGAATGTTATTATCATTTCCTCACATGGATCCAAAGAAAGAGCCAAAAGATATTGCACCAATTAAACCTCCCGAAGGATCATTCATAATTCATGAAGTAACAAAAGACTTTGAGTACCAATTATCGACATTGGAAAGTCAGGCGATGCAAATAAATGATAATATGAGGGTTGAATTATCACTATTGAAAGGATTCGTCGGTGAAATCAAGGTAAAAAGACAAAAATTCACAACTGAAAATAAGGAAAAAAAAATACAAGCCATGTTATTACAAAATCTCCCTATAAGGGATATGGAGATCCAAGGAAATCATGAACATAAGGAGAAGCATGGTGTTGTGACTCAATCACATATGGGGAGTATTTTATTTCAATTGGAGAGAAAAAAAACATTGAACCATATAACCATAATCATGACTTTTGAATCCAAGATCGACATCATTAGGGCTTCAAGTCAGCACCATGGAACTACTACGTTATGAAGATCAATATGAGGAAGTTTGATGGTAACAATCCTATAACATGGATATTCTAGATGGAACAATATTTTTATCTACACCAAGTGGTATCCTTACAAAAGGTAAATATGTAGTCATGTTTTTAGAACAAGATCAACATGTATAGTATCAATGACTTTGTGAAAGGAAAACATATTCTAGTGTATCTTGGTCCATTTTTACAAAATAATTAATAGTACACCATCTGGATATTAAGAGAAATATATTATTTAGTTAGCTGGTAAATCTTAGACAAAAAGGTCCAATTACAAAGCACATTCAACAATTCCAAAAGTTGAGTCTTGGGATAAGGAAAATTTTAGAGCATAATTGTTAGAACTATTTATGGGAACTTTAAAGGAAAACATCTAACATGAGGTGTGTCTCTTTGAACATAAATCCCCATAGCATGCTTTCAATCTAGTAAGGCAAGTTGAAATTTAAAATATGGCTACTACAAAACTGGTCATTAATAATTGTAAGGAAAATCATGCTCCCTCTCTTAAACCAAGAAGGTTGAAACCTAAGTAGATAGATGAAAGATGAACAAAGGGACTATGTTTTAACTATGAAAACAAGTACAGTAAGGGGCATAAATGTAGTGATAAGAAATTATTCTACATAGAATATGAAGATGAAGAAGACCAAGAAGTGGAACCTTTCGCAAGATATAGAGTTAGAAGGGACTACTCCAACAATATATTGTCATTAATTTGTCAACAATAATTCCCCACAAGCCCTCAAGATAAAAGGATATATATCAGCCCTTTACATTTATGATCGAGTGGAGCTCCAGACTGAGGCATTAAGTCTTTCTAAGTCCCCATAATGATTTACCACTACACCATGCCTTCATTCAATGCCTCATTTGCCGACCCATAAGCATTCAAAGCTTTAATCTAGCCACATTCTTGCCACATTATGCTTGTACTCTCTTGGCCAATTCCCTGTCGCTTTCAGTCTTAACAGTTTCACTTCTGCACTTACAAGAACTTGAAAGTGGTTTCACATAGTGGCCATGACATATCCTAAACACTACTACCAGCTCATTTGTCCCTCTATACTTCTTGTGGAACACTATCATAGCCCTACATGCCCTTTGAAACAGTTATATAGTTGTATCAGAGCTCAGGTTGTACAGGGTTAAAACCTACACATTAGAGGGTTTAAATCACTTAGCTGAATTGAAACCTGTACATAAGTAGGAGTTTTACATAAATAAGCTCACTAGCTAAGCATTTACTTTCCAGTTGGTAGAATTTATTTTTCTGCATTTTATTTTGATGAGGAAAGGACTCTCCGTGAATAAAATTCCATGGAGATTTTATGGTTGTATAAGATCATTGGACTTTTAACTCCATGCTCAATGGTGAAGGCTACTGGTCTGTAGGTTCTCAACACCTTGCCAACAAGGCATTGTCCCCAGTTGGAGCCAGTGTTTCCACTCACTCCAAAATGCGTTTTTAGCTATCAAAAGGGTGCAAAAGAGCAGAAATGTTTGCAACCATCTCCCAAATAGAAAAACCACTCAAAGCTAAATAGGACCCCCTCCATTTCATAGTGATCATAATGATATTTCTAATGGTATGAGGGAACTCCTCAAGTGGACCCTGGAATCATAAGATATGGCCTATTTAAGATGGGGGTTTTGTCACCTTTGAAAGGAGGAAAGAATCGAAGATCAGAGGTCCGCGATCATATCGCAAATCGTAATCAGAGGATTTGAAGCAATAGGAGGGGAAGGCAGAGAAAACCAGTGACCAACGATCATCAATATTGGATATCGACGGTTCTAACAATCCTGCATATCAGTGATCTCAAATGAAAGAGGACCAACAACGGAGCGATCACTGATATCATACCTCTCCTATTAGAAGGATCAAGCGGCATCACACATCGACGATCGAGGGTCCATGGTACATGGGATATCAGAGGTTCTAGTGTCATGGCCTATCAGTGCTTTGCGCAATAAGGTTCCAATAGGTCACAGGTCTGCGTTTAAATCGACAATCGGTGATTGCAGCAGTGCAAGACATGTCAACAGTCAACGATCAATGATCTTAAAGTGATCACTATGAAGAAATTATGGGAAAAGAACGTCGATGGTGTTAAAATGTAGGGAAAGGCAGAAAATAATTTAACAAAGAAATTCAATGCAAAACCAAGTTTAGGCAAGCCTTTTCTCTCTCCTCTAGAGGGCCATGTGGGTTTAAATCGGCAATCGGTGATTACAGCAGTGCAAGACATGTCAACAATCAACGATCAATGATCTTAAAGTGATCACTATGAAGAAATTATGGGAACAGAAACAAAATAAAGTCATCGAGTGGGAGATCTAAATCTAGAGGGAGATCTAAATCTCCAGGAAAACCTACAAAGGTGGTGTGCTGGAAATGCGGAAAGGAAGGGCACTTCAGAAGGGAGTGTAATCTAAAGCTCCTGATAAAGGAAAGGGATCTGATGA
>APFE031199378.1:0-10063 GCA_000404065.3 Pinus taeda
GAACTATTTATCCTGACTATGCAATTAGTCTGACAGATACTCATCTTAAGGATTGTTGGAAATTACTATCTGGTGTTCAAGGATTAACAATGGCAGAAGAAAGTGAATATCTTTCTTTGATAGGTCAAGCCTCTTTTCAGTTGACAAATACTGCACATCCTAAACTGAAACAGCCAGTTTTAAAAGACTGTGTAACTGTTGGTCTGTCAAATGCCCAAGTCGAAGGTGTCCTATATGATCAAGAAGAATTGCCTAGTAATTGGTACTTCCAATACAAAGCAATAAATGACACCCACAAGCCTGAATTAAAATCTAAACGAGTCACTATAAATGATGGTCACGTTCAGTTGATTCCGCCAAGGCCACAAGTTCCTCGTCCGATCACCAGGCCCAAGAAATATGTGTTTCCTGTTGATCCTGCTACACTTGCCTCTAGTAGTCAAGCTGTTCCAAATTTCCAAGAAATTCAAGCTCCTGTATATTCTTCTCAACCAGCTTCAGAACCTGTATTATCATCCAATGAATTGTATATACCAGAACATAAACCTTTTTTGCCTGTTGTACAAAAAATGCACCGTACTCATTCCTTTGCTCCTTTCGAAGAATGGAATCATGCAAACAAGCGTTTTGTAAAAGGTGGGAAATGGCCGCCTCGAACAAAGTTTTGCACCACTTCTTCACAATCAAAACAACCTCCAACTCGTGCTGATTGTGCTCCTTTAATCGAGCATAACTCTCAAAATCAAAATGATC
The DNA here is from genome assembly GCA_000404065.3 of Pinus taeda. Classification (NCBI taxonomy): domain Eukaryota; kingdom Viridiplantae; phylum Streptophyta; class Pinopsida; order Pinales; family Pinaceae; genus Pinus; species Pinus taeda. The sequence continues at coordinate 754 of APFE031199378.1, forward strand.
TTGATCAAGTCTATCAAATTGGGAATTATTTGACTACCTGGACAGCCCATGCAGAAGAAGTTTTAGATGATTTGGGTTGTCAGTCAGAACAAATTTTAGCTAACCTTCGGCTCCTGCAGTCTGAACAAGATGCAGATAGACAGCGAAGAGCTGAAAAAGAAAAGCGAAGAAAAGCTAAGAAGAAAAGAGCTGCAATGCCTCCTCAGTTTTCTAGAACTATGGAAGTTCCTGAAAAATGGAATGATACTGAATCCCAAGAAGAAGATCAAGAAGGAACTGATAAAGCCGAGTCAAGCAATAGCCAAGTCAGTTTTGTAAGAAATCAAGCTAAAAGTCTTCCAAATATTAAGAATAAAACTGAACTTGCTACTTTTGAAAATGCTGCTACATTATTTCCTTCATTTATTAAACCATCTCTACAAAAAGCCAATCGACAAACAGAGCCAAAATATCCTAGATTGGAAGAAGATTTATTCTCTGCAAATATGTCTGGATATGTGTTAGATCTGGATAGGTCAAAAAATCCTGCAGACTCCATAAGGATATGGATAGGTGCGCTCTATCAGATGCAAGTAGTCTCCAAGTATGATAATTTCTCTATCTTTTTACTTGCTGAGAAGCGTATGGTTGGTATTGTATGGGATTGGTGGTTTTCTGCTACCCCGGAAGAAAGACAAAATGTTGCCCTATCTGGTTTAACCACATTAGAAGTCTTGTTGCTGACACAGTTTGTCCCTGAACCGACTGATGAAGTCAGACAGCTTTTAACCGATCTTTCCCGCATGGAATGCAAGGATCTTAAAGATCTTGAAAGTTTTGGTCATGAATATATGGGAAAAGTGTTTAAAGCTAAGCTGAATAATGACTTTAGTCAAAAAGTTTACTTTCTCTCTAAGCTCCCTGGAAACCTTGGTGATATGATTTCTAAAGACTTAGATAATCAAGGAAAAAGAATTGATCAGATCTACTGGATAGATCTTCTCTTTCGAGCTAAAGAAAAAGTGAAATACTTATGTTGGCAGAAACAAGCTCATAATGTCACTCCAAATTTGAATGTTTGCCGCGATGTTTTACCATGGACTCCTTTTAAAAAGGGGAGATCTAAGCGATCAAAGAAATATGGCAAATACAAACCAAAAAGGGTTAGCAATCCAAGAAAGCCGTTTAGAAGATACCGCTATGTCAAACGTAGAAGACAACAAAGAAATGATGATAAAGATCGTTGTTATATCTGCAAACAAGAAGGTCATTTTGCTAGAAAATGTCCTAAAAGCATTTCTGGAAAAATGAAAGCATGTTTTGATATAGAAGAGTTTGCTGATGAATGGTCTGTTGTTGAATCTCAAGATGATGTTTCTGATGTTTATATTCTTACTGATGCATCTGATTCAGAACCTGAACAATCAGTAGAATATAGCCAAAAAATGAATGTTCATGCATCAACTTCTCAAGAAGATGATTGGGAAGATGATCCTCATTACAGTGATTTGTCTGAGACTGATGAATATGTTGAATCCTCTTCAGACATTTCTGAGACTGATACACTTCTCTCTATTGACACTGTGAATTCCCAACCCCGTTTTCCTTCATTGTCTCCACAACCACTGGTGAATTCTCTTTGTCCTTATCCTAAGGAAGTCTCACAGTCTCCTGCACTTTCTGTAAATACTCCTGCTGTAAATGAATCTGCTCTTTTTCATAAGAAAATGATAAAAACAAATCAGCTTTTGTATATTCCTGTAGAAATTCAAGTTCGTGGTGACTGGATTAGTGTCGATGCCTTCATCGATACTGGTGGTTCAAACAACCTTGCCCGTCCTTCGTTATTCAAAGGTTTATGGAAACCTTTGCAGCATATCATTGTTTCTGAGACCATTGGTGGTTCAGTCAACCTTACCCACTATGTTGATAATGTTTCTATGAAGTTGGGGGGGGTTATTGTAAAAATCTCTGCTTTTTGGACTACAGCATTTCTCAAGTAGATGTGAGGAAACCTTTTTGGCATCAGCGTCCACTTCAGATTATTCATGTAAGTTACGATAGTCCATCCATCTTATTAGCAAGTGATCAGAGCATTGTTTGTTTGTGTTTCAGTTGTTGGTATCAGAGCCCTGTTTCAAATCTTGCTGTGAGCCCTGTTTTGGTCTTGTCTGTCCCTGAATTTATAGACAGAGCCTCCAGAAAGCCAGGTAGCCTTCGAATTACAAAGCTTCGGCTTGTAACTTTGATAAAAGCTTTCTGAAGTCAATCTCTGGTTTAAATTCATTATGGCCCGTTTATTGCGATCCTTCACTACTGTCGAGCGTAAAGTAGTTAATGAAGTTTCTTCTCGTTCTGTTGAGTCTGAAGTTCCCGAGTCTGAGAATGAAAAACACGAAGTAGTTGAAGACCCGTCAAAATGGACTCCTCCTGAGCTCCATTCCACTGATATTTATAAATTACCCAAGAGTTTTCTGCTTCGAAAGAAAAATTTTCTGAAAGAAGTAGAAATTACAATTAAGATTTCTGGTCCTTCTGTTCAAATCCTTGCTCTTAATCTGTTTTCCGATGATGAAATTAAACAATTTCGTCAGTATGCTCGTGATGGAAAATACTTTTATTTACATTTTGGGGGGATTAGAGTTGGACTTGCTCCTTTATTTCGACATGGTATCAATACTCCTTGTATAGTTGAACTCTTTGATACACGTCATCAGACATATGATCATGCCCGTATAGGTACTATCATGGGTAACCTGTCCACTGGATGTCAATATGGAACTATTTATCCTGACTATGCAATTAGTCTGACAGATACTCATCTTAAGGATTGTTGGAAATTACTATCTGGTGTTCAAGGATTAACAATGGCAGAAGAAAGTGAATATCTTTCTTTGATAGGTCAAGCCTCTTTTCAGTTGACAAATACTGCACATCCTAAACTGAAACAGCCAGTTTTAAAAGACTGTGTAACTGTTGGTCTGTCAAATGCCCAAATCGAAGGTGTCCTATATGATCAAGAAGAATTGCCTAGTAATTGGTACTTCCAATACAAAGCAATAAATGACACCCACAAGCCTGAATTAAAATCTAAACGAGTCACTATAAATGATGGTCACGTTCAGTTGATTCCGCCAAGGCCACAAGTTCCTCGTCCGATCACCAGGCCCAAGAAATATGTGTTTCCTGTTGATCCTGCTACACTTGCCTCTAGTAGTCAAGCTGTTCCAAATTTCCAAGAAATTCAAGCTCCTGTATATTCTTCTCAACCAGCTTCAGAACCTGTATTATCATCCAATGAATTGTATATACCAGAACATAAACCTTTTTTGCCTGTTGTACAAAAAATGCACCGTACTCATTCCTTTGCTCCTTTCGAAGAATGGAATCATGCAAACAAGCGTTTTGTAAAAGGTGGGAAATGGCCGCCTCGAACAAAGTTTTGCACCACTTCTTCACAATCAAAACAACCTCCAACTCGTGCTGATTGTGCTCCTTTAATCGAGCATAACTCTCAAAATCAAAATGATCTTGATCAAGTCTATCAAATTGGGAATTATTTGACTACCTGGACAGCCCATGCAGAAGAAGTTTTAGATGATTTGGGTTGTCAGTCAGAACAAATTTTAGCTAACCTTCGGCTCCTGCAGTCTGAACAAGATGCAGATAGACACCGAAGAGCTGAAAAAGAAAAGCGAAGAAAAGCTAAGAAGAAAAGAGCTGCAATGCCTCCTCAGTTTTCTAGAACTATGGAAGTTCCTGAAAAATGGGATGATACTGAATCCCAAGAAGAAGATCAAGAAGGAACTGATAAAGCCGAGTCAAGCAATAGCCAAGTCAGTTTTGTAAGAAATCAAGCTAAAAGTCTTCCAACTTTTAAGAATAAAACTGAACTTGCTACTTTTGAAAATGCTGCTACATTATTTCCTTCATTTATTAAACCATCTCTACAAAAAGCCAATAGACAAACAGAGCCAAAATATCCTAGATTGGAAGAAGATTTATTCTCTGCAAATATGTCTGGATATGTGTTAGATCTGGATAGGTCAAAAAATCCTGCAGACTCCATAAGGATATGGATAGGTGCGCTCTATCAGATGCAAGTAGTCTCCAAGTATGATAATTTCTCTATCTTTTTACTTGCTGAGAAGCGTATGGTTGGTATTGTATGGGATTGGTGGTTTTCTGCTACCCCGGAAGAAAGACAAAATGTTGCCCTATCTGGTTTAGCCACATTAGAAGTCTTGTTGCTGACACAGTTTGTCCCTGAACCGACTGATGAAGTCAGACAGCTTTTAACCGATCTTTCCCGCATGGAATGCAAGGATATTAAAGATCTTGAAAGTTTTGGTCATGAATATATGGGAAAAGTGTTTAAAGCTAAGCTGAATAATGACTTTAGTCAAAAAGTTTACTTTCTCTCTAAGCTCCCTGGAAACCTTGGTGATATGATTTCTAAAGACTTAGATAATCAAGGGAAAAGAATTGATCAGATCTACTGGATAGATCTTCTCTTTCGAGCTAAAGAAAAAGTGAAATACTTATGTTGGCAGAAACAAGCTCATAATGTCACTCCAAATTTGAATGTTTGCCGCGATGTTTTACCATGGACTCCTTTTAAAAAGGGGAGATCTAAGCGATCAAAGAAATATGGCAAATACAAACCAAAAAGGGTTAGCAATCCAAGAAAGCCGTTTAGAAGATACCGCTATGTCAAACGTAGAAGACAACAAAGAAATGATGATAAAGATCGTTGTTATATCTGCAAACAAGAAGGTCATTTTGCTAGAAAATGTCCTAAAAGCATTTCTGGAAAAATGAAAGCATGTTTTGATATAGAAGAGTTTGCTGATGAATGGTCTGTTGTTGAATCTCAAGATGATGTTTCTGATGTTTATATTCTTACTGATGCATCTGATTCAGAACCTGAACAATCAGTAGAATATAGCCAAAAAATGAATGTTCATGCATCAACTTCTCAAGAAGATGATTGGGAAGATGATCCTCATTACAGTGATTTGTCTGAGACTGATGAATATGTTGAATCCTCTTCAGACATTTCTGAGACTGATACACTTCTCTCTATTGACACTGTGAATTCCCAACCCCGTTTTCCTTCATTGTCTCCACAACCACTGGTGAATTCTCTTTGTCCTTATCCTAAGGAAGTCTCACAGTCTCCTGCACTTTCTGTAAATACTCCTGCTGTAAATGAATCTGCTCTTTTTCATAAGAAAATGATAAAAACAAATCAGCTTTTGTATATTCCTGTAGAAATTCAAGTTCGTGGTGACTGGATTAGTGTCGATGCCTTCATCGATACTGGTGGTTCAAACAACCTTGCCCATCCTTCGTTATTCAAAGGTTTATGGAAACCTTTGCAGCATATCATTGTTTCTGAGACCATTGGTGGTTCAGTCAACCTTACCCACTATGTTGATAATGTTTCTATGAAGTTGGGGGGGGTTATTGTAAAAATCTCTGCGGTACAACACTATGACAATTCTGCTAGTTTATTTTTGGGAATGCCTTTTATCAATTCCGTATTGCCAGTTACAATTAGTGAAGATAAAATTATATTCAATGTCAAAAAGAAAGCAATATCGGTTCCTAGATTAAACATTGCAGATTCAGAAGTTCGCAAGAGTCCGAGCCAAAAGAAAATAGACTCTAAGAAGCCTAAGAAAGTTTCTCGTGACTGGATTGAAGTCTTACAGCTGTATGAAGCCAAAGCTCAGGCAACTTTAAAGGCTAATAGAGATCAAAATTGGTCTACGGCACAAAATGATATTTTTGATCAATTGTTGAAATGTTGTTCTACAAATCCACAGGCTTTTTGGACTACAGCTAGTCCAAAACAAGAAATCATTACTCTTCATGATAACGGAGTAACAGGTAAATTAATTCCTTGTACTCCTGCTGAAGAAAATGAGATGAGAAAGCAAATCCAAGAGTTATTAGATCTTCAATTAATTGAACGAAGTGAATCTCACTATTCTTGCTCTGCATTTCTGGTTAGAAATCATTCTGAAATAGTTCGTGGAAAAGATAGAATGGTAATCAATTATAAGCCTCTTAATGCAATCACGAAGAGCTTTAATTATCCATTGCCAAGACAAGAAACTATCATGCGTAAAATACATGGTAGTAAGATATTCAGTAAGTTTGATTTGAAATCAGGATATTATCAGATTCAGATTGCTGAAGAAGATCGTCACAAGACAGCTTTCACATGCCCTGTTGGTTTTTATCAATGGAAAGTCGTTCCGTTCGGTCTAAAGAATGCCCCTGCATTCTTTCAGAGAAGAATGGATCATATTTTTGGTAAATACGATTTTATCATTGTATATATTGATGACATTCTTATACATAGCAGTGATTTAGAATCCCATCTGAAACATTTGCATATATTTCTAGAGGAAGCAAAGAATCATGGATTGGTTCTTTCAGAAAAGAAAATGGTATTATTTCAAGACCATATAGAATTCCTCGGTATTCAAATGCAAGACGGTAAAATTCAGATGCAGCCTCATTCGCTAATTAAGTTATCTGAGTTTCCAGATCGCCTTGCAGACAAGAAGATGATTCAAAGGTTTTTGGGTATTCTAAACTATGTTCATAAATATATTCCAGATTTGTCCGAAAAGACAGCCCCTATTCGTCAATTTATTAATGGTGGCTGGTCTCCTGAAGCTACTATTGCAGTACAGAATCTCAAAGCTCTATGTCAGAAGTTACCATCTTTAAAACCTCCTGGAAATGGATTCCTAATCCTACAGACAGATGCTTCTGATAATTTTTGGTCAGCTACATTATTAGAAAGGGTCTCTATTGAAAATAAGGTGGAAGAAGTTTTATGTGCCTATGCCTCTGGTGAATTTTCTAAACATCAGAAGGAATATTTTCCCGCCGAGAAAGAAACCCTAGCCATATTCAATGGAATTCAGAAATTTGAACTTTATTTAGCCCCTGCTAAGTTCCTCATTAGAACTGATTCCATGAACTTCAAATATTTCCTCAATGCCAAAATAGATAAACAGTTAGCTAGAGGAAGGTTATTAGCATGGCAGATGTGGTTTCAGATGTATGAATTTGATGTAGAATGGATACCCGGTAATTCTAACTTTTTGGCTGATGCATTGACCAGGGAGATGAACAAAGCTTTTGGTATGGTTTCACAAACCAGTCATTTCTATCTTCCCGAAGAAGATTCTCTCATCACCTTTGTCAAACGTTGGAGAATTCTGCAACAAATTGCTGGTGATCTCTGTGACGAGATCAAAAAGATTGTTGGTTTACGGATTCGCAGAAATCAGTGGATACAAAATTGCCAAGCCTAACAAGCAAAGAATATTGGTCCATTTTTAGGTTTAGACGAAGAATTGGTTAAAGTCTATCCCTTGCCTAATTTAAAAGTCAAGGTCTATTTTAAAACATTAGATGACTTTTGGACCAAGGTTTACACTGATCAAGCAATCCATGTTTTAAAATTTTTGAATTATTATCAGATAATAGGTGTTGTAGATTTTGCACTCTCTGTATATAATTCTGCCAAGATGTTAGATCTTGCAGAAATAAATATGTGTGAAAAAGTCCAAAGGTTCCTTGCTTCTTTACGTATCGCTGATCTATTTGAAGAACTGGATGCCGCCTATTTACAAAGAATTGATCAACAATTTCACTCAACCGATTCATTCCCTCAGTATGAATTATTTCAACCATTTGCTGATTGGGAAATCAAAAATGGCAGGTGTCAGAAGAAGATTGTAATCCGAGCTTCACAGTGTGTTGAACGAACAGTTCAATATCTCAGAACTTACACTTCTCCATGGGATCACTACAGTGTTGAATTTAGAGTCCCTCTTCCTCAAAATCCATTTGATCAGATGTATAGTTCTGTTCAGCTAGAAGGTCCTAATCTTGTTGATAATCCAGATTTAATTCGTAAAATTACGACGTGGCTAAAAGAGTTTCCAAAGCTTTTCTTAGCAGAGAAAATCTCTATGATCAAAACTCTTGATCAATTGCAAGTCACTAAACCTGCATTCGAAATCTGGGTTAATACTAAGAATTTTATTACTATGAAAATTCTTCATGGTAATTGGTCTGAAGATATAGCTTTTTTAATCAGTTTGATTTTATCTCATCATGTCTGTTCCTCAGTTGTCTTTTCTCGCAACTGGCAAAATCAATATGATATGAGCCAGTATTGTAAAATTTGGGTACAATATTGCATCGAAAGAACTGTCACCATGTTCCAAATATTCCGTTGGGATCTGCTCGATGGAGTCGAGTTAGCAGTTCAGAATGTGCCTGAAATCAAGCCACGGAGGTCTGATATCTTTTTAGGAATTGAGATTGATCCTATTGCTTATCTTACACGATGGAAAGCTAAAGACACCGAATCTCTATTTCCGAAAAAGCGTCTTTATGTCACAGCAGACACTATCAAGTTTGATACCGGTCAATCATCGCGTGCCCCCATCCAAAAGGAATCTACCGTCCAAGTGGTAATCAGTAAAGGAAAAGAAAAAGCAGATGCGGATGCGTTCACGGAAAAAGAAACCCTCTTTATTGACATGTATCAAGATGCTCAACCCAATAATGTCGACTGGGAGAAAAAGTACCTTGATATGACAACCATCCCACATCCGATACGGATGAAGATTCTGATGGCTGATCAATCAGCCCCTACTTTTACTTTTGCAGATGCGCATGCGGGTGCATCTTTTGTAATTATTGTGCTCCTTTATTGTATTCGAGCTTATCTGAGTAGACACTGCCTAGACCAATCGATGTCAGGCAGGACCCTCTAGATGCTCTTTTATGTGTATATATAGAGATAGGTTAGTATAGTTTTGGCATCGTGAGTTTGCGAGCCATAGTGAGTGTTTGAGTGAGTGTGCTATCCAAGTCTGCTCTTGACTTGTTGTATTAATGGTGTGTAACATTTTTACTTGAATTAATATTGAAGCCTGCTGGGCCGCCAGTCTGAGGACTGTTCTTCCAAGAACATCGTTGTTGGAGATTGTAAGGCGGGTTGAGAAGCGCCAAGGAGTCGCGCTGTACGCATTTCTCAAGTAGATGTGAGGAAACCTTTTTGGCATCAGCGTCCACTTCAGATTATTCATGTAAGTTACGATAGTCCATCCATCTTATTAGCAAGTGATCAGAGCATTGTTTGTTTGTGTTTCAGTTGTTGGTATCGGAGCTTTGTAATCAAAGTTAGAAATCATTCTGAAATAGTTCGTGGAAAAGATAGAATGGTAATCAATTATAAGCCTCTTAATGCAATCAAAAAATATATTATTCTCTTTTGGAGGGAGTTTAA
>APFE031199384.1:0-50950 GCA_000404065.3 Pinus taeda
AATCTAAAGGACTCAGTCTTAGTTTTTGGGCCGAAGCAATTAATTGTGCAAATTATATAATAAATCACACTCCTACTAAGGTTTTGAAGAATATCACTCCAGAAGAAGCTTGGAGTTCCATTAAACCAGATGTAAGTCACTTTCGTATTTTTGGAAGTGAAGCATGGGCCCATATTCCATATGAAAAGCATAAAGCTTTAGAACCTAAGAGTGAGAAATGTACTTTTTTTGGATATTCTGAATATGTAAAAGGTTATAGACTTATTCCGTTTAAGTCCAAAAATGTTATCATTAGAAGAGATGTAAAATTTGATGAAAATAAATCGGCCTGCGAGCCTAGTCCGGCGGATGTGCCACCTCTTCCTATCTCTTCTACTTTTGAAAACATTTCTTCTTCAGATGATGAAAGTGAGGATGACAATCCTCCCCCACCTTCTCAGGATCCTCAACTTCCAAGATGGGTCCGTGCTACTCGGGATGCAGCAGGTGATCTTGCCGGTGATCCTACAGATCAGCGACGTACACGTTCTCAGTTTGAAAGAGCCTCTTCTTTACTGGCTCAAGCTCCAGTAAATCATGATCCTGACACTTTTGCAGAAGCTTCAGGCCATCCACATTGGGAAGCAGCTATGAATGAAGAATATCATTCATTGTTGGCAAATGATACATGGGATCTTGTTCCTCTACCAAAGGGACGCAAACTTGTTAGATGTAAATGGGTTTACAGAACCAAGTATGGACCAGATGGGAAAGTTGATAAACATAAAGCTCGTCTTGTTGCTAAGGGCTTTTCACAGGTTGAAGGCATTGACTACACTGAAACCTTCTCCCCTGTTGCCAAAATGAACTCTATCCGCCTTGTTCTTTCCCTTGCTGCCTCTTTAAAATGGGAAGTCCATCAGATGGATGTTTAATCTGCCTTCTTGCATGGGGACTTGCATGAAGAAATCTATATGGAACAACCCATTGGCTTCATCCAAACAGACTCCAGCCTTGTATGTCGACTTAAGAAATCTCTTTATGGTCTCAAGCAAGCTCCTCGGGCTTGGTATGCCAAAATGGATAAATTTCTTTTAGAATCTGGCTTTTCTAGGTGTCATTCTGACAATACTGTCTACACCAAGACAGTGGGCAACTCTCTTATCATCCTTGTTCTTTATGTTGATGATCTTATTCTTACTGGTAGTGATCCCATCCTTATAAACCATGTGAAGTCCAGCCTTAAAAAGAAATTTGAAATGACAGACTTAGGACACTTACACTATTTTCTCGGTCTTCAAGTCTTGCAATCCAAGGAGGGTATTTCCCTTTCCCAGTCCAAGTATGCTTGTGATATTCTTCGTCATTTTCACATGGAAGATTGTAAGCCAGCTCCTTCTCCCTTTCAGTCTGGAGTCAAACTTTCAGTCTCTTGTACTTCTCCTGAAGTTGATGCTACCTTATACCGTCAACTTGTAGGAAAACTCTTGTATTTAACCCATACTCGTCCTGACCTTTCCTTTGCTGTTGGCCTTGTTGCTCGTTTTTTGCAAAACCCTCGTGAAAGTCATTGGAAAGCAGCTAAAAGAATACTTCGTTATGTTTGAGGTACAGTACAGTTTGGGATTCATTACAGTGCCAAAGCAACTCCTCTATTAGTTGGTTTCACTGATTCTGATTGGGCTGGTGACCCTGATGATCGGAGGTCTACTGCCGGTTATGTCTTCACTCTTGGTTCAGGACCTATTACATGGGCTTGTAAGAAACAGGCTGCCATTTCTCTTTCGTCAGCAGAAGCAGAGTATCGTGGTGCCGTGGAAACTAGTAAGGAAGCCTTGTGGCTTCGTCAGATCCTATCAGAATTTGGCTTTGAGCAGTAGCATCCGACTACACTTTGGTGTGATAATCAAAGTGTCATTCAGCTTTGCAAAAATCCAGTTCAGCATCAGCGCAGCAAACACATTGAACTTCACATGCACTTCATCAGAAAGCTCATTCATGACCATGTTCTTGAAGTGCAATATTGTTCAACAGATGATCAGGTTGCAGGCATCTTCACAAAGGCTCTCACAGAGGCGAAGTTCATTAAACTTCGATATATGCTTGGAGTTCAGGAAGTTGTCACTAAGGGGGGATAGGCTCTAGTGCCTCCTTCCTTCTCCTATTGTGTCATATTTGTAAATCCTTCAATCCTATCCCAAGTTGTTCTTAAGGGGGGATGTTAGGATATTCCGACACATAGGAATAGTTAAGTTCAACTTGGTCTAGTATAGAGTTAGGTACAGTGTGTTTCTTTACCGTTGTACATTTTGTAACTTACAATCCGACGGTCACGATATGTAGTGATCCGACGGTTCATTCTCTCCTCGGTATTTCCGACACTTGATCCGTGGCTTGACACCCGATTGGTCCATGAATTCTATTTAAAGCGCATGGAGGGTCATTTGTAGGTTAACCGTGCATGAGAGAAGCTTATGTAAATTTCATTCTTTTATTAATAAATTGCCTGTAGTAGCCACGTTGGCGCAGGCCGTGGACTGTTTCCCTCTCTGAGGGTTTTAACCACGTCAAAATACTGGTGTATTGATCTGTGATCTGTTTGTGAGCGGTGTCCTTCTGGTGTTCTGTCTGAGGAACTTACCCTGTAAATTCCTACAAAAATATTAAAAATCTATCCAGCACTATGGGCTATTGAAATAATACTAGAAGTAATTTTCCAAAGATTGTCTATGCTTCAGAATTAACCTTACAAGTTCCCATCCAATGCATTTAAGTACATGCCCCCTTCATGTCTGATATAGAAATCTCCATTTTCAAGAAGGTAACTGATGGAATTAGTTATTACTTATATCCTAACTTTGTGTGGCAATCCACAAGTTGAGTGAATTGTCAAAGTTGCATAAACATAATGTTCTTCCATCACCTTATTCTTGAAAACTCTGCCATAGTTATACTATTCAAAACTAGAACTCTCTTTTTTTTTAAGTATACAAGAAAGAAAGCTAAAATAGGGTGATATTAAAATATTAAAAATCTACCCAGCATTATCGACTATTGACATAACACTAGAAGTAACCTTCCAAAGATTGTTTACTTTGTGTTCCAGAAATTTTTTAATATATAGAATTCACCAGTTATGATGTAGCAAGCACCAGGAGTAACCTAATCAAGTTGCAAAATATGATCTCTTTCTCTTGGAGACTAGCCATGCCTGTTTTACAGATCAATCTCCTTCATCCTATAACCACAACTTCATACATGTAAAGAAGACAACGCAAGTTAGCATGCGATGCAACCTACTTCAATCACAAGGAAAAATGGCAACACAATTTTATACTAGGCACCTCAAGTGAGACAATAAAGCATGCATAACACGAAACCTCCCATATGGCAAGTCTCATATAGTCAGTGCCACATGATGGCTATTGCTCCTATCTACGAGGTAAAAGTCCACATATGCTTTTGGACCACCAATGCTTGGCTCCAGCAACTTGACATGTTTATCATCAAGCTTGTGAAGATGTAAAAATGAAAAGTGAGTAGGAAATTTATCTGAAAAATACATCAATAGACACAAGGGATGAGCCGGGTCAGTGTAGGTAGGGCACTATTACATCCCCCACCCAGGTTTGATTCCTCAAAAAAGAGACAGGTCTGTCCGTTTGGAGCCAGCACACTGCTGCAAGGGGGCTATTGTGAAGTAGAATTGTGTTCATTAAGTCGACCCTAAGCTCAAGCCTCTGAGTGTCCAATGGTTTCCCACTTCTTGTCAGGTGGTGGATGCTTGAAGCCCCAACAGTTGGCTCGATTTGTTGAACCATCTACCCATATGTTGCCAACAAGGAGGCCATAGGTCACAGGTTCATATCTGGTCAAGTCCCTTGGGATTACCAGCCACTATTGTGGCTAGCAGTTGAGCCACCTTCCATCCAAATATTTTCTGGGGAGGAGGGGGTGATACTGCTAGTTTTCCTTCAAAAAAAATGGTGGTGGATAATTGACAATTGGGATCCATCATCAAGCTTCAAGCTTCAAGTTGCCCTGATGATGGATCCCAGTTGGGATTCGAAACGTTGGCAGAAAAATCTTCTTACTGTGGAATCTCCGATGACTGAATCAAAAATATTGCACCACAGAGGTCTCAAATCCAGAATTGACAATTGTTTTTCTCCAAGCATCCTACCAAGGGAGTTTTTTTTAAGGCATCAATCTCATTGTGTTTATCTGACATCATATCCCAGGACACATAAATAGACGTAGTTTGAGTATCAATCAAATTGGAAATTACTTCCCAAATGCAACTTTCAATAGATATCCATCGAAGGTCATCCTTAAATCATTAGAAATTTACACAGAATATTTCCTAAGTAATGTATCAACTACATTGCAAGCATTGATCCTGCTATCCATCCATATATAGGGGTAACCCTAGGAGAAAAAAAATTCTCTACATTGCAGCTTGCCATCCAGCAGCCCTACCATGATCCATGGATAGCCAACCTCAGATGCATCTCTTCCATTCTGGTTAGTGCACTTATTGACCTAGCCAACTCACTATGTCACATGGTTCAGGTTTAAATTCGAGTTCAACAACGATTAAGTCTGATTCACATTCGAAATTTCTGATAAATTTCGGATGAAACTAGAATATTGACATAAAGACCTGTCCTATGTGCGCAGTGTGAAAAGCAGAGTCTTGAACCTGTCATAGTTGTCACCTGAGCAAAACAGCGAATTTGAGGTCAATCTACAGATTTCAGAAGGCCTATCCTATGTGTGCATTGTGAATAGCCAAGTCTTGAACCTGTCAGTTGTCACTTGAGCAAAACGACAAACTTGAGGTCAATCTACAGAATTCAGAAGGCCTCTCCTATGTGCGCATTGTGAAGAGCCAAGTCTTGAACCTGTCATAATTGTCACCTGAGCAAAATGGTGAATTTGATGTCAATCTACAAATTTCAGAAGGTTGAGGCTTGAGCGGGGTTTGAGCTGGAGAACGGTTTCCACATTTTTGGTCATGCAACAAATGGAACAAACTGTTGACATCCACTATTTTTTTAATTAAACTAGTAAACAATAAAACCCTAAATCCATGAACCTTCAAAAATTCGCTCGAAATTCATCTTTAAATTGGTTTACAGTTCAATTTCTAACAGATTAAATTTGTGAAGGTTCGCCCTTGACATTCGGTGAACTTGAACGAATTTAAAGAAACTTTTGAGATTTGCCGAATCTCGAACCCCAAGGTTCAAATTCGGCAAACCCTATGACATAGCCTACTCATACGATGAAGGTGGGTCGTCTATCATGAGGCACTTTAACCATTTTTTCATTCAGTCATTTCATTTAATGTTGAAGGCATTCTAGCATGGATCATAAATTGTAATTGGATTATAAACCGTTATTGGTTGTGTACTTGTTCCCATACTTCTCCTTGATGGTTATTATGTGTCCCTAGTCCAATGTGACCTTCCTTAGCATCTCCCTTTCATTGTCTAGAAGGGGCACAAATAGGAGGCTCTGATGATGGTATTGCTCCATGTTATTCATGCATAACACTCATCATCATTCCCCTATGTCCATTATCCCATCTTTTGATTGGTTGTTGTTAGTTGCTCATACTAGTTCCCTATTGGCCTCGTCTTATGAGAAGGGGTTAAAAATACCCGACATTGATGCAGTTATAAGAAAAGAAAAAACATAAGCCAAACGTTAAATGCAAAAGAATGGCAAGGGATGTAAAGCAAACAAAAGCCAATTATAGCTTGAGCTCTACCCCCTCTTATATAGCCACTCATCCCTGAGAGTATCCATGCATACCACACCTATCAAAGTAAAAGGAACTCTCTTTGAACATCCTAACTTAAATGAAGCGATAAACTACCCATCATTATAGAGGGATTATATTATCGTTACTATTTGATAAATTGATAAACAATCTATATCAAAGCAAGAAAAACAGTGCAAATGTGAGGGCTTGGAAAAACAAAGGCCAAGGAAGCTAGCTAAAGCAATTACCGCTCCCTCAACTAAGGCACTCATGGACAATGGTTTGCATAACTTGGTATAAGACCATGACACCTATCATGAAGTAAACTTTGAGCCATAAGACCTATCATTTGAAAGAGTTGGCCTAGGAACTATTGCTTCCCCAAGGGTTGAAATGACCTAATAAGGTCATGTGACAAACCACCAGTGCCTAACTGTGGTAACTTGTGCACAATCATAAGCTAGTAGGAAATTTGAAGTTGATGCATGTGACAAGTACGTTGATGGCTTTGACATTGAATATGGTCCAACTTAATGCTTTTATGGTTCTCGTGCCCATGATGTCGATCTCACATTATTCTTTGAGTATGTGTTAAATGATTCTTCTAGGTGTATCCAAGATCCCTTGAGGGATGAGATGATGCTTTTCCAACTCTTCATGGATGATGTCCAAGCACTTTGATAATGATGCAGTGCACTTTGACAGAGGACGTTGGGCATCTTTTGAGGTACGTTGACCTTGATGGTGACTTGGTATAGTTGATGAGCCCCTCCCTTAGCCTTGAGACCTTGAACATTGGTGATCCAAGCTAGAACTTTGCCTGGAGATTAGGTGTCCCTAGGAGATGATAAGACAACCCCCAGATCAGCATTGTACTTTGTTGATGGGCGTTGTTCTTCTCTTGGTAACAATTGAGGATGATGATGACTTGGTATCCCTTCGAAGGGGATTTCACACTTTATATGCTAGTGACATCATGCCTTAACATAATGATGTCACCTTTTTGATGCACTTCTTGATGACATGGGCTTTCTAGAGGACAACATTGGTCTTGAGAGAGTTTTCTTTAGTAGTGAGGCACCATTTGATGAGGATACATGACTTTTGGGATGAGACAAACCCCTTGGGTCATCCCTTGCACCTTTTCATGGAGAGAGATACAATTTGAAAGATGAAGTCACCCTTGGAGGCTTTTAGACTCACACATGAGTTAATTGAGGCTTATTCTCATGTTATTTCATTATTATGGCTATCAATGGGGATCAGCTGGATGACCTATTGTTAAATTTGGCAACTAGGGCCAAACTCCACCTTTGACAGCTCATATGATGTTGTTGATTTTTTTATTGGATTCAACTCCACCTTGGATAGCTCATATGATGTAGCTGATTTTTTTATTGGATTCCTCTTTCCTAGAGGTGTAGGATTGATCTAAACATCATCTCATTCTGACATGTACAAATGGAATTATGAATTTATTTTGTTTATGGACAAATTGTCAAGGTCGTCCAGTGATCTAATGTAGGTTCAGAAGCCCATCAGTCACGTTTATTCATCCTCAACATTGCATATAAATAGAAGGAGCATCTACCTCATTTGGACATCAATCATTCACACACATCTCTCTCTTATTTGATTGGTTCGTACACTTTTCTGGGCAGACTCTCTCTCCACACATTCGAAGGACAAGATAGGGATTTTTTGTTTCAGCGTTGACCGAATTTTAGGGAGGGTTGACCAACGTTGACCGAGCAGCTATTGACTTCATTGACTATGTTTTTTCTTAAAGAATCTATGTTTGGGCAAACTGCATTTCTCGGCACAGAAATCGAGGCAATTCGAGTTGTTTGACCAGCGTTGACTGTAGGAAGGGTTGATCGTAGGTTTGACTTTGCATTGACCAAGTTTGACTAAGTTTTTCGAGGTTGTTTTGGGCTGATTCAGATGACTATTGGAAGCCGAGTTCACTGGGTTTGACCGAGCTGTTTTGGAGGATAAATTTTGCCCTGTTGACCAGCGTTGACTTTCTGGTTAGGGCTTCATGTGGCTGTTATTTGACTAGACAGATTTCACTTTGATTGGGCAAGTGAATATTGCATATTGTACTCTCTCTCTATGTTGAACTTTTGAAGAATAATAAGAAGAATTGATCAAAGGGTTTCTAACTTTCTCCACATTGGGGTTTGTCCCTAGCATGCACCAAATATTGTGTCCTCTTGTCTTGGCTTCTCTTTTAGTGTTTTTATTTATGTTCTATCTGCATTTACTGTCATGTTAATGTGATTGCTAATCTGAAAATTGATGGTGAGCTAACAAGAAAATTGAAGTTAATTGCTCTTAAGCATAGAACATACCATTGTTATCTAAAATTAACATGGTATCAAAGGTGAAGACAAAGCCCAAGCAAGAGTGAAAAGAGCAATCACTGAAATTTGTTAGACAAGGACAAGAGTCAATGGCCTCTGCATCTTACTTCAAGCCTGATGACAAGCTCAATGATAAATCTGATTATCATGCATAAATCTGATTATCATGCATGGAAGATGTCTCTTGATTTGACTTTTGAAGAGAAGGATGTTATGGACTATGTGCAAGGAAAGATAACTGAACCTCCTTCAAATGCACCAGCTGCCAATAAGACAAAGTACAAGAAAGGTGAAGTCAAAGCAAAGAAGATCATTAGGAATTCTATTAACAAGCATTTGGTTGCATACATCTTTGATTTGAACACATCCAAGGAAATGTATGATAGGTTGGTTGGCATGTTCAAAGCTAGCAATGCAAACCAAGTTCTCTTTCTCAAGAACAAATTGAAGGACATAAAGAAGGGAAGAGGTGAAGATATTCAATCCGAATTCATGAGGATTACCGAATCAAAAATGATCTTCTTTCGATTGGAGAAGCTATTGCTAATAGGGAGCTCACTCTAATTCCCTTGGAGGACTCCCTCATGAATGGCATGTGTTCAACACTACTATTCTTAACAACGACAGAATTCCAAGTTTTGAAGAATTGTTGACTAGATGTTCTCAAGAAGAAACAAGGATGATGGAAATGGATATGCCTTCAAATAGGAATGATCCTACTGCATTCTCCGCTCATGCTAAAAAGAAGAACAATGCAGGTTCAAAGAAGCAATGTCAAGGAAGACCTGGTTTCAAAAATGGAAGGAAGGGACGATGCTTCATTTGTAACAAGTTTGGTCGCTATGCTAGGGAGTGTCATAATAGAAGGGATACACCTCATGATGATGACGACCACAACAACAACAATTTCAGGGGTAACAACAATCAAAGGAATGTCAGATTCAACAACAAAGGAAAAAGGAATGCTTTCACTGAATCACTACTCAACATGGAAATGGTCACCCTCCTAAAAGATCAAGAAACTCCAGGTATGATGAATATAATGTTGTTGAGGCCCACGAGGCTTTAGATTGACGGTGAATGGGTGCACTGTTAAGGCACTCTTTGTGATAAGTCACTGGTTCAAATCCCCCGTGGGTGCTTACCTACCAAAAAAAAATTAAAAAAAAATCTAATGTTGTTGATAACAAGCAAAAAGAATTTTATCTTATATCTGCCCTCTCTACTACCTCTCCTCCGAATAACTTGGGAAATTGGTTGATTGATAGTGGTGCCTCAAGGCACTTCACTGGGTATAAGGAAGCTCTTTCATATCTGATAGAAAAGGATACAAATTTGGAAATTATCCTTGGAGACAATGCCACCTATCCTGTGAAGGGAGTTGGGAATGTTACTCTTCAATTGAATCAAGATAACACCATTCATCTACAAGAAGTACTATATGTACCTGATCTAAAGAAGAACCTCGTATCTATCTCGACAATGGAGGACAAAGGATTCAAGGTGGCATTCATGATGGAAAGGTACGTGTGTGGAATAAAAAAATTCAAAGATGCATTTACACTTGGATTCAAGGTTGATAGCCTATATCAAGTTGGAGGAAGCCCATTGGGAGCTATGTCTTGCGAAGCATCTCTTCATTCAGAATTATAGCATTGGAAGTTTGCTCATCTACATTATAAGGCTCTACCCGATGCAAGGAAGATGGTGACGGGTATGCCTAAATTTAAAGTAGAACATGAAGGTGTTTGTCGAGGATGTGCCAAAGGAACATACAAAGGAACCATTCCCCACAAGTGATAGCAAAACAACCGACATATTGCAATTGGTTCATTCTGATCCATCAAATGAGTTCAATGACTATTGTAGAGAAGTTGGCATTAAGAGGGAGACTACTAACGCATATACTCCTGAGAAAAATGGTGTTGTTGAAAAGGAAGAATCGTTCTATTATAGAAGCCACTCATGCCATGCTTCATGATCAAAGCCTTCCGAAGTTTCTATGGGCCGAAGCTACCAACACTATTGTGTACGTTCAAAATAGATGCCAACACTATTGGGCTCCAAAACTCCCAAAGAAGTCTTCACCAGTAAGAAACCTGATGACTTTAGAGTTTTTGGTAGTCCCGTATATTTTCATGTGCCGAAAGAAAAGAGAAGCAAATTGGATGCATCTGGGAAGAAAGGAACATTTGTGGGCTACAGTGAAACTTCTAAGGCATATAGAATCTATGTGCTTGGTTAAAGAAAAGTGGATATAAGTCATGATGTCACCTTCGATGAAGATGCTACCCTCGGGAAGATTAGTAACCTTCCTATTCCAAGGAAGGAAAAAGAAGCAAGTTCAGGAAAACAGGGAGAACTGCAGGATGAGCCGATGCCCGATGTTGAAGGACCAATGGATCCCATTGATCCACCTCCTCACGAACCCTCCTCCTCGAAAAGGAGACCCTCATGGCTTAGGGAAACTCTCGAAGATGTTGCGAGACATGTTGCATAAGGGGGACATTTCGTGAAAGTAAGAAGCCAAATAGGTACCGAGGGTACTTCACTGCAATAAGCACCATTGTTCAATCTGAGCCTTGCACATTTGAAGAAACTGTGAAGCACCAAGTTTGGAAGGATGCTATGAACAAAGAGTATGAGTCAATTATGAAGAATGATGTCTGGGATGTGGTCCCTAGACCCAAGGACAAATCCGTTGTCACCTCGAAATGGCTCTACAAGATCAAGCATGGAACTGATGGAAGTGCTAAAAAGTTCAAGGCCAGATTTGTTGCTCGAGGCTTCTCTAAAAAGGAAGGTATGGACTACGATGATATATTTTTACTTGTTGCTCGATATATCACCGTCCGTTCGATTATAGCCCTTGTTGCCTCGCAAGGATGGAATCTACACCAGATGGATGTCAAGACCGCCTTCTTGCATGGTTCAATTAAGGAGGAAGTCTATGTAGAACAACCCGAGGGGTTCGAAGTTCAAGATCGTCAGACACATGTATGTAGGTTGAACAAAGACCTCTATGTGTTGAAGCAAGCTCCCCAAGCTTGGTATGAGAAGATCGACAATTATCTGATGACGCTGGGGTTTAAGAGAAGTGAAGCTGATCCGAACCTTTATTTTAAAATTAAAAATAATAGACCTCTCATCTTGATACTTTATGTGGACAATCTCTTTCTGACATGTGCAAACCCTCTTATTCATCAATGTAAGAGGGAGTTGGCTTCTAAATTCGAGATGGACCTAGGACTGATGCATTACTTCCTAGGGTTGGAGGTCTGGCAAAAGTCACGTGAGATTTTCCTTTCTCAAGGAAAATACATTGTGAAGCTACTTGAAAGATTTGGGATGGTGGAATGCAAGTTCGTGACTACTCTGATGGAACTTAACTTCAAGAAGTTATGCAGAAGTGCTACTAGGCCCAATTTGGGAAATCATTTTGAGATTGTCAACTCGTGGGGGCCCTGATGTTCTTAGTGAACTCCCATCTGGATATATGTTTTGTAGTGAATACATTGAGTCAATTTATGGTCGAGCCTCATCACATACACTAGATTGCTGCCAAGAATCTCTTGAGATATCTCTGGGGCACAATCACCTATGGACTCGGATCCGTTGTCAGGAATGTGAGGCTCCATGGTTATTCTGATGCTGACTAGGCTGACAGTGTGGTGGATTGTAAAAGCACATCTGGATGTTGCTTCTCTCTAGGTTCTGCTTTGATATCCTGGATGGGCAGGAAGTAGAAGTCGGTTGCTTTGAGCACCGCTGAGGCTAAATACATTACTGCTAGTATGGCCTCCTGTGACGATGTTTGGTTGAAGAAGCTCTTTAATGAGTTGTTTGGACATGTGTTGGATGCCACCGTGATCTATTGCGACAACCAAAGTGGGATTCGTCTTTCTGAGAATCTCGTGTTTCATGACCGCTCCAAACATATTGATATCAGGTACCACTTTTTTCAGTATATGGTACAACGGGGAGCAATAAAGCGCAGTCATATTGGGACTGATGATTAGGTCACATATATTCTTACGAAGCCCCTAGGGAAGGTCAAATTCTTAACCTTCCATGAACGACTTCGAGTCGTGGAAAGACCCT
Organism: Pinus taeda; assembly: GCA_000404065.3. Lineage (NCBI taxonomy): Eukaryota > Viridiplantae > Streptophyta > Pinopsida > Pinales > Pinaceae > Pinus > Pinus taeda. The sequence goes on from APFE031199384.1 coordinate 12,217, forward strand.
CTTATGAGAGTCCCGTATGAGATAGATATTGAGCTATGGGAGCTCCGAGGGGCTTGGGGTACTTCTTGGAGCAATGAGCGACCATAGGGTGAGTGGTTCACCTTCCCCTAGTGGTGTGCGATGTATAGGGTGAGTGGTTCACCTTCCCCTGTGATACCCCATGTTGAGATATGCATAGGATGAGTGGTTCACCTTCTCCTATGGCATATGGGCAGGATGAGTGGTTCACCTTCTCCTACCCATACATCCTACCCATGCAATCTGGGACTCATGGGAAGTACCTCTCATCTAGTCGATGAGTAGAGAAATGAGGATAGGGACCACAGTATTACCGATGGGTGCATCATGTACTACCGTGCTCACTATGCTAGGATGTTTGATATTGATCTGGGATCAATGGAGACTAACTTCGGGTCAGTGGAGAGTAGTATGATACACTGTCGATTATTGGACACTGACTTCGGGTCAGTGGAGAATGGTACGATACATTCTCAATCATTTCTTCTTCATTATTTCTTATGGTTCAGCAAAGCAAGGAAGACAGGGATGGTACTGATTGTCAGATGATTTGGCAGGTGGAGTTCTTCTTGTTGAGAGGGAGTGTTAAATTAGGCAACTAGGGCCAAACTCCACCTTAGACAACTCATATGACCCAGCTGATATTTTTATTGGATTCCTCTTTTCAAGAGGTGTAGGATTGATCTAAAGATCATCTCATTTTGACATGTACAAATGGAATTATGAATTTATTTTGTTAATGAACAAATTGTCAAGGTCGGCCAACAATCTAATGTAGGCTCAGAAGCCCAACAATCATGTCTATTCATCCTCAACGTTGCATATAAATAGAAGCATGTACCTCATTTGGACATCAATCATTCACACACATCTCTCTCTCTCATCTAATTGGTTTGTACACTTTTCTAGGCAGCCTCTCTCTCCACACGTGTGAAAGACAAGACAGGGATTTTTTGTTTTAGTGTTGACCGAATTTCAGGAAGGGTTGCCAGTGTTGACCGAGTTGTTATTGACTTGATTTGACTGTGTTTTTTCTTAGAGAATCTCTATTTGGGCAAGCCGCATTTCTGGGCATAGATATCGAGGCAATTCGAGCTGTTTGACCAACGTTGACTGCAAGAAGGGTTGAGCGCAGGTTTGACTCTCAATTGACCGAGTTTGACTGAGTTTTTCAGGATTGTTTTAGGCTGATTCAGATGACTATTGGAGGCCGTGTTAACTGGGTTTGACCAAGTTATTTTGGAGGATAAATTCTGCCCTATTGACCAGCATTGACTTTCTGGTTAGGGCTTCATGTGGTTGTTGTTTGACTGGACAGATTTCACTTTGATTGCGCAAGTGAATATTGCATATTGTACTCTCTTTCTCTCTCCTCTAAACTTTTAAAGAATAATAAGAAGAATTCATCAAAGGGTTTCCCCACATTGGGGTTTGTCCCTAGCATGCACCAAATATTGTGTTCTCTTGTCATGGCTTGTCTTCTATTGTTTTTATTTATGTTCTATCTGCATTTACTATCATGTTAATGTGATTGCTAATCTGGAAATTGATATTGGGCTAATAAGAAAATTGAAGTAAATTGCTCTTAAGCATAGAACATACCATTGTTATATAAAATTAACACCTATCAACCTTGTATCATTGATTTAGGATTTTAGCATAATTTAAAGGAAAATCAACTTGGTTTCCCTCATATAAGTAAAGGAGTCGATTTCCTCATTGGATCATTGTCACACTTGGAACATAACTTTCATTAGTGATTTTTCTATCTAGTGCTCAATGGAGGCCAAGTTGAGTGACTTTATTGGGTGGATCTTGTGATGTTATGTGATCTCTTTTCATGGATGCATATGGTGGATCTTGAATGTTGCATGGAAAAGTAAGTTAATTTATTTACATTATCTTGGTTTTCTGTTCTATGGAATATGTGTTCTTGTGTTAAGTTAATTTATTTGGTATTTGTTTCATTGTCCCTTGTTGAGCTAAACCCTTCAAATATTTGATGTTGAAAATAATAGCGAGAAAAGGTCCCTTGATTTGTGCCTTAATCAAAGGAACCACAACAAGTTTTTCCTTGAACATGCACAAGTTCCTATGAATTAGGAGCTAATTCCTAAAAAGTTGGACGAATTCCTAAATTTTAGGGCAAATTCCTAAAAGTTAGGAGTGCAAAAAGTAGTTGACTAATGCTAATTAGTGGTAGGCCGAGTTTATTGCCTTCTAATGCAAATTACTTTGGCATGTGCTAGTGTCTCCAAGCTCTAAAGGGGGTTAGTCAAGTACCTTATTAGGTGGTTTCAGCCTTAGAGGGGATAGTATGTCCAAGGTACATCCTTATAATGGGGGTGGCAAGTGACAAATAAGTGAGATGGAATAGGGAATGAGAGGGGTAGCCCTAGGCCACATAGTGGGGCATAGGGGTAGCTAGATAACAGGAGGCCCACACTGGGTATGTAATGTATAGGAGGGAGCAGCCATGATACATGAGGTGCCCCAGCCTTGATTTTGCCACCCTTCTTTATATGCCTTTTGCCTTTTATGAATTTTCTTTAATAACTGCTCGGGGCTCGAAGGATAAGAGGATGATGTGTAAGACATAGAAGTGATTACCCCTTTGAAGGTAGGGTGGTTCATTGCCTTCTAGGGGTTGGGAAATCATGGGTTCCTGAATGATAAAGGAGGCTCCTCTAGGGCCTATGGAACCAAGGGAAATCATGGGTTCCTGAATGATAAAGGAGGCTCCTCTAGGGTCTATGGAACCAAGGTGATGGCCATGGGTGGGGTAGGGTTCATGTATTGGCTTTTGCCCACGTGCTAATTATTTTGCCCCGACCATCTTTTGCATTTTGTGGTACAATTTCTTGTTAAATGTGGCCAATTATGCTTTTTATTTTTCTTTTAATTGCTTCAACCTCCAGGGCATCATCCGAGGCCTGACCAAGGTGGGGGCGAGGGGATAGGGCGGCTAGCCCTATGTGGACCCAGAATGGGAATGTGGACCCAGGTGGGAGAAATGATGAATGAGGGTATAGTGAGTGGAAAGGGAGTAACATGTACGCGTATAGGAGCGAGACCACACACCCAAAGTCGGGGTTTTCCAAGTAGTACCACCCTAGAACCAAACAATCAATAAAAGAGATCCCACGAGACTAAGATTCAAGGATAACAACCATAAGAGATAAATGAGACAAGAGTACAAACTAAACCCACTCGTTCCACCAAATCCCCCCGTCAATCCATACCCAGAAGTATCCATGATAAGTAAACCCAATACTCAATTATCAAATGAAAAGACATACCTTTAGATTCGGGACGCCCACCTTCAAAAATACGATAAATACAGGTGGGTGAGGGACCACATGGTAGTCTCTGGTGGTAGAGAAATGGCACAACGAGCTAGTAGGAGGCATCAAGGGGTTGTTGACTGTCGGTTGAGGCTCATCATGGAGAAAAATTTCTCCTGGAGTATATCACCCACAAAGTGGTGGGAACAAGTCTAGTTGGTTGAGAGATTCTCTCCAACTAGTTAGCCTCCTAGATTAGTGTGTGGTTGAGATATTCACTCAACCAAGAGATTGCATGTCCAAGATAGACTAATTATCTTGAGACATTGCTTAATGTATTTATAATGTATCATTATTCTTTGTGAATACACAATTCAAGCTTAAAGCCTTTTCTGCCAAAGTTTTTGTCTCTCTGATATTATTTTGTTTTCATTTAGTTATCTTCAGCAGCATTCGATTGAGATACAGAAATCACCACAGTGTACAAGGACTACATCAACAGAGCACAAGGATTAGCAGACCTGAGATCGAGATTCCATTTCCCCTTGGTGCACAATATCAATGGTTTTTAAAAAGTTCTATATGATTGTTTTGTTGTAATAAATTATCGAACTATAAAAGTTAAGAAAATGACGTATATTTGTAAATTTCTTGACTATTGGCATATGTGCCTTGAATTATTGTATGACTCTGATGTTAAAATTGTCAGTATTCAAATAGACGATTAATTATAAAAGAAAACCTCCTGTTGTTGCCCAGATTGTACAAACACCACAACAACGCTCAGGACAGGGGTTGTCACTCTGATCCCTACCCACTCCATTCTGGTTGTCTCCCAACAGCAGGCAATGGGGGGTAGTCCCTATGGAATGAAGTGAAGGGAGACACAGATGAGTGGCTTAGCCACTTGGTTGAATTTAAGCAAGATTATTGATTATATTAGATGTTTCTAGAATGAGACCAATGCCTTAATGTAGTCACAAATTCTTGCTTCTTATGAAATGAAATCAAATGACCGGATGGACACCCACTACTTGAATGATTGACTACCCTACATGATGTGAAAATCCTAGGACCTATGTGAGATGCAGTGATCTTGGTAAATTTTAGTTAAATGCCTACTGTAAGTGTAAACTTCCTTAAACTATTTTGAAGTTGGGCTCCAAGGTAGGTTGTGGAAAGGAGACTAATAAGAAGCAAGCTAAGGCCTGATTAACGATACCTTTTGTTATGCTTCTATCACCAGATGCCTCTAGCGCTACAAAAACTATGGCTATGACGACTGTAAAGTCACTGTGTTAACCACCGAAGAGTTGTCGAAGACCCTCAAGCTAGATAAGAAGGGTTGACCTATATCTCTATCAACCTAGTTTATGCTAGGAGGTAAATTATTAATGCAAATTTAGATCTAGAATGCTTATGCAAGAGATTATTAGTGAGATTTATCTTGAGTTAAGATTTTATTAAGTTGTTTAAGTACTTTGATTAGAATCCTTTTAAAAGTACTTATCATTAGTGAAATGCAAATCTTAAACAAGATAAAATTGCTTACGGATACTAGTGCAAATTTCAACAATATTTCACAAGATATCAAGTAACCCAAGATGTCAAATGCTAACAATAGTCAATCAAAATGTCGATCACAAATTTATGACAGTTTATATCAGCAATAGTACTTCAAAAAATTCAAATTTATCAATGTTGTAACAGCAGTACATAAACTACTTCAAATGACAAAAACTACTCAACACATTGAAGTATAAAATTTCCAATTTGACCAGCAATGTAAATTAGCTTCTTTAGCACACTTTACAATGGTTTATTCAGCAATATTTCGAGTCTGATTTTAAGATTACAGCAATAAGTAAAGACAGATCAGCAAGATAAAAATTGCCCAAGATAGATAATCCAATATGCCGAAAATAGCAAAATGCACCAAAACTTGAAAATTTCAATTTTAAGGCTTTTGGTGAGTTTGACTTAGCAATTTTCAGATCTGATATGATTATTACAATAGCGAGTTAGCCACAGATCAGCAAATTAATGCAGCCAAAAATAGATGTCCGATACTTCTAAAAATAGAAAAATTTCACCAAATTTGAAAAAAAAAAAAATTGAGTTTTCTAGAAAATATGATTCAGAAGTTTCAGAATTGATAAACTAATTACAGCAGTAGGTTAGTTACAGATCAACAAGCTAAAAATACTGAATATGCTGCCCCAAATGTCTAAAAATACTAAGTTTTTGCCAAGGAAATGAAAATTCAAAATTTTAGTCCTTATCAAGTATATGCTTCAGAAATATTTCAGATTTGAATTTCACAAATATGCAGTAAATTCCAGCAAGCTAAAATTTTAGATCTAGGTCAAATTAGAGATGTCCAAGTGTCCAAAGCTTGTGAAAACTTACACTTTGCAATTTTACTCGATTTTGACCAATTAGAATATGATTTTAGGGCCTAAAAATTAATGATTTAACTGATGTAATGAAACTGAAGCAAAATAAAGGTTTGGAGGTCAAACCCTAGGCCTAATGCCTTGAAAATCCCACCATTGAAAATCATTGAAACTTTAGGATTACCTTGCCACTTGCTAGATATGAATTTTGAGATCTTAATCCTACAAAACTACCAAGTATTCAGCCTTAAAACTTCAGATTAGGGTTTCAGGTCAATTTTGGGGCAAAATAAGCCAAAATTTGGAGAACAAGGTCAAGGGAAGCAAATTTGCGGGGATAAATGGGCTAGGATGATATATCAGGGCACAAAGATGGAGAAAATGGCCAAGAAAGGCCAACACTTTGCCTAATGAGGCTAGCGTTGGAGAAATAAGGTTTAGGGGCTAAGGCTAAGGCATAAGGCCTAGGGCCTAGAGACTAAAAGGCTCCACAAGGGAGCCGCAAGCCCTTAGAGGGTTGCAGCTAGAGGAAGGAGGAAAGGAGGCCAAAGGGAAAAGGGCCGAGGGGAGGATGAGAGCCGAGGAGGGGGTCGAGAGGAGGGGAGGCCTGCAGGAGGCCTAGGAGGGCCAAAGAGGAGGCCACAAGGCCTTTTAGGCTCGCATCTAATGCAAGGAAGGGAAGTCGCAGCCCTAAGGGGTCGCGGCTAGCCTCAGGAAAGCTGAAAACTAAGGCGTAAAGGACAGAAAGGCTGACGTTGAGGCCTAGGGAGGCAAAACCAAGGCTAGAAGCCCTAAAAAGCTTGAACCCCTTGCTCCAAAACTTTTAATGCTTCAACTCTTTGATTTTCTGAAAATTCTTCCATGGAAACCCTGCAAAAAATTCCAAGAGACTAAACCTTACCGTCAAGGGCCTAGATCTAGCTCTTCTTCCACTCAACTCCTTGATCTAACCTGAAAAACTGAAAATAGAAACACCCAAACCCCAAATATATACAAAATGAATCTAAAAACGCTAACCCAAGTTAGAAAAATAATATACAATTTAAATTTACAAATTTATTTACAAATTTATTTACAAAATATACATGGGTTTTCAAATGGATTTAGAGAAAATAATTTTTATAATATTTTTTACTTGAAAAAATGGCTAAAATGCTTCAGAAAAATTAATGATCACTATAGCCCAAGCGAAATTAAATCCACCATATAAAAACTAGAGATCCAAGCAAAGTAACCCTTACTCATAGCCTGTGAACTTGGAGACCAAGGATCGAGTCCCTGCAAACACGATGTATTATCTCAAAATAATAATCATAAAGCACCACATAGGAAATTCGTAGTCAATACATACCACAGATCAACGAAACTAAAACACCTCGAGTTGCACCCCAAAGTCTTTTATTATGGTAGAAAAAATAGTTCCCAGCAGAACAATAGTTTACACAATGCTTCAACAGAAATTCTAGTCAGAGATCCAGATCACTAGAGACTCAAATGACTCTCTAATTTAAAAATAATGGCTAGTTTCTTTGATCCTTGTCAAAATAATCTTGGCCCTTGATTTTTTATTTTTGAGAAATTTTTGAATTTATCATCCAATTCCATTTTAATTAACTCAAAATTAATTATATAGAGCTAATTTCCTCAAAAAATTGAATTTGACTTAACCACCAAGGTTCAAGGGTCCAAATTTTCTCGAAAAATACAATATTCCCTTGGAGGACCTTTAAAAATTGTGTAACAACCCTGGTGAAAATTCCATGTAATAAAAGTAAATAAAGGCAAAATAATAACCATGGATGATGGACACATATTCCAAGCTGAATGGTGAGGGAAACATCCTAATGGGTGTTGATTCGGTTTATTATGGCTAAGGAAATTGACAAAAGCAATGGCAAAGGCTTTGGAAAGCCATGAGGCATTAATTGGCATTTTATTTATGAAAATAATGGAAATTAGGAGAAAAGGAAGGTGAAAGGTCACAAGTTGCATGTGAGGCGAAAAACCAAGGAAAATGAAGAAAATAGAGGCCTCATTGATAAAAAGGCTTCTGAGGATCAGTGGGCAGGACTTGATCAGTTCAGTTTTGGAGCTCTCTCATTATTCTCTCTCTCTCATACTCTTGGACACTTAGAGTTTTCTTGGAGCACTCTTGGAGAGTGTGGCATACTTGGAGTTTTTGGAGCAAGAAAACAAAGGAAGAGTAGGAAAGCGCTAGAGGGCAATGGGATTAGCAACTACAACAGGTTTTGCTTGTAGGGACCGAGTTGTATGCATGTTTTCCTCACTAGTTTTGGCATGCATGTGGTTTATTGGTCATGATCTGTCACTGGCATAGAGGTTGCCTGGATTGACAGTGGATTTGCCTAACCTTGCCATTTACTGGATAGCCATGGAGTTTGTGGGTCTATTTCCTTGTTTGTTTTGGTTGGTTCTCATGTTTCCTCAGCTTGGGTTGAGTTATTAGTTCCTCGAAACCCTGGTTGGACAAACGCTCTGGAAGACTTGTAATGGCTTGGGTTGAGTTACTAGTCCCGTAGCCTTGGTCAGACAAATGATCTAGAAACCTTGCAACAACTGGAGTTGAGTTATTAGTTTTAGAAGCTTTGGTTGGACAAACACTCTAGAAGCCCTTAGTGGGTTGAGTTACTAGTCTTGGAAGCCTTGGTTGGACAAACGCTCTAGAAGCCCGACAGCAGTTGTGGGTTGAGTTACTAGTCCTGGAGCCTTGGTTAGACAAACGCTTTGGAGCCCGGAAGCAATCGTGGGTTGAGTTACTAGTCCTTGGAGTCGAGTTGGAACAAATGCTCTAGAGCCCTGAAAAGCTTGGATAGAGACCGATCGGATGATGGTTTTGGTGATGTCCGACCATGAGGTGGAATCACTATTTGATGGGTTAAGGTGGATGGCCTCTGGAAGCCCTAGATGGTTTTTTATTGATGTGTTCTATGAGATCCCACATTCATACTTGGAATATGGCACGGGAGTGAATGGCTGAAGAGAGATTTGGCTCAGCCATTCTATGGTCGGGTGGAACGTGGAGTCCCATCCCAGGTTTGGATTTTGCATCATTAATGAAAGATTATTTCTCCTAGTATTTCTATGAGTGTTATGATGGATTATATGTGACGTATATGGCTGTGATTTCATTGATATTCATGTCTCTATTATGTTGGTTATGCATATGTTTTATGGCAGCAGCAATGTATGCCTCTCATCATGTTTTAACTTTTTACTTGTAAATGAATTAACAATGTATCTATGACCTAATGGATGGAATGGCAGTTAAAGTGATAAGGAAACAACATTTCATGGTGAATCTTAGATAAGTGTGAGACCCCTATGCTCAAATTTGTTATTTACACCTGTAGGTTGCATATTTACTAAGTGTTTGACAAAATGTTATTCATGGTTAGGCTTGGTTAGGTCAAGCCCTTAGATCAAGTTTTGTGTTAGAGGCTTTGCCTTGGTGTCATGTATTGTCTTGGAAAGTCTCATTAAGTTCTAGGCATTGGTTTGGAGACTAGTCCCAAAAAAGTGGCTTAAATCTCGTAGTGTCTAGCACAGAATTGGCTGAAAAACACTGCAGTATCTCCCTTGCAAGCATTGTAGGAGTGACTATAGGGTTTCAGTCAGTGTGGAAAAAGTCGGGAAAAAATCGTGATTAAATCCCCAAAACGCAATTTTTTTGGCTGGCTGATTAAATCGGCCGATTTTTTCCCAGTCGAAAAAGTCGGTATTAAATCGGGACTTTTTCCAAAAAATCGTGGTAGTTTCTTTAATGATTTTTTTTTTGTTTGAAAAAATCGAGATTTTATTGAAAAAGTCCGGATTTTTTAAAAAATAAATATTTTTGTATTTTTTTTAATTTTGTCGACTTTTTCAAAAAACTCCCGACTTTAACGACTTTTTCAACTTTTGGCCCTTGCTGATTCAATCCCGACTTCGACTTTTTCCACATTGGTTTCAGTTGCATGCATGCCTTGTCATGGGAGCGACTTTGGATTTAGTTCATTGAAATGCTAGGTTAACTCAAGGGTTGGGCACCTGAAGTGGTGGATTAGCTCCTAGGAGTCCTGAAGCACCTAAGGGAGGTTTGTGAGCTCTTGTTTTCTCAACTCCATTTCCTTAAGGTTATCTAGGAGGTTGAGTCTTACCATAGTGACCTCTCATTGCATATTTACCCTAGCTGGCCGGTTGTTTGGGTAGAGATGTGGGAGGAGAGTGTTACAAATTGATTCTTTCAAGGCCCACAAATTTTTCCATTTGGAGAATTTATTTTCCTATACAATTTAATTTTGACTCAAATTAATTAATTTTTTGACTTAGAATTTAATTTTATTTTACCAAAATTAAATAAATAAATAAATAAAAATTATTTAATTTACACGAGGGGATTAATTATTTTTTCAACCCTCTAATATATATGATTTTTCATTTAAAGACTCAAAGAGGGAATACACATTCGTCTTAGACCCTAAAGACACATAGCCCATCTGCGATTCAATATGATCTAGTAAACCAAGTGATTTGTAATAAAATAATTTAGCCAATTAACTTAAATTATTCTCAAACCACTTTTACATTAGACTCGACTAAAACACTAGGACTCACCAAATAATTCGACAATAAATTTCACCCTAGATTTAGGGGTTTAAGCTGGAGGGAAAAAATTCTTCTAATTAGACTTGTCGAAAAACACAGGTAATCGGTGAGGTTAAAAAACCTCCTAGGATGGAATTCGTCATCAAATTATAGGCTTAACTAGGTTGTTACATAGACTCATGGTTTTACTAAGATCATTTACAATATATAACTTGCAGAATGGGATGACTATGATGCACGGACTACTGATATGAGATCTGATCCCTGTTGAAAAAGTTGGTACTTCCGCTTCCTTGGAACTATGACAAATTGAGTGAACACCTCCCATTGTGCATTACCTTGTAATTTAGTAATTTGGAATGCACAACTTATTCATTAGATCTAAGACTTTTGTGATCCATAATGTAGATATAAGTCTTTCGGATTAATCACATTGTTAGGATTTGGTTGACATTTCAAACCAACTAATGTATTTCATAAACTTATTTGTTAATAAAAATAAAAAATGTGTGCATGGTGTTAGTTTTTGTAGCATCGGATGTGTTTTAGCCACGAAATTTGGTGGAGAGACTACAATACATGATATCTCCAAAACCCATAAATCGTTTCTAAAAATTTCGCCTAGAAGTGTTTTAATTAGATAGAAAATCGTTTAGAAACATAGTTTAGAAACTCACACAGATCGATCCAGAGATGATCCTAGCCATCGATTATGTTTTAGTTTTGGTCATTGGTGCTCCAACAGTGGATTATAAGAGGAGGTAGATGTGGTGATGGAGAAGATACTTGATCAATTTGATTTCCTAACAAGTCAATTTCTAGAGTAGCAGCAGTCAGTTGTCGGAGTGAGCCAGAGATTGAAGCAGTGAGTGAGGGGCAGCAACAGTGTTCCAAGGGAAATTTTCCAGATCTAGAGAGGCAGCAGCAATAGGGCCAAGTTATCCCAGTGAGGCAGCGCAAAGCTATGTGCAGTAGCTTCAAAGAGGGCAGTTCAATTTGCTAGATAGAAAATCGTTCTCAGATCTAGAGGTCGAGCAAAGGATCTAGAGGGTTGGAGAGACGAATTTCTCAATAGCAGAAGGCAAAACAACTTCATCAAAGACCTGTCAAAGGCTAGACGTCATAGTGATTAAGCAGTCCAGCGCAAAGAGTGATGCAAAAGCTTCAGAAGGCCAAGTTTTCTATAGCCAAGTTGTGTCGGGATTGCCCAGATTTTCTTGTTGTGGATTGCCAGTTTCAGGCATCCAGATTGTACTCATATTTTCACTACTGCATAATAATAAAAACCCTCACTGTTGCACCGATTTTCCCAAGTTGGGTTTTTCCGAGGATATTTGTCCAAAAATAAATGTGTCATATTTTATGTGTGTGCTAGTATTTTCTCAGTTTCCAGCGCTATTATTTCTGCAGTGTTTTATTTGTGAAGGTTGCAGTGTGATTTATTTGATATTTGTCATAGCAGATAAATTGTTAAAATAATTAACAATTAGAAAAATAAATTCCAGTTGTTGCAATAGGATTTTGGTATTGCAATTTTCACATGGTATCAGAGAGTAAGTGATTAGCCAGAAACGAAAGAAGCAAAAGAAGATAATTTTGTTGCTTAAAGGAACCAGCAGGCCGAAATCCTTGAGGCAGCGCAATGCTCAGCAAGCAAGCGGAATTGTTGGGCCAACAGTTCGATTTCCAGTTGCAGGGGTGCAAAAAATTTGATTTGCACAAGAAAGTGATTCCAACAATCAGAGAGAGCTACAGCAGCTCGGATTTTCGCTGAGCAGATTTCTAGTTGAACGTAAAGGTTTTTGTAGCAGTAGAACCAGTGTCGGGTGGAAGAGAAATTGCACACATAGAGGGAAAATTTCTCTCAAGGGATCTCAAGGTTTAGAGATCTAATTTTCCAGTTGCAAATTGGCAGTAGTTGTGAGCAGATCTTCTCACTCCAAGAGGGAGTGCAAATAGCAAATCCTGCAACTAAGCAGTGGGAAAGAGGGAGATTTTTGGGTTTATTTTCTCCAATTTTGAGTTTCAGAGATTTTGCAGCTTTGCAAAGATAATCGTATGAGATTTCCAGAGAAATTCATACGAGTTTGTCAGATTGCAAATCTGGATGGCAGATCGACTTCCGATTGCCGGAGGCAGATGCAAGAGGAAGTACGAGTTGCAAAGAAAGGAAGGGTCCCAACCAGGGACTAGGCTTGATAGGAGATAATGGGGCACCGGATCCAGGTGGAGGAGTATGAGACTCCAGTGTGCCAGATGGGCAGGGTCCAATGCAGAAGCAGCAAGGAGATCAAGCAAATCAATTTCCAGTTGTTGCAACAAGACCATAACCTTGGCTACGAGGGCCCACAGTATTCAGTAGCAGGTTGGATCAATGGTAGTCTATGAAACCAGATTCGTCCAAAACAGGCCATGTGTCTGAATCCCACGAATCTAACACGATTCGATGGGAATTTGAATCCAAAAATGGGACACGATCGAATCCCGGTTGTGTTCCGTTAGGACACATCATGTCCCGATTTTGGGATTCGAATCCCAATACGACGAGGGTTTATTAGGTTAATGAGTGAGGGTTTATGAGGTTTGGGAGGGTTTATGAGGTTTGTGAGGGTTTATGCAGATATTTGAATTTTGTATGTACTATGCATGCTATAATGTTACTAACTTACTTTGTAAACAATAAAACTAACATCTAAACAAAGATCTATGTTTGAAATCAATGAATTTGTATCATTAATGAGAATTTGTGTAAGAGATATCTAATTTTTAATATATATATATATATATAACGAATCCTATGTGTCCTGTTCCGGGGGGTCAACGTGTTCGAATCCGACACTCAAATCCATGTATCCTACGAATCCTGAATCCTCGTGTCAAGTGACTTAGATGGTAGTTGATGCAGTCAGTACCAGAGTGACAATTGCAGAATGGTAACCATTAGATGCTGAGGAGCATAGTGCAATGCTGACAGCAGAGCAGGTGGCTCAGTGCAGAGTTGGCAACAACGCAGATTCTTCAGTGACAGTCCAGATGCTAGTAGCAGTCAAAGACCATGGAGATAGATGCATCATACTGAACACAGTTGATTCAATATTTTGGATGCTTTTCATTTGCAGTAGTTACAAATGCAACAGCAACAGATGAGAAGGAGTTGCAGTGTTGGCAGCAGTATGCCAGTTTCAGCGACAACACAAATGCAGCGTATATTAGAGTTGCACAGCAGTTGGTGGGTAGTAGCAGCCAGACATCAACAACGTGACAGGAGATGATACAAAGACAAAGTGTTGTGGCAGGGAATGCAGCACTAGAACACATTCCTCGCTAAGAGGGAGTGTTAGTTTTTGTAGCATTGGATGTGTTCTAACAATGAAATTTGGTGGAGAGGCTAGAATACATGAGATCTCCAAAACCCAAAAACTGTTTCTAGAAATTCCACCTAGAAGTGTCTCAATTAGATTATTAACCGATTTTTAAATATTTCCTAAGTCTAAATTTAGGCAATATGGTTAATTAATCAGTATTAATTAAGATAAAGCAAGAATAGTCTAGAAACTCACACGGATCGATCCAGAGATGATCCTAGCCATCGATTATGTTTTAATCTTGGTCATTGGTGCTCCAACAGAGGATTATAAGAGGAGGTTGATGTGGTGATAGAGAAGATACTTGAGCAATTCAATTTCTTGGCAGATCAATTTCCAGAGTAGCAGCAATCAGTTGTCAGAGTGAGCCAAAGATCGAAGCAATGAGTGAGGGGCAGGGGCAGTGACCCGGAGGAAGTTTTCCAAATCCGGAGAGGCAGCAGCAGGAGGATCGAGTTATCCCAGTGAGGCAGCGCAGAGCTCTGCGCAGTAGCTTCAAAGAGGGCAATGTGATTTGCTTGAGAGAAGATCGTTCTCAGATCTAGAGGTCTGGCAAAGGATCTAGAGGGCCAGAGAGACAAATTTCTCAGCGCCAAAAGGCAGAACGACTTCATCAGAGACCAATCAGAGACTAGAAGTCATAGTGATTGCACAGTCCAACACAGAGGGTGACGTTGAAGCTTCAAGAGGCCAAGTTTCTGTAGGCAAGTTGCGTCGGGATTGCTTATGGAGGAAGGGTAAATTCCCTTCAATAATTTTGGCCGGATTTTCTTGTTGTGGATTGCCAGTTTAAAGCATCTAAATTGTACTCAGATTTTCACTGTTGCATAATAATAAAAACCCTCACTATTGCACCGGTTTTCCCAAGTTGGGTTTTTCCAAAGACATTTGTCCAAAAATAACAGTGTCATATTTTATGTGTGTGCTAGTATTTTCTCAGTTTTCGACGCTATTATTTCCGCAATATTTTTATTTTGAAAGTTGTTGTGTGATTTATTTGATATTTGTCGTAGCAGATAAATTGTTAAAATAATTAAAATTAGAAAAATAAATTCCAATTGTTGCAATAGGATTCCAGTATTGGAATTTTCACACATGGCATCCTACATATAATGATTTGAATGTTATTATCTCAAGTTGTTTTTGGGTTATTTTGATTTTTTTTAAATGTGTAAATGTTGTACATAGGAAAGGGCCCTACACCTTCCTCCTCTACCACTTCCTAAACAACCATATGCCTCACCCAAACTTTCTTTTGAGTGCGACATATAGCAAGACCCAAGTTTTTTTGAGACGCATTGGGAAGAGGAGGAGAAAAATGAAAAGAAGGAAGACAAAGGCAAAGATAAGAAAAGCAAAAAGAATTGGTATCCCAGCTTGAGATGTTTTCATTCTTATAACGAGAACCTTCCTCCTCTACCACTTCCTTAAACTTTCCATCATCTTCCTTGCTTATCGCATCTTCAAAGATCTTTGACCATGCAACTTATCACATTGTAAAATTTTGTGGCATGATATGTTGCGCCCTTAAAAGTGCAGTGTATTGCACAAAATTTATCTTCATGTAATACACCATATAGCATGAGAATTTGCCAAGCTTGCCGCTTGTACGAAAATTTCCTTCCTCCATTTCCGTGAAACCATAAACAAAACCCATATCTAAAATGCCATTCCAAATGACCATCCCAAAACTTAATGGTTAAGTGTGCAACTCAAGGAACTTATTGACCAAGAATTGATCAGGCCTAGTGTATCACCTCGGAGGGTGGGGGGCTGGGCTAGTGATCTTTGCAAAGGACGAAACCCTTAGGCTATGCATAGATTACCAATTTACCACAAATATGAACAAAGCCACCATTAGGAAAAGGCATCCCATGCCTCACATTGGCAACCTCTTTGATTAAGGGATCTTCAATATTTTGCAAGATTGACTTGCAACTAGGATACCATCGCTAAGAATTGAGGAATATATACCAAAAGTCGACATCCATGAACAATAATAATAGTTATCCTTTCTTTTGTATCAATATAATCAACATGAGGAATGGGTTATGAGTCATACCTAAAAGTTTGAAGAGATAAACTCACTTAAAATCTAGCTGAACATAGAAAAATTGAGCTCCAACCAACTACAACTGAGTGTGGAGGACAACTCTCCTCACAACCAATATCTCAATCAACACAAATGAGATCCCTCAATCCTTCAATCAACTGCCTCTATCAACTAAGTTTGAAGAGATCAACTCACTTACAATCTAGCTGAACATAGAAAATTAAACTCCAACCAACTACAACTGAGTGTGGAGGACAACTCTCCTCCCACCCAATATCTCAAACAACACAAATGAGATCTCTGTTATTTTTTGGTAGCATCGGATGTTCTCTAGCCATGAAAATTGTTGGAGAGGCTAAGGCACATGAGTTCTAAACAACCCAGAACCTATTTTGTGAAATTCCACCCGAATTGTATTTTATTAAAATAATTGATATTTTTAATGGGGTTCCTAATTCTAAACTTAGGAAAAATAAAATATTAATGGGTATTAATCAAAATATGGATAAGAATAATCTAGAAGGTGGACCAAGCCAAGTTTTAATCTTAGTCGTTGATTAGAGACTTAATCTCGGTCGTTGAAGTCTCACAAGAAAAGTATAAAAAGGAGGCTTGGGGTTCATTTAGAAAGACACACGGAGAGAACGAATTGATCTGGAATTCGATTCTGGGGCTAGGAAGCTGAGATTTCGAATTGAGTGATCATTCTACAGCAGAGGGGCGGGGATAGTTCGAGAGTACTGACAAAGAGGCAGAGAGAAGCTACTGGAGGCAGCGCAGCAGCCAAGAGGACTGACGTTGGGCCCACACAGGCCTGATGCAGAGCCAAAAAGGTCAGCGCAGAAGCAGAAGCTACCCTCCACGCAGAAAGTCAGCACTGTCGGGGAACTGTCAAAACAGCCGGGAAGGTTGACACAGTAGGCAAAAGAGACAGCACAGGGCTTACGCAGAGCCTGTAAGGCTGACGTAAGGCCTATGCAAGGCCAACGTAGAGATAGCCGAGGTTAGCCAATTTTGCTACCAAATCAGTCGGGATTTGCCAGGTGGAGTATCTGCCATTGTATTTTCTCTATCACTGGTTTGCCGGGAGGAAAACCAGCGTTTGTATTTAATAATAGAAAACCCTTAGATTTGCTACATTGGTTTTCCTGCATTGGGTTTTTCCGGAGACTATTTTGTCCAAAAATAACTGTGTCCTATGTATCTTGTTCTTTGCTCAATTTTACGTTTCATGTAAACAAATATTTAAAGTTGTGTAGGTTGCAGAAATAATTTGCTTCAGTATTCAGAGAATAACTTGATAATGTATATTAAAATCAAGTAGGAGAAATAAATTCAGTTTTTGCGGCAGTAGGGGTTCCTTGAGACTAGGAATTTTCACATGGTATCAGAGCATTGATTTTGAAACAAGAAGAGCAAATCCAGCGCTGAGCAGAGAGGCCAAAAGCTGCACTTGGCAGCAATTCGAATCCCCTTGAAGGGATTGCGCAGTCCTTGCTATGAAGCAGAGACTCCGAGGAAATCTCTCTCTGAGAGAGTAGACAGAGAGGTATGATTTCCAACCTGCGAGTTTGCAGAGGCAGAGGGAGTGACGCAGAGCCTCAGCGCAGTTTTTGTCGGGGCAAAAATCCGTCGGAAAAGAGCGAAGACACATAGAAGGGGAATTTTCTCCTCAGAGAATTTTTCTCGCCAAAAGTTCTAATTTCTCACTTGTCGAACAGCAATGTTAGCAGTGACTAGAGGAGTCAATTCAACAGTTTGGGTGAGATGGCATCGCATGGGCTCAAAGATCAGGACATGTTAGAAGGAGATTCGAACTATGTCATATGGAAGACCAGAATCTTAGTAGCTCTAAAGGAGTACAATCTCGAAGCATACGTCAAGAGTGTTGTGGTTGTTCCTGCTGACAATGATCAGAAGAAAAAGTACAAGGTCGAGCAGGGGAAGACGAAGAGGTTCATACTTGATGGAGTTCGAGATCATGTGGTCTCACGCTTGCAGGGCGAGGCTACAGCGCGAGAGATTAAGGAAGTTTTGTCTTCACTGTATGAAGGTTCATTCGAATAGCGGAAGATGTACCTAGAACAAAAATTGCAGCGAACATTGATGCAAAAGGGAGAAGGAGTTAACTCCTATCTTCAACGTCTTCAGGACACCAAAGACCATCTTGCTACAGTGGGGTCCACTCCTCAGTCTACTGTAAGGACAGCCCTAAATGGAGTCTCGGATGAATGACAAGTCTTCGTCCAAAGTATATTGGGCAAGGAAATACTACCTTCATGGGAGGAGATGTGGGCAACCCTTCAACAGGAGGAATTAAGGAGGGACCTGGTAAAGGTCAACCTCAATGGCAGCAATGGGAGTAGCACGAAGACCAAGGAGGAGGAGGAGAACGTAGCTCTAGCATCAAAGGGGCAGCAGAAGCAGAAGCGGAACAAGGACATTTCGAAGGTGAAATGTTTCAGACGTGGCGAGATGGGCCACTTTGCATCCCAGTGTCCTTTGAAGCAAAAGGATAAGGATGAGAAACATGATCCTAAGGTTGCTCCAGCAAAGATTGACGAAGATGAGTTTTCCATGAGTGCCCACGCATCTCCAGAAGGGAAATGGGGTGATATTGAGTTGTAGTCGAGAGGACTACATGTGGGCAGGATCCTTGAGGAGTCCACCTCTTGGATCAATTCCTTGTTACGGAAGCCGGAAATTCAGCAATAGCGAGATGGACTTAGTGTCAAATGATGCAGTGGATTGTTTGGAAAGACAGATGCAGTAGCTTGAGACGAGACATTGATCAGCGCAGAGCCTAGGTTGGCAGCAGTGCAGATGGCACAGTGCAGAAGTCAGCAACAGAGCAGAAGATTCAGAGGACCAGAGACTAGTAGCAGTGAGATTCCAACATTCATGGTAGTATGCTGAACACAGTTAAGTTCAATCATTTTGGATTTTTTCAGTTGCTTCTCTCAGCAACTGAGTTGTAGTATGAATGCAGTGTTAGCAATGGCAGTGCTAGCAACATCTCAGATGCAACATTTGAGAGGGAGTTGTAGTACACATGCAGTAGTGGCAGTGGCAGTGTCATGGGCAGCAATACAGTAGCAGCAATATCATAGTGTTGGTGGCAGCAACAATGCAGAAAGGAGGTGCTTCAAAAGCAGAGGGGGATGCAGATGGACATTGTTGCTAGAGCACTTTCCTCGCTAAGAGGGGGTGTTAATTTTTTGTAGCATCAGATGTGCTCTACCAATGAAAATTGGTGGAGAGGCTAAGGCACATGAGTTCTAAAGAACCCAGAAACCGTTTGGTGAACTTCCACCTGGATTGTATTTTAATAAAATAATT
Source organism: Pinus taeda (assembly GCA_000404065.3). Lineage (NCBI taxonomy): Eukaryota > Viridiplantae > Streptophyta > Pinopsida > Pinales > Pinaceae > Pinus > Pinus taeda. The sequence goes on from APFE031199384.1 coordinate 31,277, forward strand.
AATATTTTTAATGGGGTTCCTAATTCTAAACTTAGGAAAATTAAAATATTAATGGGTACTAATCAAAATATGGGTGAAAATGATCTAGAAGGTGGATCAAGTCAAGTTTTAATCTTAGTCGTTGATTAGAGACTTAATCTTGGTCATTGAAGTCTCAACGAGAAAATTATAAGAAAGAGGCTTGGGGTTCATTTAGAAAGACACACACAGAGAACGAATTGATCTGGAATTCAATTTCTAAAGCTAGGAAGCTGAGATTTCGAATTAAGTGATCATTCTGCAGCAGTGGGGCAGGGATAGTTCGAGAGTACTGACAGAGAGGCGGAGAGAAGCTATTGGAGGCAGCACAATAGCCAAGAGGACTGACGCTGGGCCAATCTGGGCCCATGTAGGCCTGACGCAGAGCCAGAAGGGGCAACACAGAAGCAGAAGTTGCCCTCCACGCTGAAAGCCAGAACTGTCGGGGAACTGCCAAAACAGTCAGGAAGGTTGACGCAATAGGCAGAAGAGACAACACAAAACTGACACAAAGCCTGTAAAACTAACGCAGGGCCAACGCAGAGATCGCCGAGGTTAGCCAGTTTCGTTGTCGGATCAATCGAAATCTGCCAGGTGAAGTGAGGTAAAACTCACTCAGTTTTTCCGCCATTGTATTTTCTCTGTCACTGGTTTGCCAGGAGGGCAACCAGCATTTGTATTCAAAATTACTGCTTAATAATAGAAAACCCTCAGAGCTGTTGCACCAGTTTTCTCGCATTGGATTTTTCCAGGGACTATTTTGTCCAAAAATAATTGTATCCTATGTATCTTGTTCTTTGCTCAGTTTTTTGTTTCATGTAAACAAATACTTAAAGTAGTGTAGGCTGCAGAAGTAATTTGCTTCAATATTCAAAGAATAACTTGATGATGTATATTAAAATCAAGTAGGAGAAGTAAATTCACTTTTTGTTGCAGTAGGCATTCCTTGAGACTAGGAATTTTCAAAATCCCTCGATCCTTCAATCAACTACCTCTACTAGCTAAGTTTGAAGAGATCAACTCATTTACAATCTAGCTGAAAATAGAAAAATTGATCTCCAACCAACTACAAATGAGCGTGGAGGACAACTCTCATCCCAAACAATATCTCAATCAACACAAATGAGATCAATCCTTCAATCAACTACCTCTACCGGCTTTTATTGCTTCCCTCTCAATATTTCCCAAGCCAAAAGATATCTTACTACTTTCTCCATATCCATTAAATAGTCACTCTTCATATCCATTCATGTAAAAAAAGCTCCATGCATAGGCTCCACTTGTCATCAAGACATTAAATCTTAATCATGCAGTCTGCTGCCACCTTATGAGTATCTTGTATGATCCAGGGTTGGCCCTAGGAGGCCTAATGTGATCAATGTTGAAAGACTTGTGTCCCTTTATTAATGCACTTTGTATCTCAGCTGAACATTGATTAATTCATTAGAAGAAGAAGAATTGAATTTTTGGTTTCCCCCTTGTGGGGTTTTGCCCTAGTCTCTGACCTAAATCCTAGTGTCTCTATTGTGTATGTTTTTCTTCTAATGTTTTTTACTGTTCCGCTACATAGTTGATGTTATTGTTCTCTCTATATAATTGCTTATTATGAAATGGGGTGAATGAAATGTGAAAATTTGTTGAAAAGTTTAAAAATGCAATTATCTACAGCATAGAACAATCTAGCCCTAAAATTAACAACAATATGAAAAATCAAGCGATCCTTCATGAAATCCAAGATGAGCCTCTTCTTCTTGGCAACTTTCTTCTCATACTGAGCAAACTTCTGCGGATCAATGAGAACTATAACCTTCCCTTCAACTATGCCCCAAAGATCCATCTACTTCATTAGCATCTGCAACCTGCATTTCCTAAGTTGGAATCTTCTGCTAGTCAATCATACTCTCTGAGACCTAAGATCACGTTAGTCATTCCTGCAATCCCCTGAACAAAACTTTATTAAAACAGATCAACCAAAATAGTAACCTTTCAGAAGATCGGCCAAAGTAGCAACCTCACAAAAGTTCAAATCACCCCTCTCAGGGATATTAAAAAAATTTACCCATATCACCAGAGTTTACTAGGCATCACACCCGCTAATGTCCCATGAGTCCCAATGCCTCTCACAAGCATGGATTTGCTCTAACCATTGGAGATTTCTGGGCATAACACCACTGAAATCTTCCGTTCTCAGCTACTACTTACAAGTAGCTGAATTACCCATGCACTTGGATGGAAAATTCCAACAGCATGGCTCTGGTACCATATTAAAATTTCACCTTGTAACAGCAGATCTACACTCATAGAATTTAAACACTAAAACTGGATCCGAAAGTTCTAAAAGCCCTATCAAAGCTTCAAATCTGTATAAACCAAAATGTTGTCCGAAATATTAAAGAGTGTAGACACCATATGTCAAGAAGTTAGATCATTCGAGCATCAAACAAACGATCAATCCAATAAAAGATAGATCTGGAAAATCAAATCAACATGCTAAATCTGGAATCAGCCCAACGTAAAACAGATAACAGATCTATGAAGAAATCATATCAGCACACTACCATCCCAGCAGTAAATAAAAGATAGATCAGATCTGGAAAAATTAGACCAGCGCACTAAATTCATACAAGCAACCACATATATTTCAATTACAGCAGAAAGGAAGATCGCATAAGCCAAAATCAGCTTCTCCTAAGCTTACAATGCAAAACCAACCAACTTCCCATAAGCTCGTAAAGCAAAGGCAAAACCCTTCCTATTACATTTTTCACATTACTCTTCTCTAGCTCTCATCAAGAAACATAATAATGTAATGCAGTGTTTTGCTCCTCCTTCCTTCTATAAAGTAAGGAGAGTGTAAGGTAAAGCCCTAACTCTGGATTAGGTTCACAAATGAAGAATGGATCCACAACTGACAGTCTACATATGTCAATTAGGATAAGCATATACCATTCGTGCCAACCCACCCACTTCACATACTTTAAAGCAACACGACATATTTTTATGCAACAACCTCTGTAGTGTGCCCTCCTAGTCCTAAGTAACTCTGAGTGCAAAAAATAGATGAAAGGGAGCTATCAGACAACTTGTCCTCGTGAGACTCTCTCCCACTAATGTGCCCACTCAAAGCAAGAGTCAAACACTCTCCAAGCATCATGTAAACTAACAGCCATATGAGCTAAGATCTTGTGGATACTAATTAGAGGGTAAAGTACATCATATAAGGAAATTATGCAGGCAAAACACTTCCAAAATGCATAAAGGTACAAGACTGCTCCTTGTTCCCCTCCAGAGAGAGGATCCCAGATTTGCAGATTAATTGCCAAAAGCTTCTCTCTTATTAAAGAAAACACATCTTTGTCCCCAGCAAATGGCAGAGAGGTGAATATATGCGCAGACCTCCTCTTGATTAAATTACTCTTCTTCAGCCTCTGAGGGAGTGGTTTAGCAGCCTGAATTCCAGCACTATATTTGATATTTCAGAATGGGCAGAAAACACCCTACCAATATGAAAAGCATGGAAGATCCCCCGATGTTAAAATTGGCAACTAGGGCCAACCTCCACCTTAGGACAGCTCATATGATGGAGATGACTATTGCTATGGATTCCTCTTGCGGAGAGGTGCAAATTTGATGTAAAGATCATCTCATTCTGACAAGCAGAAACAGAATTTTTAATTTATTCTTTCTCATGGACAAATTGTCAAGGTCGGCCTCAGTGAAATATAGGCTCATGAAGCCCAATGGATGGGTCTCTTTACCCTCAACAAATTGTATAAACAGGAGTGACCCTTCTCTCATTTGGACGCTCACACACCTCATCACATCATCTTCTCTCTCTTCTCTTGATTGGTTCATACACTTGGAGGCTCTTTTCTCTTCGCACGTGTGGAAGCCTGAAGGAACGCTGAATTCAGGAGACCGAAATTTTTGTGATTAGGGCAGCGTTGACCAGCGTTGACTTGGGGGCTTTGACTCAGCGTTGACTTCTGTTTTTGGGCCAGAACTTCGATCTTTTTAGGCCACATTCTATGGCACGCAAATTGAGACAATTGGGGACAATTTGTCCACATTGACTGCAGCATTGACTTTCCATTTGACCGCAGAAATGACAGCAAGGATTGTTTGGGTTGACCAAACTGTTTTGGGTTGACTTTGACTCTCTTAGGAGGCTGCAATATTTTTCTGTGGACCGAGTTGATTAGAGGCTTATTTGTGGCAGCTTTGACCACTGTTGACTTTCTGGTTAGGGCTACATTGACTACTGATTTGACTGCTGATTTGGCAGATCAGTTTTGGGCTTGTATTTATGATAATTGTACTCTCTCTCTCTCTCTGCTGAACTATTGAAGAATAATAAGAAGATTTTATCAAAGGGTTTCCCCACATTGGGGTTTGTCCCTAGCATCCGCCACATCTTGTGTCCTCTTGTCTTTGCTTGTCTTCTGCCTGTGATTTTATGTTCTATTTGTATTTAATGTCAATGTTTATAAGTTGATGTGATTGCTACTGGATATAATTGGAAAATGTCATTGGGCTGCTAAAGGAACATTGAAGTAAATTGTGCTTAAGCATAGAACATACCATTGTTATCTAAAATGAACATGGTATCAGAGCTCAGGTGAAGACAAAGCCCAAGCAAGAGTGAAGCAAAGCAATCACTAAAAGAAGTTGTTGGACAAAGACTTGGAACTAGTCCCAATGACGACTACATCTTTCTTCAAATCCGAGGACAAGCTTAAGGATAAGTTCAACTATCATGCATGGAAGATGACTTTGGATTTGACTTTGGAAGAGAATGATGCCATTGGCCATGTCAAGGGAAGGATAGCAGAGCTTCCTTCAAATGCATCCGCTGCTGCACAAACCAAGTACAAGAAAGGTGAGGTAAAAGCTAAGAAGATTATTGTTGATTCCATTCATAAGCCTTTGGTTGCCTATATCTCTGATTTGGAAACATCTAAGGAGATGTATGAAGAGTTGGTCGGGATGTTCAAAGTAAACAATGCAAATCAAATTCTCTTTTTCAAGAACACATTGAAAGATATCAAGATGGATAGAGGAGAATCCATCCAATCCTACTTCATGAGGATTACCAAGATCAAGAATAATTTTCTATCTATTGGTGAAATCACTAGTGACTGAGAACTCTCTCTTATTGCTCTCGAGGGCCTTAGAACAGATTGGGATGTGTTCAACACTACTATTCTCAACAATGACAAGATTTCGGGATTTGATAAACTATTGTCCAGATGCACTCAAGAAGAAATAAGGATGATAGAAAGAGACAAGCCCTTAAATGGAAGCAATCCACTGCCTTCTCCGCTCATTCTAAGAGAAGGAACAATGTTGGTCCAAGGAATCAAGGACAAGGGTTCAAGTCGGGATTCAAAGAAGGAAGGAAAGGAAGGTGCTTCAATTGTAACAGGTTTGGCCACTTCGCTAGAGAGTGTCCTCACAAGAAGGATACTCCAAGAGATGATGACAATAACAACAACAACTTCAAGGGACATGGCAATCAAAGGAACAACAAGTTCAATAACAAAGGAAAAAGGAATGCTCCTGCTGCTCGAAATGGAGGTGGTCGTCCTACCAAGAAGTCAAGAAACTCCAGGTATGATGAAGTTAATGTTGTAAAGAAAAAAGAATTTTATCTTATTTCTGCCCTCTCCACCGCCTCTCCTCTGGATATATTGGACCATTGGTTGATTAATAGTGGTGCCTCAAGGCACTTCACTGGGAACAAATAAGCTCTCTCAAACTTGGTTGAAAAGAAGAAAAATATGGAGATTATACTTGGGGATAATGCCACATATCCCATGAAAGGAATTGGGACCATTACTCTCTACTTAAATCAAGGTCAAACCCTACACTTACAAGAAGTGCTATATGTACCTGATCTGAAAGAACTTGGTTTCTATTTTTGTGATGGAAGAACAAAGGTTTGAAGATGACATTCATTGATGGGAAGGTCCATCTTTGGCAAAGGTATCCAAGAGATGCATTCACTCTAGGATTCAGGGTTGAAGGTCTTTATTAGGTTGGAGGAAGTTCGTTGGGAGCAATGACTTGTGATACTTCTCTTCAATCTGAATTATGGCACCGAAGATTTGTTCACCTTCATTTCAAATCCTTACCTATTAAAACTGGCAACTAGGGCCAAACTCCATGTGGGTCACCTTATTTATGGCAACTGATATTTTTTTTGGATTTCTCTCATCGAAAGGTGTAGGATTGATCTAACGATCATCTGATTCCGACATGCATATATGGAGATATGAATTCATTTGTATTTCTTGACAATTTGTCAAGGTCTGCCAGCAAGCAAAACAATGTTTCACACCCCCAACTCATCCTCAACGTGGCATATAAAAGGAGGAGACCTTGTGGCATTATGACACTCATCTCATCATCTCATTCCTCTCTCTCCTAGTCTGATTGGGTATGCGTAGGAGGAGGAAGTCACTCACACATGGGAAGGAGGACACAGTTCTGATCTAGGGCAGCGTTGACTAGGGTTGGCCATGGAGCAGCAGGGTTGTACTTTGACTGTGTTGACCAGCGAAGAGAACTGTTTCACTGCGTTTTGGGTTGGGCAACCTCTCCTAAGCTAGCCGCATTTCTGGGCAGTAAAGCATTGATCTGTTTGACCATATATATGACCAGCATTGATTGTAGAAGGTTGACCACAGACTTTGACTTTCGTTCATTTCAGGACTGTTTTAGGTGACCTATCATTGCTATTGGAGGCCGAGTTGACCAAGGTTGACTTGAGGTCATTTGTGAGTTATTTGACCAACTTTGACTTTGCTAGTTAGGGTCTAGTTGATGTTGTTGTTGGTTAGGGTTTAGTTGTTGTTGTCATAAAATTACAGAATTGTGTAATTGTACTATCTCTCTCTCTCTGCTGAATTATTGAAGAATAAAAGAAGAATTCATCAAAGGGTTTCCCCGCATTGGGGTTTGTCCCTGGCTAGTGCCACATCTTGTGTCTCTTGTCTTGGCTTGTCTTCTACTGTTTACATTTACGTTCTATCTGCATTTTACTATCATGTTGATGTGATTCTGGAAATTGATATTGGGCAAATAAGAAGATTTGAAGTAAATTGCTCTTAAGCATAGAACATACCATAATTTAACATGGTACCAGAGCTGAGGTGAAGACAAAGCCCAAGCAAGAGTGAAAGGCAATCACCGAAGATAGTTGGAAAGGTCAAAAGGCTTCATGGGTTCCTCATCTCACTTCTCAGTCGAAGACAAGCTTCGTGAGAATTCCAACTATCACCGATGGAAGATGTCCCTTGATCTAAAATTGGAAGAGCGAGAAGTGTTGGACTATGTGAGGGGCAGAATTACGAAGCCTCAATCAAATGCACCGGCTGCAACAAAGAACAAGTACACTAAGGGTGAAGTCGAAGTGAAGAAGATTATCCGAGACTCTATTGACAAGCGTCTGGTGGCCTACATTTCCGAGTTGAACACCTCCAAGGAGATCTACAACAGACTGGTAAGCTTGTTTAAAGTTAGTGATGCAAATCAAGTTTTGTTCCTCAAAAATAAGCTGAAGGATATTAAGAAGGGCAAGGACGAGGATATTCAATCCTACTTGTTAAGGTTCACTGAGATCAAGAATGATCTCCTATCGATTGAAGAAGTCATTCCTGATAGGGAACTAACTACCACTACCCTTGGAGGGCTCCCATCTGAATGGTATATATTTAGAACCACTCTTCTCAAAAATGATTGAATTCTGGGATTTGAAGAATTGATGTCGAGATGCATTCAAGAAGAGACAAGGATGGTGGAGCAAGAAATGCCTTCAAGATAAAGAAGTTGACACCAAGAAGCCGGATTAGAAGGAAGATGAAATAATGCTCGATGTTGAAGAACCTATGGATCCTATTGATCCCCCTCCACAAGAGCCTTACTCTTCTAGGAAAAGGCCCTCATGGCTTAGGGGGACTCTTGAAGACACTGAGACATATTGCACCCAGAGGGACTTTCCATGAAAGCAAGAAGCCGACCAGGTATCAGGGATACTTGACCATTATGAGCACCATCATTCAAAATGAGCCTTCATTGTTCAAAGAAGCCATGAAGCATCAAGTATGGAAGGATGCTATGAATGAAGAATACAAGTCCATCATGAAGAATGATGTATGGGATGTGGTTCCCAGACCTCAAGACAAAACACCTCGAAATGGCTTTACAAAATCAAGCATGGAGTTGATGGAAGTGCCGAAAAGTATAAGGCTCGCTTTGTTGCTCGAGGCTTCTCTCAAAAGGAAGGTGTAGATCATGATGAGATATTTGCACCTGTTGTCCGATACACCACCATCCACTCAATCATAGCCCTTGCTACTTCGCAAGGATGGAACCTACATCAGATGGATGTCAAGGCCGCGTTCTTGCATGGTTCGATTAAAGAGAAAGTCTATGTGGAACAACCCAAGGGGTCTGAGATTCATAATCGGGAATCTCATGTATGCAGGTTGAAGAAAGCTTTCTATGGACTGAAGCAAGCACCAAGAGCTTGGTATGAGAGGATCGATAGCTATTTGATGAAGTTGGGATTCACTAGGAGTGAAGTCGATCCGAACCTTTACTTTAAGGTTGAAGATGATAAGCCTCTCATACTGGTGTTGTATGTTGACAACCTCTTTCTGACAGGTGCAGACCCTCTCATTCACAAATGTAAGAGGGAGTTGGCTTCCGAATTTGAGATGAAGGACCTAAGACTGATGCACTATTTCCTAGCGCTGGAGGTCTGGCAAAAGCCCAGGAGAAATTTTCCTATCTCAAGTAAAATATGTGGTGAAGATATTGGAGAGATTTGGTATGGTGGACTGCAAGCCCGTGACTACCCCGATGGAGCTTAACTTCAAGAAGTTATGCAGTAGTGCTGCCAGACCTGTTTTGGGAAATGCTTTTGAGTATCGTCAACTCGTAGGAGCATTCATGTTCTTCGTGAACTCTCGTCCGGATATATGTTTTGCAGTCAACACGATGAGCCAATATATGTTTGAGCCTCATCAGTCACATTGGATTGGTGCCAAGAATCTTCTGAGATATCTTCGAGGCACAATCACTCATGGACTAAGATACATTGCTGGAGATGTGAGGCTGCATGGTTATTGTAATGCTGACTGGGCAGGCAGTGTGGTGGACAAAAAGAGCACTTCCGGGTGTTGTTTCTCTTTGGGTTCTGCTTCGATTTCCTGGATGAGAAGGAAGCAGAAGTCGATGGCTTTGAGCACTGCTGAGGCCGAGTACATCCCTGCGAGTACGGCCTCCTGTGAAGTTAAGAGATGTGGGATGGTGGACTACAAGTTCGTGACTATTCTAATGGAACCCAACTTTAAGAAGCTATGTGAAAGTGTTGCTGGGCCCAGATTGGCGAACCCTACCGAGTATCGTCAACTTGTGGGGGCATTGATGTTCTTGGTCAACTCCCATCCTAACATATGCTTCATTGTGAACACGTTGAGTCAATATATGGACATTCATTGGATTGCTACCAAGAATCCCTTAAGATATCTCCGAGGCATAATCCAATATGGATTGAGATACACTACTGGGGATTTCAGACTACATGGATAAATAGATGTTGAATGGGATGGCAGTGTGGTGGATCGTAAGATCACGTCTAGGTGTTGCTTCTCTTTGGGATTTGCCTTTATATCTTGGATGAGCTGGAAGCAGAAATCGATTGCACTAAGCACCGCCAAGGCCAAATACATTGCTGCAAGTATGGCCTGTTGTGAAGCAGTTTGGTTGAGGAAGCTCTTTGGTGGACTATTTGAGCACGTGCTAGATACCACCGTGATCTTTTGCGACAGCTAGAGTGGGATTCGTCTATCAGAGAATCCTGTGTTCCACGACCGCTCCAAGCACATTGACATCAAGTACTACTTTATACGGGATATGGTACAACTGGGAGCAGTTGGGCTCCAACACATCAGGACAAATGAGCATGTTGCAAACATTCTCATGAAGCCTCTCAAGAAGGTCATAACCTTCTGAGAGAGACTTGGAGTCATGGAACAACCCTCTTATGAGGGTCCCGTATGAGTTGGACACAGAGCTTTGGGAGCTCCTGGGGGCATGGGGTACTTCTTGGAGCTAGCTATGAGCGATCATGGGGTGAGTGGTTCACCTTCCCCTAGTGATGTGCTAGATACATGGTGAGTGGTTCACCTTCCTTTAGCGGTGCGTTGTATAAAGGGTGAGTGGTTCACCTTCCCCTGTGATGCCCCATTCTGGTTGACATATGTGTAGGGTGAGTGGTTCACCTTCCCCTACTCGGACACATGTCTGTAGGGTGAGTGGTTCACCTTCCCCTACCTGGACACATGCATGTAAGGTGAGTGGTTCACCTTCCCCTACGATTGACATATGCATAGATGATTGGTTCACCTTCTCCTATGGCATATGGGCAAGATGAGTGGTTCACCTTCTCTTATTGATGCCCCGACACACATCCTACCCATAGAGATCGGGACTCATAGGAAGTACCTCTCATCTGGCCAATGAGTTGGTAAAAGCCAGTTAGGGACCATAGCACTACCGATGGACGCATCGTGTACAGTCGTACTCCCTATGACTAGGATGCATGGTGTTCAACAACTTGATCTAGCATCAAGGACTGACTTTAGTCAGTCGAGAGTGGTATGATACACTCTCGGTCACTTCTTCTTCATTATTACTTCATGGTTCAGCAGAGCAGAACATGATAGTGATGACAGGGATGGTACAAGATGACAGGTTGGCATGATGATGGATTGGCAGGTGGAATTCTCCCTAATTGAGAGGGAGTGTTAAAATTGGCGACTAGGGCCAACCTTCACCTTAGGACAACTCATATGACTATTGCATTGGATTCCTCTTTAGGAGAGGTGCAATTTGATATAAAGATCATCTCATTCTAACAAGCAGAAATGGAAATTTTAATTTATTCTTTCTCATGGACAAATTGTCAAGGTCGGCCTCAGTCAAATGTAGGCTCATGAAGCCCAATGGATGGGTCTCCTCACCCTCAATGAATTGTATAAATAGGAATGACAGTCTCTCATTTGGACACTCACTCATCTCATCACATCGTCTTCTCTCTCCTCTCTTGATTGGTTCGTACACTTGGAAGCTCTTTTCTCTTCACATGTGTGGAAGGAAGGCTGATTTCAAGAGATCAAAATTTCTGTGATTAGGGCAGCATTGACCAGCGTTGACTTGGGGGCTTTGACTAAGCGTTGACTTCTGTTTTGGGCCAGAACTTTGATCCTTTTAGGCTGCATTATTTGGCATGCAAATTGAGGCAATTGGGGACAATTTGAGCACGTTGACTGCAGCGTTTACTTTCTGTTTGACACAGAAATGACAGCAAGGATTGTTTGGGTTGACAGAGCTGTTTTGGGTTGACTTTGACCCTCTTTGGAGGCCATACTATTTTGCTGTGGACCGAGTTGATTAGATGCTGATTTGGGACAGCTTTGACCACTGTTGACTTTCTGGTTAGGGCTGCATTGACTACTGATTTCATTGCTGACTTGGTAGATCTGTTTTGGGCTTGTCTTTATGATATCTGTACTCTCTCTCTCTCTGCTGAACTATTGAAGAATAATAAGAAGATTTGATCAAAGGGTTTCCCCACATTGGGGTTTGTCCTTGGCAACCGTCACATCTTGTGTCTTCTTGTCTTTGATTGTCTTCTGCATATGATTTTATGTTCTATCTGCATTTACTATCAATGTTTATAAGTTAATGTGATTGCTTCTAGATATAATTGGAAATTGTCATTGGGCTGCTAAAGGAACATTGAAGTAAATTGTGCTTAAGCATAGAACATACCATTGTTATCTAAAATTAACACCCGAGGAGTTCATCCCAATCTGTCTTGGGCCTGGGAACTTTTTGTTGAAGCGTGGAGTGTTATTGACCCTAAGAAATCAGAAAGCAAAGGACTGCTTATTGAGGGGATCATCTTCTGAGAAATACTCAATTAGAGAGGCCTACAACCAACTGATTCAGCAGCCTAGTAAATCCAGGGTGCAGGATGGAAGGTGAGAGGATCATCTTCTGGGAAATACTCAATTAAAGAGGCCTACAATCAACTGATTCAGCAGCCAAGTCAATCCGGGGTGCAGGATGGAAGATGAGTGAAGTTTGGGTCTCACGTTCGATAAAAAATTAATATTTTCCTTGGAGTATGGTCACAATAGGCTTTTAACTGCTGATAATCTAGCGAAATGAGAAATAGCAGGACTCTTATGATGTTTGTTATCAAGGTAGAGAACAAAACATCTGCTCATATCTTCATTGAATGTGCATTTGTTAGAAAAATCTGATCACTTCTACAACAGGACACAGATCTCCCAGTGAAAATAAAGCCAAGAGTTATGGACCAGTTCATTGTTAGTTAGGGGAATGCTTACTTGAGAGGATTAAAAGGGAAGCTGCTTCTCAAAGCAGTCTGGAACTCAGTCCCAAGATTTATAGCGTAGAAAATTTGGCTTAACAGAAATAGTTTGATCCTTAAAAATAGGGGAAGTCCATTTTACAGGTTAAAGACTCCATTGTTCGACGCTCAAAGAAACTATCTTCACGACCTTTCAAGGAATGTGATTCTAGCATTCTCAAAATAGCAGTTATATATGGCTCCATGCCTGAGGCATTGCTGGTAGGCCATCTGTCCTAAACAGTTTTGTTTCAAAAGGAGTCAATGTGCCCGATGTAGAAGACATCCTTCTGTGGATAAAGTCAAGGAACAAGACTGTTCTAATGTTTAAAGGGGGTGTCTAAAGGCAACCCTAGCACCTCAAGTTCCAGAGGTTGCCTTTAGATAATGGATAAAGGTGTTGAGAAATGTAATTAGTACTAGTATTCATAATTGTATTTGAGTCATGATGTAATGTATTTGTCAAAAGAAAGAAAAAGGGAAATTATTATAAAAAGAAAATTATGTATAAGCATGGGTTTCATGCTCAATTTATTTTATTCTAGGTCAAAGCACCCATTGTGTGCTTCTAGGGTTTGTGTCATGAGTCATGAGTCTTAGTCCTTGTCATCATGTAAAAGTCTCTTATTGGGCATTTGTTATCAAAGAAGAAAATTTATTTCTAGTAAATCCATCTAATATGGCTCCTCCACCAAGTCCGCCTGCCCTCCACTCAAATCGGCCTCATAAAGGGATTCGACCACCTTGAAGAAGACTATATATATAAGTGCATTCGACCCATTGAGAGGACATCAATCAATGGAATTCGATCTGCAATTCTAGAAGTGAAGAAGAAGTTTGAAATACATAAAGGAAAGCCAATCTCTTTGCAAGAAGTAAAGGAAGCTTACCGAAGTATAAGAAGTCTGAAATTCGTCATATTCTGCCACACGTGTGAGGAGACCAGTGGCAGAATAGCCAAGGGTGCAGACCAAGATTTCAGGTGCTGGAGAGAAGGCCGAGAACCTCTTTTTGGAAGGATGATTGATGCTGATTTGTGAGAACTTGACTGAAGTTTGATTTGTCTACATGGGAGGCTGACTTGGTGGATTGGAGAAAGTCTATGTCTTGGTCAAAAGGGTCTAGGTTGTCTCATTTGATTTTATTCTAAAGAAGAGAATACGAGTTTTTGGGTTTTCCCTTAGGAGAGAGGTTTTGCCATGGCTGAATGCCTACATCTTGTGTTCATTTGTCGTGGTTGTTTGACGATAAAGAACATAATAATAACAAGAAAAAGAAAAATCTAATCAATCAAGTAAAAGAATGTCACAAGCAACTATCAAGTTAAGAGAAATCACCTTAACAAGCTGCCTTAAGGATTTCTCAACAAAAAGATCGAGGAGAAGCGATAGCGTTAAAATTTCAAAACATATTACAGCTCTATTGAGCACAGAAGTGGCATCTTTCAACAATTTCTGGCAGTTAACAGAAGGTTTGGTGGTAGAGGACTCCAATTGCAGCGCTTCAAGAGGTGACACCTACAGCTCCAAATCCTGAACTCGAAGTGGTGGGTAGCTCTGTGCAAAGTAATTAGGGCACCATGGATCTTCCAGCGAAAGAAGAATTGGAAGTTGATCTTGGATCTCTCGATGAGCAATAGTTCTGTTCTATATGGATGGCAAGTCAAGTATTTGCACAGGTAGGGTAGCTTTCAACAATTTCAAAACACATTACCGTTCTATTGAGCACAGCTAGGGTAGCTTTCAACAATTTCAGGCAGTTAACGAAAGGCTGGCTGGTAGAGGACTCCAATTGCAGATCTTCAAGAGGTGGCACCTGCAGTTCCGAATCCTGGACTTGAAGCGATGGGTGGCTCTGTGCAAAGTAATTAGGGTGCCATGGAATTATGGATCTTCCAGCGAAAGAAGCATTTGAAGTTGATCTTGGATATCTCGAAGAGTAATAGTTTTCTCCTACTTAGAGTGCAAATCAAGTATTTGCCCTCAGTGAGGAATGAGGAAACAAACAGAAAGAATTACCTGCCTCTATTTCCTAGATGTAATGACAAAGCCATAAAAACCTCAGTCTGAAGCCACAATGACACCTTGTCCATGGAAAAAAACATGAAACTCTTAGTTTCTCTGTTGATATGAATGCTTCTTGTTATCTTAAAAAAAAGGGGGTCGCAAAGTCACCATGACAGAATTAATCACCATTACACTGACATCATCCTTCATTGAGTCAAATGCTCCACAAATTCACTATTCTAGATGGTATTACTCACTAAATCAATAACTGACAACACAAAATATCTACCCCAGCATACAAGGAATTAATATATATGGAGAAAATATATATGAATTCAACCAATTACAGCAACAAAAATTCAGAATTCATTTCTGGATATCGAGAACCAACCGATCGTGTTTCAGTCAATTTGGGATTTACCTCCAACAAAGAGCTTTCTATTGAGTCCACTCGAATGAATCAACGCCAAACGCCCAATGAGGTGGTTAGTATTCCGAGTGATTCCACTAAATAAACAGTGGAACGCGGAAACCAGGAGCATTTTATCCAAATTCATGCGGGATAATGGAAATCCACCCCAAAAAGAAAAAGAAAAAATCACAGAATTGGCGAAATTGGGAATGGAATAGCTGGGGAGGCCATGATTGGAATGGAATCTGGGTTTTACGGTCCTTGTGGCTAAAAAGCCATTCCGTCAGGGTTTAGGGGTCTAGCTGTAGTTTATGCGATAGCGTTTTAGGAGCTTTGACAAGGTAACACAACATTCGGTCCATTAGGGCGATCTTTATATTGATTTCGATATTAAGTCAAATGTTTAAAATTTAAGGTGTCTTTATATTGATTTCTCTTTTTAAAATTTAAGGTGTCTTTATATTGATTTCTCTATTTAATGGGGGTGTCTTGATGAACCAGATTAAATAGTTCGAAATGCGTGGATAGACTATCTCTAATGTGATTATGTGAGAAAAATAAATAAAAATAATAATAATAATAAATAAATAAAATATTCTTAACATAAGATATAGATCACATAAACCTAAATTCAGTTACACTTTAACCATGTTGTTCTCAAAATTATATGAACTAATATATAAGAATTTCCTAACTAATTAACATTAAGTTTAATTATTGAGGGGTTTCGCTAGTGCATTATATTAGATATCATTTTTTGGGATTCAACTGTGTTAAGTAAGTCATTCATCTATGACCATTTCCATAACTAATTTCTCATGATTTTTGAATAAGTTTAATCTAGGTAAATTAAAGAAAGATTAACCATATTTGAAATTTGTTAAAGGATTTTCAAAATAAAAGATTAATAATGTTTAAGATTTATTATGTGTAGAATCATTTTCTTATACAAAATAAATTACAAATTATTAATAAGATTTTCTCTCTCAAAACATAGATATGTTAGTTGAAAATTTTAATGACAATGTGGATGTCTATACCCCATAAAGACACCCTTTACCAATGTTACTGACATGCTTAAATCTTTATAAATTTGGGAAGTTGTAAATCAATTTCATGCCACATGTTTAATTTGTGTTTATGTTCACATGATAAGGTTAAGAGATATAGCCACTATGTTTTTATAACTTTAGCAATTAGAAATTGCTATCTCAATAAAATCATGGATGTTAATAAACACCCACAAAATTCACATGAATTCCCTTAAATGAGGTGATTTAAATGAGACGGGTGGAAGGGTACATGGTTGTTGTCCCACCAAGCATTCCCAGATGAGGACATGCCCGTGTGCCTTCCCTAATGACATGCACAAACCATGATGTAGTCTGCACAAATGACTATGTAATCTAGTTTTCATGTAGGAAACCTCTAGAATTGGTGTCGGTTTAATGGAGGTGATGGTGTGGAGGTCTATTGCAGTTATGATGTGGGGGGTTGGTTTTCAAGAGTTGCAGTTGAGTCCTTTCCTAACATATTTTCCCATGCAAAACACTCATCACGCATAGGTGTGGCCTTTCGACCCGAGCGATGGATGCAATTTACAGAAGGCATATGTACATTTGGGGTACCAAGACTTATAGGGCAGCGAATTATCAACATGCATGGGCTCAAGCTCCTCCATTTCGAAATCATCATAGAGGGTGACTTCCAAGGATCCTTATTTAGATATGTATCATGGGAAAGTTGCTTTACTTTGTTGTTTCTTTTTTCTTTGCAGTGCTACCCTAGTGTGTCCCCTAGGAGTAAGTGACTTTGCTTCCCTTGTTCTTGATTGTGGCATCAATGTTTAACCCCTCTCATGGTCTATTGTAGTCGAGTTAGGCGATAACATCCCTTCGATTTGAAATTCTTTCTTTGGATATTGTTTTTCTTCTCTACGGTCACCTCTACACTTGTTCATTTTTTAGGCTCCCCATCACCTTCTAAGCTTATCCTCTCCCTAGCCTCCCCTATTCTTTGCCCCCATGTCTAGTGCGAAATTTTTCTTCTTGGGAATATTTTGTTATCATTAGCAATCCTACAATGCCTCATCAACGAGCATGAAGTCCATGAGGAGTGTCATACGTCAAGGAGCAAGGAGGCTCTTGATCCCAACAGAAACAGGAAAATTTTGCAAATCATGACAACACTCCACAAAACATATAAGATGAAATGGCAACGACAAAACATGACATTGCAAGGGAGGGTGCTAAATAGATATTGAAGTACTTGAGAAGGTAGCAGGATAGGTGCCTACTGAGCGCACTAAAGAAAAATATAGGCAATACATGTATATGGTTGATATCTATTGGCATCTGAAAATTTTGTTGTGTGTTGCATCTTGTTGGATCATAATGAGGCCGGGGAGGAAATCCTCCTCATGCTGGATGAGATACAACCCTCTATGAAAACTCTGGACATGCCCCTGCATCGCATTAAATATTGTCTGGGTTTTCCTCTAGATCCAAGTTCCTCACCAAGCAGCAACAAAGAGCCAATGTTGTGGATGCATCAAAATCAACTAAGTTTGAATGAGATGTCATAACTACTCTTACCTCTTTAACTCTTTTTGTTTGTTTTTTGTCTACATGTTAGAAGATAGATTAGGATGTAAAATTTGAGGGTACAATCTCTAAGTTTTTTGTTGGACTTTCATGGTTATCCTATTTGGATGTTGAAAACACTTTGGTTTTGTCACTATTTTGCTTTCCCAAGTGGTAGAACAGGGAAAACCAGAACTTGCAATAATGTTCCATCTTAATGCATGAATAGAACTTTAAAAAAAAATCAACATGAATTAGTAGTGAAGTAAGCTCTCTCCTCTTTCACCAAAGAAGCTATTGGGATGGATTTTAGAGTTTCATATTTTGTGAAATCCTTTAAAACATCATTGTAATTTTCAATTGCTCGAATTTTTGCATGGAAGATTATTGATATTTTTAATCTAATTATGGAATTTGTTAAAAGGTCAATCAAATGTTCTTTTAATTATAGTGTTTGATTCTTGAAGTTCGCTTAAATTGTTATTTTTATTTTTAAATTGCAATTCTTAACAATATAGTAAGTTTACGGTATTGTAATTATTGAGGTAACTACTCTTAATCTCTGTTATGAAACCAGCTCACAAAAAGATAGAAAAGATAGATGAACGCCTTAGAAATAAGCTTCTTCGAGGGGGAAACCTCCTTTACATACACAAATGAACAATTCTTGGATGATACAAATGACAAGACCTCCTTTCTATATATAGGAGTCTAAGGGGTTGTAATATAATCAGAGCTGACATAACAATAATAATGTAAGGGCACAATAATATCAATAGTGGGCTTCTATGGGGCACAATAATAACAATAGTGGGCTTCTATGGGGACTACATGGGTACAACAATATAATAAGGGGGTTGTACTAATAACAATAAGGGGCTACACTAGTCGTATAGGGGTCTAACATGCCCCTCTCCTTCAAAATGTGTTGTCCTCAACGCTTGAGTAGTTCTTGATGCTTCTGTATAAAATTCTTGTCCTTCCATGTGAAATATTCAACAGGTAAGTTCTTCCACTTGATGAGATGCTTCGAAATTGATCGATTTCGTAGCTGTCGACTTCTCAGTTTTGTAAATTCTTCAGGTTCCAATATGCTTTTTCCTTCCTTGTCAAGTTCTGGCAATATTGTTGGGACTGGGATATTCGACAACTTTTGAATGAGTTCCCACCTTGCTTTGTCATTCTTCCATTCATACCTTCCTTTGTTTATCAAATTTGGTTGGATAATTGTACCAACCTCTACCATTTCTGCAACCATATGTTCAATTTCACTCCTTTGGGCATATGGGTATCTATAAGGCTTAGCGTTTGGAGGAACACATCTTGGAATAAAATGAATAGCATGATCATGGTCATGAATACGTGGGACAACTTTGGGAGTCTCAAATACCTTGGAACGATTGTCCAAGACTTTTTGGAGATATGGAGAAATACATGATTTCGATGTGGGAATAGTTAGCGAACATAATTGTGTAATTATGCCTCATTGTTCTTTCTTTAGAAGCTTTGTCATTCTGTCAGAGTTGATTATATTTCCTGGTTTCCCTGTGATACCCCTTAATTCAAATTCCTTTCCTTCTAAAGAAAATTTCATAAAAAGTTCTTGAAAATTAAAAGCTATTGTACCCAAGGATTGTATCCATTGGACTCCTAGTACAACATCAGCACCACCCATTGGAACGGAAAACATTGGGTTATTCAATACATATTCTCCCATGGATAGCTTGATATTATGGCACTTTCCAGAGCATTTTATGGTTCCTCCACTTACAATCGTCACTTGACACTCTAGTGCTGGATCTAGGAAGCAATTCAAGTCCTTGGTTATATTACAATTAATAAAATTATGGGTACTACCCGAATCAATCAACACTATTACCTTTTTCTTCTTGATATTTCCTTCTATCCTTATAGTTTGAGGAGTGGTAATTCCGACAAATGCATTACAAGATATGGTCAGATTCATTTCCTCTTTCTCTGGGGTTGGTTCCTGGTGAGTATCCTTTTCTTTTGATGTTTCTTGATACTTTTTTTTCTAATATTTCACTGTTTGAACCTTCTTCTTCTTGATATGTCCTTCTATCTTGAGAGTTTGGGGAGTGGTAATTTCTTCCAATGCTTTACAAGATATGTTCGGATTCATTTCTTGATGCTCAATGTGATCTTTCACTTCTTGAACATTTTTCTTCTTGATATGTCCTTCTATCT
>APFE031199384.1:72431-86388 GCA_000404065.3 Pinus taeda
ATAATGGTCAAAGACCTAAAAAATGGAGAATCTCCCAATACAGCGAAACGCTTCAATTATAACAGCAACGAGGTTGCTGATAGGTTGATAGCCAAAGGCCTGGTGATCAGCCAACGTGGCTCTGATACCAATGAAGCGAACAAAGTTCCTTCTAAATATTAATTACTCCAAAAGACTTGGAATATGAAAATATCCATTAAGGATATAAATAATATATTAAATATGTGAATAGTAAAAATGAGTATGATTTACAATGAGAACAAGCAGCGTGCTTATATATCACGCAAGTGTCTCTTCATGAAGAGTCATGTCTTATTAGACATGCCTCTTCAACCTAATTATTAGCTTGACTTAACTATTATTTATGATTATTATCTTTTACATTATATTTATATTATTTATATATTTTATTCGTTACATCAACCTGGGTTGATGGTTATGTCAGGCCATGGCTGTCCTGAGGTTAGTTCCACTTCCAATCAGAAAATTTTCGAAACACCCAAGGCTCCTCATCACTCTCTGCTTCGCATTGAAGATCAATCCAACACACAAATTTCGATTCCTCCACTCAAATAACATGAGCCCACCGCTTATGCACTGGAGGAATCATACACATCAAGCACACTTGCAAGGCATAAGTTTTCTTTCTTCCTCATGTTCTCTTAATTGTCACAGTCGAAAGAGTGTGCATGCTTATCATCTGCACGCAGTGTGTCACAACACCATGTTAAGTACGTAAAATGTATGTCTTATGCATTCACTCTTTTCTTTGCTGTGGATGTTTTAGAACTCGAAGCTTGTTGGTCTTCGCTGGTCAATCTTTCTGGTTCACTATAGTTTACATGCATATTTTCATGCCTTCGCCAACATGGGCCAGCCAATGCGTCAGTGGTTGCATTGGAAATATCACTTCACATGAGTAGGCCCATGCATTGTTTAGCATAGGAGTAGGAGTAGTGTTTTCTTTCTTACTTTTCTTTGCTTTCTGGTCTGCATGTTTGTTTGCTTGCTTATTTGGTTTGGTTTGCTTGCTTTTCTTACTTGTTCTACTTTCACTTTACTTCTACTTTTTGCTTTTTGCTTTCTTTGCTTGATTGTACCTGTAGGTTAGCCTCTCATGAAACCATGTTTGGCTCTCGAGACAAGCTGGGAAAATATAAGAGGACTTGTATAACTATCAACATCTGGTTATCTGTTGTCGTCTCTCTTTATGAAGAACTTTTTGTCTTCACTCGACGATACCTGGATGGAAAATACGTTATGTTCATAGTGAGTCTTGGTGAAACACAACGCTTCCACTGTTAACTAGTACCACCTACTCTAATTGGTTCTTTTGGGTTAACCCTTGTCAGCTCAGTCACGTAGAGTAAGGTGAGGGGGAAAACCTTAACAAGTATGTCAAACATATATATAACATACGTATTTGAAGGAACAACCTATCATGCTCTCAATAAGTTGGGATCCCTCTTCCGCCTTTGAAATAAATAAGTGCATATGCACAATTCTTTAAAAAAAAATGAAAAATGAATACGGTGAAAGGAGGGAAAGGCTTCCTTCCCAGAGAGGGCATACAAATAACTTCGTCGGGGTACTGTTCAAGCCTGCTAGCAGTGAAGCAACACCAGAGATGAAACATAAACTCTGACAGTTATATTACTTGTGCATAAATATACCCCTCATCCCCAATCGAAACAACTAAGTTGACTTGGCTTGGAATGTGTGCTGCCAATCAAAAGCATGGCAGGCACTACATCTTTCACTCAATATAGTGTGGAAACCACGATGATCAGAGAATAGAACAATACTTTTAGAGGGGTTAGGCTTGCTTTCGCGAAGCAAGGTCCATTCAGAGATTTGGAGTTCTACCAGTGTGTCACCAAGTGTTGTAGCGGCTACAACCACCCTCGAAAATTTTGGCTTGCATGCAAATTTCATAGCCTACCTTGGATCCTGTGATCGATCATCCTTGGTTACTTGTTGGTAAGCTGATGATTTCAAGCCCTTGTCCTTGATCTTAAGATTTTTCCGTGTTCTCACCTTTATGAAGCATGTGTCATCTTTGGGCATAAGGGTTGTTGTTTGTCATGGAAAGGGAATGTTGTTTTGCTTTAAAGGAATTGTGTGCACATGAGTGATTGTCATCACATAGACATGTTTCACAATCACTACATGCCCTCGTGTCATGAAGTTTGTTGCATCAAGCAAAGTATGTTTACACATTCTGGATTGTCTACATTATATCACTAAGTGTTGGTGTGTGATCACAGTCAAAATATTATCGATATTTACATATGTTTCATTGATCTCACACTTAGTCAATTTCCCAAGCAGCTTAGCCTCATCCAGCTTCCTGAAACATTGCACTTTTCTTCTACAACCATCAAGCTTCCTCCAATTCCTGTTGAAACCCCAAAGAGACCCCAGCCAACATTTCTATCCAGAAATGCACATAGCAGTCAAGCAATCAACACTGCTCTCCAGAAATGCGCAAAGCAGTCACACAGTCAGCACTGCTCTCCAGAAATGTGCAAAGCATTCAGGCAATCAACATTTCTCTCCAGAAATTTGCAAAAGTAGTCCAACTGCTGCATTCAGAAACTACACAGAGGTGTCCTCCCAGTACCCCCATCCCGCAGCAGTGTCCTGAGCCTCAAAACTCCGCAGAGTTGTCCAAGTTGTCCTGTCGGTCTTGCATGCAGAAAATGTTCAGATAGGCCTCCCAGGGCCTCATTCTGGCAGCAGTCACTTCCCATTGTAACTGCGCTAATCTATCGCCCAGTGACTACAGGAAAAGGTGACATGCTGAGATCATTCCCAAGCCGTTGAGGAGAAGGACCAAGAGACCGAGTAATGGAAAAGATCAGGACCACATGCAAACTCCATCAGATGCATGATCATCTTGAGGGTAAGGATGGTAAGTAAAGAACACCTTTCGAAGTACACCTCTTAGTTAAGTTTGTGGGACTGCTTGTCATTATCATACCATCTTGTCCTCAGTAAATTGCATGTGCACAAACATAAAAGGTCATTTCGCGTGTTTCCTCTACATCACTTGCTTTCTTTTCACTATTTGACCAACTGTCATCTTCAACATGTTGATTGATATGTCATGCTTGCAACCTTGTTCTGATGATGTTGAAGGTTTGTGTTTGAGTTGTCTTCACTATGTAAACGTCTTTCAAACTCACACACGATGTTGTAAGCATTTTTGCACAAGTGTCGTCACAGTCGTCCAAAGGGCTATCCAAAGGGTTGCACTTGTCGCTATCACCATTAGATAGTCTCGTAGTCAGTCACACTGAGCAGATGTTGTCTTGTTGATTCGATATGTCTTGTCGTCAAGTCATGTTGAGTGTGTGTTCGCAAGGTCATGTATACAAGAGTTCACTCGCTCACATACTTAGTCAATTTGTTAAAACTTTGTCGACTGAACCACCCTCCCCCAATCGGACCTCCGCTAAGATGCATTGTGCAGTCTCATCCCTCAGTGATCATGTACTGCTGCCAAGAATTACGCAGAGATTGAGGCTACCTCTCAGGCAGTCTGCACTGCATAATCCTGGAATCAACCCGACTAAATATCACCCAGAACAACACAGAAGTTGCTCAGAAATCCATCTCAATCTGCGTTTCCCGCAAGAAAATCTATCAAGCTTCATGTTGGTCAACCAGAGAGTTTGACTAGGTAGTGACCCCGGGCTTCACTCCTTCAAAAAATTGCGCAGAAGCTGTTAGCATGCTCACCTCCACTGACTAAACAAATTGCGTAGACATGAAGGCCAAGCACCCATTGCCTATCACTGCACTATCCTCGAAATTTGCACAGTCCAATCAACCAGTCACCCTGTTAGCAAGCCTGTTTCTCCTCTTGAAAACTGCACAGTTTTCATGGGCTATCCTTCAACTGCCCAACACCCCGCTCAGCCTAGAAACTACGCAGAGATGTCCTGCAGACCAGCCTTCGAGTTCTGCTTAGTTTTGGCCAGCAAACTCCCACAGCCCGCTGCCAACCTCCCCAGAGAATATATGTAGTTTTCATTGCCATTGTCCTCCCTGCTGCCTGCACTGCCTCCCTAAAAAAATTGCCCAGATTCCCCTTCAGCCGAGCTAGATCCTACAGATGGTCACTGTTGATTTGGACTACCCATCTCAACCTCCCAGTGATCTCTACGCAATTTTCCCTGACAGTGCTTGAAACCTGCATCCAAGCCTGAAATGTGCTATGCTTAGTTTCAGAGCCTTGTCCTCTCTCTTGGTCACCTGAAACCGAAAATCAAAGATGATGCATCATGGTAGACTATGAGATTTATGGATTTGATGTCATCTCATCATGAGTGACTACAGATACAAGTACATGGATAAGACATGGCACAACAACAAATGAGATGAACAAGGAGCGTATACCAGGAGACTTGTTCGAGCATACCAAGTACAAGCGAAGGAGAAACATTGATCAAGAGCTCAAAATTTGTCAAAATTTCTAAGTGTCAGAATTTTTATAAGTTCAGCTTCAGATTGAAGAGCTCGTGATTTTGAATCGAATGGTGTGAATGGCACTCAAATCCTAGCTCGTATGCAGAAGTTAGAGCCTGTCAAAGTTAAAGGTTGACTTGATGACATGGGAGGATTAGATGACATGGCAGGGGTCCTAGCCAATCGGGAGGAAATAAGTGTCACTCTACCATTGGCCCTCGCATATCGGCAATCACAGTCAAAAGGTAAATCACATTACAAGAATCGGCCACTACCCCGACATGGTACGCAATTGCGATGTGATATATAGTAATCACATATCGCACCTGGTACCTGCCAATACATATATGCGCCAATATCGATAACACCGATTGCGATGAGCGATAGACTAACAGATGCAAGATTTTATTACTCTGCAGTTTATAATCCGATGGGTCCGCCTTATAGCCAGATCGCATGTTTATGCGTTAAGTCTTGTGTAATATGTATTACACTTGGCATGCCAATTGCGATATCCGACGGACTACGGGACCATCGTCATAACCACCGGACCTAACACAAGTGTGACCACTCGGCCCTTAACTACGAGATTGGTAGGATTGATGGCGGAACCGCTGTTTGCGGTGGAACTGCGAGTTTTGTCTGCGGTTAATGAATTTAACTGGCATTAAGCTATATTTGGAGGAGAAAATTGTGGTGAGACTGGCAGAAGTCATAACTAAGGCAATTTTCGACCAAATGGGATGCAAAAAGAGGTAAGATAGCCATTTTTGGCCATTCTAAACTCGTTGGAACATGTTTCAAAGTCAAAGGAGCACTTTTGGATAGGATTTTTGAAAATTTAAGCCTATGGGTTCCCTAGTCAACCAGAGTGTTCATTCAATTTATGGAGGAGTTCCAAGATGGAGATAACCTTGTAGGGGTATTCTAGCCTCCATATGTTTTCTACAGCAGCCATTACAGCAGTATTGTAGTTGTATTTCTTTTTTTCTCTATATGTGATTGGAGAAAGAGACTTGTTTATGTGCTTCAAGTGGATTTTTGTACTTGTTTATGCTCTTGGAAGTTAGAGTATGGGGTCTTGATTTGAGAGCCCTTAGCTTGTTTATTGTTCCATGACTAACTGTAGGTTGTCATATGTTTAGAGTGAGAATTATTTGCAGAAGAATGTTTCCTTGAAGGGGAAACAAGCCATTCTTTTTGTCAACACATTTATGTACTCTTTATCTGAAGAATTGTGAACATAATGAGAAGGGGTCAAGCCTTTAGATCTGATCCAGGAAGATGTATCCTAGGAGGGGTGAACTCCTTTATCAATGGCTAGTGTATTATTGTTTGATGCATGCTTCCATTAAGTGTTTTGGTTTCACGTTTTAAGTTTTCTTCATGAAACTATCTTAAACAAAACACATAAAATTCATGCTTTTATTTACTATTTTGGAGTATAACCTGATGAGGCTCATCCACGGGTAAATTATATGGACCTTAATGCACCTCCAACTTACTAAAGTCAACTTTTCTCATCATTCTTTACATGTTTTAATTATGTTTTTCTTAATGAGGAGAGTAAAGATGAGATTTCATGTGTTGTGGTCTAATGTGCATTAATTATAGGTTTTGGAGCAAATTTTGGCTAATTAAAGTGCAGGAACTCAAATGGAGACAATCAAGAGGGATTCTAGGAGACAAGATCTTCCTCAACTCCTCACTCACCCGAAGATTCCTCAATCAAATCTCATCAGCTCGAAGTTGCAAGCAGTCGAATCATGAAGTTCATTGACAGCTAAGCCAGTGGCAGTTGAAGACCAGTTGATATAGATATTGGAGCCAAGCCTCCATAAATTTAAGGAAGTTGTTGGAAAATTCGGTTGTTTAAATCAAGAGGCCTAGGGCCTCATTAGGATTCAATTTTTTTGTTCAAAATAGCTAAGCAGTTTTCGAGTTGAAGCATTGTAACCAAGCACTCTTATGTATTTTTTATTTATTCAATGAAAATGAGTAGCATTCCCTTGACCCAGCACTGATTTGACTCAGAGGGATGAAGCTCTTAGGTTAGGGCCCAACCCTAGCAGCAAAGGTTCCTCTTGTTGTATATGTATGCTTAGGTTAGCTTCATAGTTAGAGTTAAATTGATTTTGGTGTTCTTAATTTGCAAGCATTGATAGATTTAATTAGTTTGCTTCCATTTGTGGATAGTTCTAATAGTAGCATTGTAGTGATAAGAATATATTCCAAAAAGGCTGACAACAAGTTGTTTTCACCTCATTTCTCCCTTTCAGGGATCATGGTTTGAGGAACACTTCTCATACAGCCCAAAAAGATAGAATTCTTGATTTTTGTGTAATTTAGGGTTTTCTTGCAAATTAGGTCATTATCTTGCAGTTTCATAGATAAGTTGCAATTGGTATTTTCTGATGTCTTAAGTTTTGCACTAATTTCATCTCACTTTCATATTGGTTCCAAGAATTTCCATGCATGAACTTATCAAGTAAATGGTGATAACTTTGTTTTCTTTTACTTGAATACGACTTTTTTGTTTTTGATGAGTTTATATATGAATGCCAAGAATGATGTTTGTTGTTGGAGGAGTTTCTAAATTGCAGGGAGACCTCATCTCATCAGCCTCAGCCAAGCCATATCCACCCATGATTTCCAAAAGTCACTATGGTCTCAATTCGAATTCTTGTCTTATGAGGAAAACTCGCCATCTCCGTTGAGCAAATCCAACCATCTTAAAGCTTTGGCTTGAGTTCTAAGTAAGTGGCTACCACTCACATGCCCTATTCCCTCCTTATTCACCTTTTCCAATCTCCACCCCATCTTCTAGACCACTCCCTAAGCTTTCGGCATGTTCCTGTAGTAAAACAAGGGATCCTGTAGGTGAACTAGTACTTCTTGTAGACATCCTGTAGGAAAACCTGTAGTAGCCTGTTTTGAGCCCGAATTGAGAAAAATCATCACTAAAAGCCTAGATTAGGTCCCTAGTTTCCCTCCAAGTCATCTGAACCATTATACTCCTTTTCCTTCACACCTATCTCCCCGGCCAAAGAACCAAGCAAGATTAGCATTTACATTTTTCAAGCAAAAAGATAAAAAGAAAAAAGGTCTTTAAAATTTATTCTTGCACACAACAATTAGCACTCTTTAGATCATATTTCATGCTTAGACTAGTTAAAACCTCACATGTGTTAAAATAGGGTTATTTTGCAAGAAAAGTATGTTAAAAGTAGATACACGATTTCATGTTGTTTTGCAAGCATTTCTTTCAGTCTTTCTTTCATGCAATAAACAACATTTCTTTTCTTCCAATTAGGGTAAGTCTCCCTTCTCCAAATTGGTAATCAGACTTCATATAGTCAATAGAAGTTTGGTTTGAGAAACCCTAGCAGTATATCACCCCATCTTAGTAGTGACAAAGAGTATACCAAATACATCTATTTGTGTATACATTACTGTCACCTGCAAGTTTGTACGAACCCGAGTTGATGAAGTAAAGTCGGTAGCCCCGGGAGTTGCAACATCCTTGTTGCAATACTGGTGCTCATCACTTTTTGGCATCGTTGCTGGGGAGGTGTCTAAGTAGATGTGATTTATGCTTTCTTTCTTCCTTTTCTTATCTATTTCATTCTGCAATTAGTTCCATTCAGTAAATATTTGCAATTCACTATTGTTTTTCTTTCAATTCTCCAAGTAGTTTAAAACTCAAAAAGCAAAAAAAAAACCCTCCTTTCATGGCTCGTAGGAATAGAGATAACTTAATAAAATTTCTACCAAATACCCCCACCACTTTAAAAAACCAACCTTCCCTCTACTTCGATGGTTGTGAGTTAGAGGACCCCTTAGGCGAACAACCAAAGATTTTTGAAGAGCCTATAGGGGAAGAAGAAGAAACCATTCCAACTGACACAATGGTTGAAAATAGAAATGAAAGGGGGACAGGGAAAGAATTGAGGGTTCTTTTCCCATCAGAGAAACTAATGGGAATGCCAAGACGAAAAACATAATCCCCTCTTCTCTCCCTCACTTCCATGGCCTGACCTCAGAAGATCCAGATACTTTTTAGTTTGAATTTGTTGTCATATGCAGAACTTATGATTACACCTCTGATGATCAGAAGTTGGAATTATTTCCATCCACTCTCAAGGATGCAGCCTTGCACTGGTTCATGGGTTTACCTGGGGATAGTATCACCACTTGGGCTCAGTTGCAACAAGCTTTCAACAACAAGTATAGGGACTATTGCAGGTCCAAAGTTACCAAAGAGGAAATTTTTAGAATGACCTTGGGACATGATGAGTCCTTAGAGGATTATGAGGAAAGATTCCAGCTCAGCAATAAAAGGGCCAGGTGCACACTTGATCCTGAGTCACTTAAGTTAGTCCTTCTCAAGGGGATCAGGGAAGACCTTCTAGAAGCCCTAAACCTGCTGTCAGGGGGGGCATCTAACAGTTACCCTATGATGATATCAAGATAGTTTTCAAGAAGCATTCTAGGATAACTAGAAATAAGGGTAGGGTTAGTCAAACAGTGGCCAGTTCATCCTCTTCCAATACATCCATAAAAAAAGTGAAATTGGGAACATGTTGGAAGACTTTAAGAGTGAAATGTTGCAAACCTTTGCTCTGCAAATAGACACTATGCAAATCAAATGGAAGCAGGAGGAAGCAGAGAGAACATTAGTCATCTTCTACCCTAGATGCACAAGGAGGCACCCTAGGAATGAATGTCCATTGAACCTTATAGAAATCTGCTCGGTCTGTGAGGAAAACCACTCCACAAATAGGTTCCCTTCTCTTCCTGGATTAAAATTTGTGTATCAGGGAACCAAAGGGGTGATTGAACAACTCTACTACATTAATCAAAGGAGGTCTCATGGACCTCGACCATACCAACAGGGCATGCAACGGTCATCCTATTCATATTATAACCCTAATCAAAACACATCCATTCCCCCTTAGTCCCCCCCAGCTCATCCTTGATGGTCTACACCTTCTCCCTAGTCTTTTGTACCTCAATACCATTCCCAATAGGCCAACCAACCATTTCAGCCATATACTCCTCCACAACCTCAGTGGAATGCACCACTCCAGGGGTGGATCCCCCCATACAACCAAGCACACACTTTATTGCCTTCCCTCCATCTCAACCACAACTCCTACACCCTACTCTGCCTAAACAACCTCAGATGCCTACCCAACCAAACCCAAACCCAAACAACAGATAGGCACAATAGGTTTACAGTGGAGAAGCATCCTACCCTGCATATGCTGTGGAAATTCATGAAATTAACCTTAGGTCTGGGAGAGTGCTCCCAGATAACCAACCTCCATATCCACCTATGGAGAGTGAGGAGGAAAGAAAGGAAAGTGTGCCTAGAATGGATCCACCCCCATTTCTTGAAAGGTTAACCCATCTAGTCCAACACACCCCAGAAGAAACTGAACTTCTGGGTTAGTTGAAAAATTTGTGTGTTAAAATCCCGCTTCTCCAAGTTATCAAAGATGTCCCCATTTACAACAAGTTGATCAAAGAGAAGTGTTTCAAACATCCAGGGAGGCAAAAAAGAGACACCCCTACCATTAATATCATTGGATAGCTATCTAACTTAATGCTAGGGTGGGTAATTTCCCTGAAGTATTTAGATCTTAGGAGCCCTGTAGTAGATGTACACATTGATGGCACCATTGTCCCCCATCCCTTGATTGATCTTGGGGCTACCATCAATTTAATGACTAAGGACACTATGCTCAAGCTGAATCTCCAGGGATCATTAAGGAAGACCACGACAGTCTTGCATCTTGCACGTCGATCCACAGTAGCCCCTAAGGGGATTGTTGAGGATGTGATGGTATCCATTGATTCTTGGGAATACCCTGCGGACTTCTTAGTTCTCCAGCCTAAGACCAAATTCAATGGTTATTCTCTCATCCTTGGGAGACCTTAGTTAGCCATTGCCGATGCCTACATAAGCTGCAGGGCTGGAAATATGACTATAAAAAATGGGCATCTATCCAAACAGTTGGTCCTATACCCTCCTGCTTAGCCATCTCTAGAACATGACTTACCTTTATGGATAGAAGAGGAGGAAGAAGATGAAGTATACTCCCAAATCTATACCCTAGAAACTTCCATAGGAGGAGGACAGCCTGATGAAGATGATTTGATTGAACACATCCTCAAAAATCAAACTCCCAACACCATGTCTCAAAGTAGTGAAGGAAACCAAGGACAACCATCGAATTGTTCTATGCTTAGATGACTCAGACCCTACTCGTGTCAAGACAATTGAATTCGACCCTGAAAGAGCATTGAAAATTAACCCCTCTCTCTCTATACACCAAGAAGAAGAGTTATGTAACAACTGAGAGAAAATTTGGATGCCTTTGCTTGGAATTACAAAGAAATGAAGGGAGTGCACCCCTCAGTGTGTACTCACCACATTTACATCAAGGAAGGGTGCAAGCTAGTTGGCCAACCCCAAAGGAGAATGAATCCAACTCTCAAGGATATAGTCAAAGAAGAATTGGAGAAGTTGTTGGATGCAAGATTCATTTACCCTATCTCGGAGAGTGAGTCGGTGTCTCCTTTGGTGCTAGTTC
The DNA here is from genome assembly GCA_000404065.3 of Pinus taeda. Taxonomy (NCBI): domain Eukaryota; kingdom Viridiplantae; phylum Streptophyta; class Pinopsida; order Pinales; family Pinaceae; genus Pinus; species Pinus taeda. The sequence goes on from APFE031199384.1 coordinate 83,504, forward strand.
GAAAGAAAAATGGAAATTGGAGTATTTGTGTGGATTACCAAGAGCTAAATAAAGCCACAAAGAAGGACCATTTTCCTCTACCTTTCATGGACCAAGTGTTAGATGGTCTGGTAGGAAAGAAGTTCTTCTCTTTCCTGGATGGATTCAGTGAGTACAATCAAATCTAGATCAGCCCATAGGACCAGGATAAAACCACCTTCACCTGTCCTTGGGGTAATTTCGCTTATGGGGTCCTTCTTTTTGGTCTATGCAATGCCCCTGCCAGTTTTCAGAGAGCAGTCTTGTGTATCTTTGCAGAGCTAGTCCATGATGCAGTAGAAATTTATATGGATAATTTCACACCCCATGGGTGTGATTTCCAGGAGGCTCTCTCTAACCTGGGAAAGGTGTTAAACAAATGCATTGAAATGAACTTATCCCTTAGTCCCGAAAAATGCGAGTTCTTGATGATTGCAGGGACTATTCTAGGTCACTCAATATCCCAGGAAGGACTGCAAGTAGACCCAAATAAGATAGGCATCATCAAAAGGGTCCCGACTCCACAGAAGCAAATGGATGTCAGAAGTTTCTGAGGGTTAGTCAGATACTATAGGAGATTTATAAAAGATTTCATCAAGTTAGCTTCTCCCTTATTTGGGTTATTAGCCAAAGACTCTAAATTTGTATGGTTAGAAAGCTGCCAAGAATCCTTGGACACCCTAAAGGACAAGTTGACTACTACACCTATTCTCCGAGGCCCAAATTGGGGTCTTCCTTTTCATATTCATGCCGACGCCTCTCATAAAGCTATAGGAGCATCTCTGGGCCAGATAGATGACAAGATACCTTATTCCATTTACTTCATCAGTAAGAATATGTCAAAAGCCAAGTTAAACTACAAAGTAACTGAAATTAAGTACTTGATGAACAAACCTAATGCAAATGCCCAGATCATTAGATGGTTACTTTTATTGCAACAATTTGATTTAACTATTATTGATAAGCCTGGCAAAGAGAATGTAGTTGCAGATTTTTTTTATCCAGATTAACTTTGCTTGTAAGGGAGGAAGGAATGGTTGATGATCAACTACCAGATGAACATTTATTTGCCATTTTAGTTCTCTCTCCATGGTTTGATGACATAGAAAACTATTTGGTATCTGCACAGTTCCCTCCAATTTTGTCCTCCAAGGAAAAGAGTGAAATCATAAGAAAAGGCGCCCCATTCACTTGGATTGGGGGCAATCTCTTCAAGTTAGGTCTAGATCAAATTCTGAGAAGATGTGTCAGGGAGGAGGAAGTGTTTCACATCCTTTTGGATTGTCATGATGGGCCTTGTGGAGGTCACTTTGTAGCCAAAAGAACAACATTCAAGTTACTACAAGCTGGCTATTACTGGCCCACTCTCCACCAAGATGTAAAAAGGTATACCAGCCAGTGTGATCGGTGCCAAAGGATGGGGAAGCATACCCCCAGGGATGAAATTCCCCTACAACCTTAATTGACTTTTGAGCCATTTGACAAGTGGGGCATGGATTTCATCGGGCCCATTGACCCTCCATCCAGACAGAAGAAGTACATCATTGTGTGCATCGACTACTTGACAAAATGGGTTGAAGCCAAAGTTATCAAGGTAGAAACAAAATAACCGATGGTTGAATTCTTGAGGGAGAATGTATTTTATAAGTTTGGATACCCTAGAGATTTGGTCACTAATCAAGGCAATCAATTTACATCTCACGTGATTGAAAATCTATTAAGCCAGCATAAGATCAAGCACAAAAAATCCACCCCTTACCACCCACAGGCTAATGGGCAAGTGGAAGTAACCAACCAAGCATTGGAAGGCATTCTGACCAAGGTGATTAGCAACAACAGAAAGGATTGGGCAAACAAATTGGTGGAGGCCACCTGGGCCTATAATACTACTTGGAAGACGCCCATTGGCTTCACTCCTTATGAGCTGGCCTATGGGAAGAAAGCCCTGTTCTCCATTGAATTTGAATACAACACCTTAAGGATGGCAGCACAACTGGACCTAGATAGCACAAGGGAACAATGAGAAAGATTGCTCCAGCTGAATGGATTAGATGAATTTAGGATGCAGGCCCTCCGACACACAGAAGTGATTCAAGTACAAAGGAAAATTTGGCATGACAGAAATATCAAGACAAATTGTTTCAAGAAAGCGACTGAGCCTTGCTGTATGACTCTTGGTACAAAGATTCCAAAGGCAAGTTAATGACCAGATGGTTGGGACCATATGTGATAGAAAAGTGCCATGAAAATGGCGTTGTTCAGATAAGAACCATCGATGCAGAAGGTATTGTTGGGTTGTGTTATATTCTTTCCACAACTAGTCGACGTAGTTAACCGATGGGTTAGAAGGGGGGTAGAGCCCGCCCTTTGTTTCGCCAATTACATAGCCGGGGGAGGGGTCACAAGGGGTTTGAGGGGTGCAGGTAACCCCACTTTATGGGTACAGGCAAGTGCCCCGGAAAATTTTGTTTTTGGACCTATATTAGGTTGGGCGGACCTACCTATGGTTTTGTGCATGATTTTTCGCACATGGTTTTGGATGCAATGGTTTTCGGTCCATGGTTTTGGACGCAATGGTTTTCGGTCCATGGTATTGGATGCTTCGGCATGTATAAATATGTATTGTAACATTGAAAGGAATATAATGAAAAATCAAGCTGGTAGTCTCGGTTTTGAGATCCAGTGGGAAATCTCTGTGTATATGTGTTTTATGTGTTATGCTCTCGCATGTTTATTTTTCCTGTGATTTAGAATTCGTATGCAGGTAATTTCTGTACGGGGTTAAAACCTACATTTGGTATCAGAGCTGTTTTGGCTTCAAGGGGACGCCTTTGTTGCTGAGGGTTTCGCTCGGGCCTGTGGTAGAC
>APFE031199403.1:0-18865 GCA_000404065.3 Pinus taeda
ATACATGAAAAACGTGATTGCAATCACATTTTTCATGTATTTATAATTTTTTATGTAGCAGGGTCCATCGAAAGTATGAAACATAGATACTCCTTAGTTTAGGAATTAAATTCTACATCCGACGAGCTCTCCCGCTAGAAATTTGAGTAAAACCGTAGGGAGATAAGTTAAAAATATGAGTTAAAAAGGTAGTTTTGCCTTTTTTCCTTCTAAACTTTGATGGTGTAATTTAATATTATTTTATTATTTCCACTGTTATTTTATAATATTTCTTAGGAGGCCCATTTTAGACCTAAAAATTTTCTAATGGAAAACTACGTAACTCAAAAAAATGGAGAACTAATAAACTAGGAAATCTCCTTCTCCTTCCAGGAAATTAACTTGGCCTTCTTCCTGCACTCGCACTCCTCACTAGACTGCACAACTTTTCTCTGGGTAACTCACACTTGCCACCTGAATCTCTTCTTAGCACTCACACTACTTGCTATTCCTCCTCTAGGAAACTCACTTAAAACCTATTTTGATACTGGCACATGCACTGGCTCAATTGACAAGCTCACACTTACAAATCACTTTTCTTGCTATGACCTTCTGCTGGAAATTTTGGCCTTCCTTCCTAATCTTGGAAAAATAGAAACCCTATTTTTTCTTGAAATTCCCTTTGCGTGCTTTTATCTTCCTTGGTCTACACAAATCTGCTACTACAAACCCTATGTTGCAAATCTATTCACTAGATCTTCTTTGTAATTCTATGATTTTGTAATCAGAAACCCTTTCTTGAAATCTTCATTTGCCGTTGCCACTACTCTGAGATAATTCACACTTTTCCTCCAGATTGGATTGGAAATCGAATTGTTGCCTCTCTGCAATTCACATTACCTGGATAAGCCTGTGCATATCTAGTTCTCTATGCTTCAGATCTCCCTCTGAACTACACAACCCTCACTTCTAGAGCTTTTGATCCAATATTTATTGCTCTGATACCATGTGAAATTTCCACAAATGCAATAAACTAGATATTTATCTTCTAATTGTTTGCAATTTATTTGTATTTTGAATCATTAATTTGAAAAATAATGATAAATTAATTATTTCTGCCTTCATAATGAAAACGCCGTAGAATATAAAACTGGAACTGAGAAATAGATGCACACACACGATAAATTGAGATCATTATTTTTGGACAATTGTTCCTAGAAAACTCCAAAGGGAAAACCAGTGCAACAAATGAGGGTTTTATTATTATTAGCAATTCAAGAATATAATGGTCTACTTTCCACTCACTAACAAAGCTCTGACTAATACTAGAAAAATAAACTGGAGACAATCTTTCTCCCTCTATAATCAAATTGGCCTCTTCTTAGCCACTCGCACTCCCTTCCTGGAATTCACACTTCCTCCTAGAGTGCGCAGATTTGGATAAGGAAAAAATCAGTATAGCCTTAGATTTACCTTCTAACAATGGGTCCTTCCTCCCTTTGCCTTTGAAACCCACTCACTTTGCCTCCACGACATTGATTCGATGCTGGCAATTGAAATGTGGCTTCTCAAGCAATTCGCGCTGGGAATTCTGACTACTTGCACTAGCTGTAGCAACCCTCTCTGTAGATGAATTAAAATTCCTCTTCTTGTCTCCTAGACACTTGAAAATATGAAGGAAAATTCCCTCGGACTCCTGCTCTCAAATCTTTGTTGAAATCCATACTCTTTGATGTTTCCCTAACTTCAACTGCACCCATGGTGAATACCTGCAACTGGGTAGTCGAACTACTCAACTCACTACTAAAACTTTCTCCAAACCCTTCAAATTGTTCTTATCATCTCTCATTGGAGTCTCAATGGCCACGATTACATCTCAATTGATGACTAAAATCAATATGACTTCACCAATAGAATCCTCATTAGAGAAAAACTAAACTTCCTTAATTAGTTCCCTTTAATTAACCAATTTTCCTAAGTTAGACTTAGGAACTTTTTAATTATTGCTGAATTAAATTAATTAAGACGCCTCCAAGACCTTTCTCATGAAGCCTTTCGTAGGTTTTGGAGATATCGTGTTTCTTAGCCTCTTAGACACCATAGAGACTAGAGCACCTGTCTGCTGCTACCGTAATCTAACATGCTACAGATCCTTGGTTAATGTTATGTGTGTTGAATGATTTGTTTTGAGGTATGATGAATAATGTTGGCAGTGATATGGGCTGAGTTGGAAAAAACATAGCCTCCATGCATAAATTTTGAGAAAATGGTGCATTCAGAGCAGTAGATTTGTAACTAGCTTGTCTTGCAATTAGTTATTGGCATTTTCGAAATGAAGTTTCATTTGTTTTAGTTGTTTGTAAGGGTCAAATGTTTATACTTAATTGTGGTGAATTTTGAATGACTCTGTACCTAGTAGTTCCTCGACCACTTGTACAAGCTCATACATGGAATTTTCTTGCTAATTGAAGGTTATTACTTATGTGGTTTTGCACTCCAATTTCTATTTCTTTTACGCATGTTAAACTTGGCTCTAAAATAACATGTATTCTATAGTTACAAGATTTCCCTTGCTTCATTTTCTTGCTCGAAAAAGAAATGATTCGTTTTGAAAAGGTTGTTATGGTCATGCTTTTTTCCTTTGTTTTCAAATGATGAATATGTGTTACTGTATTCTTTCTTTCTCTACATAGTCTCATACTCTCACTTTCCATGAATTTTGCCTCCCTCATCTCACTTTGTTTTGAAATATGTGATTGGAAGCTAAATAATGACTAGGTTTGGGTTAAAATGGTACCTAGTGTTAAAGTTGTATATAAAAGAACTAAGTATGAAAAATTTACAATCTATTGTAGATGATGATGTAAATGTGAATATTTTAGGTCCTACTTGAACTTTGTTTGAAGTACCTCATAGTAAAGAATATGAACCATGCTTAAATTCAAATGCATAAGGATTTTTGTTCTTAACAAGATTGACGTAGTGTTAAGAGATATGTTTGGGGAAAAGATTGTCAGTTTAAAAATAAAACCCTAAACTAAGCACTCAATATATATAAGTAATAATATTTAGCATACAAGTTAAAGAAACATCAAAACATTGTTTTTCATTTATGGTTTGAATTTGATTATGACTCAACTTAAATATAGGTTTTACCCAATAGATGTTTATGTTAACCCTTGATTACATTATAAATAGCAATTCAAATTGTATTAATATGATTATTACGTGTGGTAACAAAAAATTATGTTATCAAGTTTATCATTCAATTTTCAAAATAAAGGGATATGGTTTTTTATTTTTTTTTATTATCCTGATGATGAGCCACGGTGGATGGCTCGAAATGTCGATACAAACAATCATGGATGTAAGAACTGCGGAAGAAAACTACACACAAAGCAATGATTTCAGAAGCCTCAAAACAATAACATATATCATGAATGAAACTTCCAACCTCCATTTTAATATGAGTATGTTAATTGTGCATTGATGAAACTAGGGGTTTGAACCCAATTCATATCCTTATAAACAATTATTTCTTACCTGGGAAAGGATGTTTTTTTTCTGGCACTTGATCATATGATATATTGTTATTGATAAATATTAAGATGTTTCCAAAGTACAATATATATTTGGAAAACCATAATTATTGCACAATTTTTTTACAATTTATATTATTTGCTGTGTGGAAGTCTAGATTTATAGCAGCTCTTGATATATATCTAAATAATTAAATAAAAGCATTGAACCCTGATCCATGTTCACATATCACATCATATTTTTACTTTACATACAATTTTTCATATATATAATTATTGAGGTCTTTGGTCATGTAAATGTGAGATGATAATTTATATTACAAAAATATTGTAAATAATCCCTTTCATATGTCCACTTTTCATTAACATATATTTTACCCTAATTATGGTTGAGCTTTGTTAGAAATTCCAAATGAAGGGTAAACATGAGATGGATATCACTTGTCTTGAAAATAAATATAAATATAAAGTGAACAAAGAACTTGTAGATTGTTGTTTGAGGTTTGTTTGCGTGGAGAGACAAGAAGAATATATATATGGATAATGTTTTCCTTTTTGTTTGTTAGTTTATGTGAGTCTTGAGATGTCTAACATGACTAACCTATGGCTTGAGTAGATGTGATCTTGGGGCATCTAAACCGTCAAAATCATCCAGGGATTGCACCTGGCCTAGGCCACACCAACCCTTAGCATTGCTGGATTTTTAGCTAGAAGTTTCGAACCAGTGACCTTTACACCACATAGTGCCTTAACAGAACACCCTGTCACTGTCTGCTCTATGCCCCGTGGGAATAATGTTTTGAGTTGTATTATTTTCATGATTTTTTCCCTTATCGTATCCCTTTAATGCTTTATCTTTGTGTTGTGAATAGGGCCATGCTTAGCATATTTAATGAAAAATTAGTAATGTGTTTATTGCATTTAGTATTATATTTCTGCTTATTGATCTCTATATGGATGTATAGACATGTTATTTAGTAGAGGTAGAAGGGGAAACCAAAGGGGAAAATGATGAAGGCCAAACATAATTTAGCAAGAGGGAAGAAATAAAAAATAAGGTTCTCAATTCACTTTCTTCCCAATTTTGAAGAGTTTAACCATACTAAAAAAACCAACTACATTGATAATGAAGGCAAACCAATTTTACCTCCTCCTATTTCTCAACCTGGAAACCAATTGTAACCACATACTAATATTGTAAACATTCCTAAGCCTCCTCCATAGACCATGCAAGATGATAGGTGGAATAACAACCTTGTACAAAACCCTTATGGAATTTCACATTGACCCACCTGTCTTAAAATACCCTTGTTGCACTAACTCCTAATCATATTATCCCTTATGTTGCCTCCTTTGCCTGCTCCTCTCCTATACATAAAAAACAACTCCTCCCTATATACCAAGAAGGTAAATGGAAGAAGCCTCTAGAGGAACAAAACTATGACTCCTTTGACTCAAAATTTGCATAGTTAAGAGGAACTCCATGAAGGTTTTAACCTTATGCAGATAATACCTGCAAATCAATTCTAAAAAAAAGAGAGAAAATATAGAATGGTGAGAAAAAAAAATATACACAAATATTTTTCTCTTGGAACCAAAAACCAGGAAAACCACATTGATTTTTCATTATATTCCTTTCAATGTTACAATGCATTGTATACATGCTGAAGAATTTATAAACCCCCAATCTGTTAACCCTGTATTCGAACATAACCAAAATTCCTTTGATGAGATCTACAAAACCATGGGAAAAACCATCATGCATAAAACCATGTACAAAATCATGTGCAAAACCGTCATGCATAAAAACATGTAGTAAACAATGTGCAAAACCATGGGAAAAACTGCCCAATGAATTCCCATTTGTTCATGGTGGACATAAGTCATACAAAGAATATAACACACACCCAACACTTTAGTTGAATCAAAGAATGAAGGCAAGATGGAGATATCTTTTAAATACATGCATCATAAGTTATTTTATTTTTTAATATGTTCACTTTATGAATAATTCTGACATGTTTTTTGGGCTACATTGACATATATGAAATTTATTTTTGATAACTCAAATATCACACACACATACATATTATCACGAAGCATAAGTGTGGTAAAGGTTTATGATTTTGACACATATGATGGTGTTTATTTATGTCATATATATTATTAATCTTATTTATGGGAGTTACAAGGTTGAAATCCATGACTTGGTAAAGTACAAAGAGATTCTAGTGGGACACCACCTACTTTTAAATAATATTGAATACTATATTTGTGTCCTTTCCTTAAAACACATTTACACTCTCTTTTCAAACATTGAATAAACTAACAATGAATGGGTAGTTTAACTACCCAACTACTTTCTCCAAAAATAAAAAGGAGAGTAGTCATGAATGAAAGAGGAAGACATTTTGTTTGAAGGTATGTGTAAGGTTTGAAAGTGATTTTGTTATTCCCATTCATCCCCTTTATGGGTTTCTATAGAACGAATATGCCTTCTTTGTAGCGGGGATATGTTGAAAGGTGGAAAAGAAAGATTGAGATGATATTTTTTTGATGTACTTTGAGGTCGATTGTTTACTTTGAAATATGATCATACTTTTTAGAAGTTTTGATTTAGTTAAGTGCTGATTAATATGTTTTTTGTAGAGTTTGATGATGTTTTTATGTTTCTTAAAGTGATACAATATATATTTTGTAGTTTTATCTCTTTCTTTCACACTTAGTTTCCAATGTATGATTTTATTTACATCTTTGACTTCTAAGAATATTCTATGATCTTGATACTTGCAAGGATTTGTAGAGACATTTATGTTGTAACTTAGATTAGTCTTTAGTATAATTCTTGTTGATTTCCTTCTTATATTTTGGTCTACTAAAACATTGGATTAATTTTTTCTGATGCTGTTATTTAAAAAAATACTTTCGCCACTTCTTTTATTCAATTTTTTCTTACTTATGAGTTCATAAAGCATTCTTTAATTCTATATTTTATTAGTTGGTATACTTATAAAATTATAAATATTTATAAAACAAAAGAGATTTCAGATTTTAAGATTTACTTCTTGAAATATGGTTGTATAATGGAAGGGATATAAACCTAGGGTAACAATCAAGACTATCTCGCTTAGCCTAATGGGATTCAAAAGTGTTTATGAGATAAGCATAAAAAATTCTCACATCAATAGTATTTAGAGAAACGCAGAAGGAAAAATCCAGGAGAGGGTTAGAGAGTTCTAAAGAAACACAAGTATACCTGTCATCACACTTTTATAACTGAAGGAGGGACACTAGAGCTGGCAGAATAGAGTTGATTTTTAGAGATGGAGTGAAACCATAGAGAAAAAAACTCCAACAAAACATGATAGTGGAATGTTCCAGAGAGACTTCAGTTTTATCCTTATCTCCTCACAACTTTGAACACAGGGTATTACTCACCATTAAGGCGTATTACATCTCGAAGTCCTTCACATTCATCACACGTGAGAATGAAAAACCTCAGAGCATGACTAGGGTGGAAAATTACCAGTGATTGAGAATTTTGTGAGTTACATAATGAGAGTAGGAGGGGCTTGCTTCATGCCAAATGTGGAAGGGACAACATGATACATCCCTTCCCATAATTTTTGGGTGGGATAGATGCCATGTCGCCCCTTCGCTTGGTGTCCCTCATCTCACTCCATTTGGGGGGCATATGTGTGAATAATCAATAAGAGATAGATATAGTGGTAGTGTGTTAATAAGTGTATTTATAGTTTCTGAATTTAAACTTTTGTGATCCATAATGAATTAAGAAAAGTCTTTAAGTAGAAATCATAGAAGAGAAATTTTTTACTGACGTGTTTCGAACCAACAAGTGTGGTTCATCATCAGGACTAGATGAAGAGGCAGACCATGGAAAAGGCTTAAATAAAGAGTAATGTAGAGACCATAATTTCGAGTAATGACTATTTTTTAATAATAATATTTAAATTATGATGTTAGTTTATTATTATTATTATTTGTTAAACAAATGTTATTAAGTAATGGCTATATTAAACAACTAGTGTTTGAAAAATAATATTTAAATTATGATACTAATATATTAAGAACAAATATTATCAAGTAACGACTATATTAAACGGCTATTTGAAACAATATTAAAAATAAATTTGCTAAAATCAAATATAGAAAAAATTCTATTAATGGTACCGAAAAAAAAACAAGAAGAAAAAAAGATCAAGTCCAACTCAAACAAGGAGGGAAAGCAAAATATTATAAAAGAGTAAAGACCCAAATCAAGAAAATATCATTTAAAAACCAAATAAAATAAATAAATAAAAAAAAAAAAATAAAAAAATGAATAAAATTAATGGAAATAAAATAAACTAAAACAAAAATAATTAATGGAAAATAAATAAAATAAAACAAAAATATACACAAGTCCAAAGAAACACACACTCATACATACATACATACATACATACATATACATATACATATACATATACATATACATATACATATATATTCAAAGAAAAGTAATCAATAAGTAAAACAAAGTCAACAATAAAATATGGGGCTGAGGCCCATTAAACAAATAACATAAATATTAAAAGGAGTTAAGAACAAATAAGATGATAAAATACTTAAGAAAACACAAAGGATTAAGAATATAAACTCTAATGAAGAATAAACCAACAACAAATACTATAAAAAGGACACCAATACCTACACAGATAAACAAAGTAAATCCTGAAAAGAAACCTAAAAACACTAGGACGACAAGACAGGGACCCAACTCTTATTAATAATCCAACCATCATCTCTATTCAAATTATTGGGCCTTTTTACGATTTCTAGGGCCTCCTTCAATTTACGATGATGGAAACGACTAACCTTAGAAACGACTTGGGCCTTCTCAATGTAGATGTGATGCTTAGATTTATCTGCATGCTCTGCCAAAGCAGAAGAGCAGATCCTGCCATGCTTGATGTTACATTGCTTGAAATCATAGTCTCAACATTGCTCTCTATTTAAGCCTTTGACATGGTCTACCTCTTCATCTAGTCCTGATGATGAACCACACTTGTTGGTTTGAAACGTGTTGGCCAAAACATTCTCTTATGTGATTTCTACCGAAAGACTTTTCTTAATATATTTATAGTATTGTAACATAGAGAAGTGAGAAAAAATATTTTGATAAATATAATAGTCTTAAACAAGACATGTTATGAAAATCAATATGTATTCGTAAAATGAAACTAGATGATACAAGTAATATGTAGTTATTTCAATTAGATTGGGATGATGATTTTAATTTTGAAAGAAAACTCAAGACAAAAAACTATAATATTGAAACAAATAAATGAAAAATATGACTTTATATAGTAACTATTAAAAATTATGATTAAAAAAAAAAACCATAATCAAGAAACTATATTAATATAAATATGAGTTTGGGGCACAATAGAAGATTAGAATTACATCAAATTTTTCTCTTTGGAAATATTCTAATAGTTTAGCCAAAGCCTTGAGCTTTGTGAAATATAATAGTTGGATGGTATCAAAGTTTTTGCTTTTGACTGTGAAAATACCCAAAACATACAAGTTCTAGCTTGCATAGGGAAACTAGCTTGAGGATTATTATCCGAACCTAGTGGAAGAGGGGACTATGGTGCTACATTAAAGTCTAGAGTTAAGGATGAAGAACTCAGAGAGAGTGATGAAGTGTTTGAAACCTAAGGAGCTTTAGATAGAGGAGGAATGATCTATTATAGAGTTTGAAACCTAAGGAGCTTGTTGGCCAGAAAAAATTAAGTATTCAATCTAAGTCTTAAGAGGATAAATTTCATATTCCATTTTATGAATTTCATTCCTTTGAGTGACAAGGATTTCCATTACATAGGTCTAGTCTGTGGCCATTTGAACTTGTGGCTATTTCCTTTGCTTGTTTTCTAAGGAGATCCTAATTTCTTATCTTTGCTTTTTGAGCGATTACCATGTAAAAATTCACCCCTTGATGGAGCACAAGGACATAACATGAATTTTATAACGAGGTCGAACCAGAGTTTCCAACCAAAATGAGCCAAAGTACACAAAGGGATTTTACGCAAGTGCAAAGAAATTTCCTAGCCTTGATAATAATAACAATTTGGGATCCATTTGCATTAGTTTGGAAGAATAAAAAGGTGATTGTGCATGATGCCAAGAGCATGATTTGATCCATCAGACTCATGGAGTGTGCACATCAATGATGAAGGGATTTCATACTTGTGATTGGAGCATACACACAAGGGAAGGATGAGGGTTATCTTAAGTTAAATTCACATTTGCCTCCTTTCATGTATAGGAATATGCCACCACTTCCCCACCTATTGACCACAACATTAACCTTGGTCAGGGGATTGGATGATGGAAACCCTGACCATTAGTTATTGAAATTCCTTCTTATTGTTGAATTGCTTGGTTTGTGAGCATATCCACTCTTATGTTGTTTTGCCTTAATAAATATGATTTAAAAACCACATGATTCTTTTGAAAAGGAATTTGAGTCTATCATCTAAAGGATGATAATTTGAATGGAGATTTGGAATTATGAGCATCTATTCATGCACAATAATAAACCAATTGATGTTTAGATGTATAACATGCTTGATACCTTGTATAGTGCATTAACCTCTACTTAATTAATTGTAATTATACACTAGTTTTACTAAAAAGTCATTTCTTCACATCTTTCAAGGTATGTTAGCATCCTCCCTCTATGGATACCTCTAAAAAAAATTCAAACTTAAATAAAATAAAACATATTAATAAAAAATGTAATTTCTATTTAATAAATTAAAATAAATAATAATAATAAAATAATCAAATTATTATATTAATAAAAATCAAATTATAATTAATAAAAAAATATATAAATAATAATAATTCATATAATATATCGTCTATCTCTATATAAAAGAGCTTAAATTAAAATGGGAAAAATAATGTATAGATTAATGATATCAATCTCTATGTGAGTTTATTGTTAATTGAAGTAGAAAAAATGTGACATTCATCATGTAATATATGCACACTAAGTCAATATTTTAGGGTATTTTATTATCTTAACTATTGACCACTTTGTTGAGCTTGAGGCTATAAGTTTAGTTTATTATGAAAGTTCTAGTTAGAAGTCATTTTTAACTTAAAATAGAATTCGTTTTGTTAATATATTGAAATGGATAACAGGGATTGACTTGGATATTAAGGTCTAGTAAAATATTTAAAATGATAATATAAAATTTATTAAATTTAAAGGTTGTTTTATTTAATTCATTTTTAACTCAGTGCGGAGAGATATATTTTTCTTCATATATGTACTATATAGAACAAGGAGTGGTAAGAGATTATGAACATCTAATAATTCAAAATAATAAAATTTAATTGATAATTGATAATAAAAATATAAAAGATATTAATAGCAATTTATTTATAATGAATTGGAAGAAGACATTTTTGTTGATCGAAAATGTAATGATAATTATAAATAAAAATATTATTTTGATCATATTTTTATAAATAAATAATATTATTTTGACCCTATTTTTATATATGTATTAATGAGTTAATACGAGTGAGATAATTAATATGATAAATTTATTATTGTATTTATGAATTTTTGTTTTATGTATTATCAATGTTAGTGGAAACACGGATATCTTATTATATGATTTAAAACGCAAGATCTTAAACCCCTAGTCTTTTAGAGTATTGCAAATCCATCTTAAGGAGATGATATATTTTTGGATCTGATTAGTGGAAATTATAAGTAAACTAAAGTTCGGTTTAGAATTATAAGATATTAAGTGAAGCTTTACAATACTTAAAATACTTATTGTTTGAGCATATTTCGATGAGAGGTGTTGAGGACATCCTCATGACCATTTGAGGTGTAACACATGTGACACAATACAAGATTGAGTCAACATAGGAAAGTATGAAAAATATAAGGTGATGTGCATTAGAGTTAGTGATGCACGAGAAAGCAAGAATTTGACACTTATTTTCTTGGACCTCTATATGATGCATCTTATTTTATTTTTCTTCTCTTGAGTTCTTTGTTTCCATATTAGTGGTAGAAAATGAAACAGATTACATATATGTATATGCATGCTTGATCTCTAAAACCTATACCATGAGACTTAATATCGAGATTATGAAGTCCAAAATTCATAAAATGGATTTAATGATTTTGAAACACATGATAGGAAGTGTAGGATAAAAGAAACTATAAGACCCCTGCGCTTATGCCCACAAACGATATACATACTTTCCTCTCCATATAGTGTTTAAAGGCCCAAAATGAGGATATAAATATGCTCACATTTATAAATATCCTTGAAAAATGCTAGTAGGAAATCCTACACATTAAGAAAGTAGAAGCAACTTATAATTACTCTAAGTAACATGATGATGCCATTTGATACACTCATAGCATATTGGTGCTCATAATTAATGTAAGAAGATAACAATTTTTTTGCATGCACTAATGAGTGTGGGATAAGATTCAAAATATGTTTTATATGTTTCCTTTATGTTTGATATTATAGATTTAGAAGTATGCATATGGAAATTAAGAGGATACTTGTTGAAATATGTAACTGGGTTTGGTCTTCATAATGACATATGTAATCATGTTTTATTTTTTTATTTAATGAAAATAGAAAATAAATTTAGTATTATGTTTAAAGGATGGAACACCAACAGTCAAGGGGATCTCCCTGGTGTAGGTTCCCAAATAGAGCCTGCATTGTTTGTGATAGGGATCCCTTTCGATATGTAGGTCCAAATGCCATTCAATTTTTCAGAGCTTGCTTCATACAGAGGTGAAATGTGGACTTAATTGAAAGCATGAACCTCAATAAATACAAGGAAATGATTGACAAATATCTTATGCCACATAAACCATGAATAGCCAAACCATAAACAACATAAACCTTATTAAAGTTACTGTTAGCAGGCTTTAGATAAGACTCATGTATTCCAAGATAAAATTCTTAAGAATTGTAAATTAGTTCGCAACGATCAAACATTTACGAGCATACATAATTGTATAGTCAAAAATAGATTATAACAATACCAAAGAAGTAGTTCACTGGCATAAGTATAGAGTTAGCGAATCAAATACCATTCATATGAAACAACACAAAGTTTGGAGTATGAAACAACATGTGCACAGATCACACATCAAATAGCTTTCAGGAACATTCGATCCATCAAGTGAAGAAAATACTCAAGGCATTATCACATAAAAGGTTTGAAGAATCCAATAGTGGAAATGTACAATCACTCGCATAAATTATAAGGACATAATTTCTCTCAAGTAATGTATATATATCTCCAAAAGAGTCCTCAGCAAAAGGTCCATACAAATGAGGCATGAGGGTATATTTATAGGGTGCGAGTGACTCTTGGCTTAACCTTGACTCTTGAAATTCCTCATATTTACAGAGTGTTCTATGCTACTGTAGAAAATACATCACAAAAATAGCTATCAATCTAATTCACAAATTTAATAATGGCAAGTTCCGAAATTTCAAGCCCGAGCTGTTCCATCAAATATGTGTGCCAAAGGTTGTATTCCACAACAATGGGAATGATCTGCAGCTGATCTTCATCATGTTGGTGCAGGCACTCGAGTGCATCTGGGATAAGGGTGGTCCATTTGGTGTGCACCTGATTGTTCAAGGTTACCAGTTTGGTGTAGAGCCTCACTGGTTCTACCACATAACGTGTGATATTTTCTCTGGTGATTAGCATATCTTTTATATGGGCTGCTTGTTTGTATGTATCTATGAACGCCTATACTTCCTTGGAGATCTAATCCTGCTACCTTACTTGTCCGACTTCCCTTATAAAGGGAACTCCATGCAATTGGATCACTGATTCCAAGCCGTTGTACAAATACCTATAAGATGCTAGTACCCTTTCCACATCTTTGGTTAATTTGTCCTTAAACTGAATTTTGATGCAGAGTTGAACCTTCGTATTCTGCATGGTGATCCAATCCTTCTTAGGGACCACCGTCGGTGCTCTTGGGTACTTGACTGACCATTCATGTATCTTATCCAAAGTAATCATAGCCTCCTTAAGCATCACGACTCTTTCTTTTGTGTGGGATTCGATGGCCACGATCGGGGCTACTCTATGGTGCAACTTAGACATCTCTTCATAGACTACTGCCATGGCCTCCCCCAAAGTCCTCGTTTATGCTTTAATTGTTGCCTAGAATTCTACAGCACTTGTTTGCACTAGATGGAGTGCCGCATTCTCTTCCTCCATATTCCACTTCTCCTCTTTCGCCATGGTGGCCATTTGTTTGGATGCATACAACTTATTCTGCAGATCGACAATCTGTTTTCTCCTCTGGGCCATATTGTGTTCTGCATTAGTGACGAAAGCTGTCGTGGCCAAGGAAATCATTTGCAGATTTGCTGTAATGTTAGGAACAATATCCTTGGCCATAGTTACTGATGAAGGTTCAACTGGATTCCTGCTGCAATACTTTTTACTTTCTTGTACAATCTTGAGGTTTATTTCATCGAAAGTGAGTCTGGTGAGATCTAGGAATTCCTCATCCTGCTCCTCTGAGATACCCAACTCTTGAAGGGGGAGATGTCTACTAGTGAGGGGAGTGGTAGGAGGCACGTCTAATGGGGGAGGTTCAATTTGTCCTGTGCCACGATCAACTGTTTTACTAGTCTCACCTTGTTCACTTTCCCTGACTTCCCTCTCCTTGTTCCTCCTTAGCTCTTCTTCCTATTGTCTTTTCTCTTCCTTTGCAAGCGCTCATTACCTCTCTAGCTCATCTTCCATCCTTTTCAGCTCTTGCTCTAACCTCTTGTTCTCCTCCTACTTTCTCTTCTCGACTTCTTCCTCCTGCCTTTTCTTCTCTACTTCTTCTTACCTTCTCTTCTCTACTTCCTCTTGCACTTTCTTCTCTACCTCTTCCTGCACTCTTCTTTCTTCTTCCTGTTGCTTTTCCCGTAGATGTTTCTCATTTTCTTTCTCTTCCTACTTTCTCCTTTTCTCGCTCTGGCCCTGTTTGCTCAAATATTTGGGTTGTTTTCTCTCTAGCTCCCTTTGTCTTTTAAGCTCTTTATTTCTATTTTCTAGGTTGGCATTCCTTTGTTCCAACGTAGTATCTTCTTCTTCGTGGTTACTCAGGCATCTTCTACTTCTTTTTCTTTCCGCCTCTCAAATCCCCCAGTGCCTTTTGGTGCCTCGTGATGCTTTTTATTTATGGTGGAAGCTCTTTCTTTGAGGCTCATGTCTTCCTGAGAATCGTCGAGGAGCTCATATTCTTTGGCATGCTTCTCACTTAGGCTAATTTCCCTTATAATGTTATACCAATTTCTAATCCCATCCTCAAGGTCCTTTTTGGTGTGGGAATACGACCAACTAAATTTTTCCCTTTTGCAATGGGCAACCACGACTTTCTCAGGATCATATGTTTGGTAATTAAGGGTCATGAAGTGGCTTCCATTCAATGCCTCAGATTCTACTTCTACCTATTTGAAAATTTCCACCACGTATGCCCCGATGGTGAGAGGGAAGGCATGCCACAATTTCTTTTTTCCTTTGTTCAATATTTTTGAAAAAACCTGTGTCATTTGGTAGAAAACCTCTTGCAGGAGCGTCTTGTTCATAATGAACTTGGGTAGAGCATGAGGAGGCTTGTGGGTACCAAACACCCTGATGAATGTTCCTTCTTCAATGGGGAACCAGTGCGCTACCTTGACCACAGTCTTCATAGCTCTCTTCGACATGCATGGTGGTTCTTCCCCCAAAAGAAGCTGGTACAATGGGATGATGAAGGTTTCATAGATTACATCTAGCATGCCTTTGTAAGCTATATCCCAGAAAACTTTGTAATGACAGTGAACGAGGCTGGCTGTTAATGGGTCCCATTTGCAGCTCTAGTGCTCGAAGTAGCATCTCGAGCAGACAATGTCGAGGAGGTATGAAGACATATAGAACTCTAGAGGCTATTCTGGTTGTGGGAGCTTGGAAGTCATTATGTTTGTTTTCAAGGATGACGAGAGGATGCTTGCCCAATTAAAAATGGTTCCTCGAGTGGCAACGACATACATGAGGGGAACCCATGTGCCGTAAAAGACATCACAGTCCTCCTTGCCATATAACTGACACATCTTTACAATAATTAACTGATATAATTTGTGCAATCCCTCCATCCTATATGCCTGATCTGTTTTGACCTGGAATTTTGACGGGTCTTGCCACCATTCCCTTAGGATGTCCTTTGTTGGGGTCATGAAATCGGTGAAACATTTGGTATAAAAAGCCTCCTATCTCTCAGGCATTCTGTAGTAGGCACTGATATTTGCTGGGGAGATAGCGTCTATGGGTGCCCCGTCATGGCCCCTGATCATCCAGGAATATGTGTCTATACACTACAAGATCCATTCAATAGTTTCTGTGCACGAGAAAACTAGGGGATGCACCGCTACCTTGTGTAACCTTAACTTCTTGACATTTATGTATACTTGGAAGTCCTCCTAGGTTTATGGAATGTCTTTATTTGTAAACTCCTTGATGAGCCTCTATATTACAACAAGAATGCTGCAACTCCCAAGGCTACCGATTTTAATTATCAACCTAGGGTTCGTACAAACTTAAGAGGTATCAACACTATAAGTGCGGCATAAAATGTGTCCTTCCTTTGCTTTCATGATGTAATGGAGTGCATGTATTGAAGTCAAATCCTAAACTAATTTCATAAAACGAAATGTTCGAAATGGAACCTTAACCTATTACAAGAAAGAAAGTAAGGGGAAAGAGACTGAAATCAGAAAGAGATTGAAATCAAATGCTAAAACACACCATTTTCTAACTAATTGCTAAGAGGCTTTGCTTAAAAATAATCCTAAGTTAACATGTATGCAATCCTTCTATCCTAAGTATGCAGATTCAAACCATCAAACCTTCTACTGCTGTGCATGAGAATGAATAAAATAAACTTGTTTTTCTTTTTGTCTTTTTTTTTCATGTGAGAGTGTGAAAGATAATCTCTTTTGGTGATGTGGCAGGTGGCTTGGAGATGATGGTGAATGATAGGAAGGTTTTGGAGACCCTTAGGTGACTTTGTGTGGTTTCCTAGAGGTTTCCCTCAATTCGGCCTCAAAACAGGCCACTACAGGAAAACCTACAAGATGTACTAAAAACCTACATGATCCCCTGAAAACCTATAGGATACAATCGAGAGAAAAAGGATGGATGTTGAAGGTGATGGAAAGCTTAGTTAAGGTGCTTGGTGGATAGAATGAGGCAAGGGAGTGCCTAGGACCACTTCAGAACTCAAAACCAAACTTGGGAGATGGATGAATTTGCTCAAAACATTTGGAGACGTTTCCTTGTGAAATGATGAAATTAGTGAGGGTTTAATGACCAAGAAAATCAAATAAAATTGGAAGGGAAAATTTTTGTTATTAACTAGGATATCTTAGGTCCCTATTTCAAGGGGAATCACTCAAAAATACCTTTGTTAACCCATGCAAAAAAAAACATTACTAGTCGAAAATCTAGAAATTCGAGAACTAGTGAGCTAGTAAATCTAAAAAATGCCTAACCAAATCAAGTGAAAATGCAATGGGGTAATTTTTATTATGAACTATATTTTTTTTGTGATCTAATGCAAGTGGAACCAACTCAATTGAAGCTTGTTAGCATGCTCTAAAAATAGTAGAAATTTACTGTTCTTTGCTAAAAAGGAGGTTCAACAATCTAGATTTGGGAATAAGAAGACTAATCCAAGCAACTCAATGATTACTATGAACTTCCAAAGCTTTTCCAAGGATGAAATAGTGCTTTTGATCCTGCAAAATAATTTACATCAACCATTTAACTCAATCTTACAACAATAATCATTAATACTAAATGCAGAAATAGAGAGAAATAAAAACTAGAGATGCATGTGAATAAGAAGTGAAAATAAGGAAAGAAAATGATACAAAAAGGCTCTGAGGTTCCTAGGATGGCCAAGCCCAAGGAAACTTAGAGACCTATGGAGGAAAGAAAGATTTAGAAGCTGAACATGACATCAATCTTCATTATTTTCATCAATAGAATTACATCTTGCAAGAAATTACAATGGAGCTGCAAAAATATAAGCTCTCTCCACAATAACACTAATGAAAATATTCCCCTAAAGGTAAATTCGACTTGGTACTTATATAAAATTATTAGGAATAATTCTCCATGAATGGAGGAAGCTTTCCCCACCAAAATCCATCGATTAGTGGAACACATTCCTAGATTTTCTCAATCATTGGAGTTCCACAATTTGTGCCATAATTCGATAATATCTTGTTGATTTATTATTTGTTATTGATCCTCCTGTTGTAGGGAACAAGTCCCTAAATTATCTCCTCCTCCAAATCTTCATAATCTGCCCAATATTCTCATAATATTCCACATAAATAAAATATATTAGGCACAAATATCCAATTGTTCATAAACCTTCCTAATGAATATTTTAAAGTTAAAAATAAATTATCTAAGGTAGAAAGAGAGGTTTAATGTGCTGAAGGATGGTCATAGGACTTAATTTATGTTTTAATTTAGAGACATGGGTCTTAATTTATGTTTAATTTAGAGGCCCATCATACCCCCTGCTAAAAGTGTTGCTCATCCTCTGAGCAACTTAGTAACCTCATTGTGCCTCATCCATGGCCCTGGTGGCCTCTCTCTTGTGCATTAAGAATATTGGCTGTAAGTTCTGCAAGGACAAGCCCAAAAACATATTTTTTCAAAGAAAAATCATTGTTTCTTGAGACCATTTGCTTGCTTCCTTCCCTTTATTCAAGATGGGTTTTTGAATATTTTTCAGTTTGGCAAGGTCTTTCACATTCTTATCAACCTTCTGCTATCTTGTTCCACCATTTGGACACCTCTAAAGCCTTCAAAATGCATTTAGATGAGAACTAGGACATCCCGTAGTAATTCCTATCAAAGCTACAGGAAGCCTATAGGAAACCCTATTAAAACTATAGGATACCCGTTTTGAGCATAAATGATAGTCTGAGGTTAGGGCAGGTCCTCAACTTCACTCCCATGCCTTTTTCCATTTTTAGGCCTTAGACAAAAGCTAGAAAGAGATTGGAGACCTCTTGGAAAACACCTTTTTATCATTGTAGTTTGAGTTTTGTCTTGATGGTGAATGCCTCATTTCCTTTTATTGCCTTCTTCTTCTCTCTTGTGGCCTAGATGATTGCCTAATGGCCTTAGAGTTCTCTCTTAAGCTCTGCCATCTTGGGGTTTAGCATAATTTGTTCATTTCTTCCTTTTGGTAGCAACATTTT
>APFE031199404.1:0-11504 GCA_000404065.3 Pinus taeda
CCATTGCTCTTTGGAATGTGGCCCCTGCATTTTTCAAACCAAATGGCATTTTAACATATTTGAATGTTCCCCATGGGGTTGTGAATGCAGTTTTGTCCTGATCATCAAGATGGACCAAAATCTGGTTGAAGCCTGAGAAGCCATCCAATAAGGAAATCCTTGAAGCCCCTACTACTCTCTGCAAAATGTGGTCCATTTTAGGTAGGGGGTAGTTGTCCTTCAATGACACTTGGTTGAGGTTTCTTAAATCCACACAGAGCCACACAGAGCCTAATTTCACCTATTTTCTTCCTTGTGGGGACTAGGTTTGAAATCCAATCAGAAAATCTGATTGGTGCTATTATTCCTGCTTTAAACATCTTTTGTACTTCCAGTTCCATTGCTGGGAGGAGCATGGGATTTTTTCTCCTCAATTTTTGTTTAAAGGGTTTCTGATTGGGCTTGAGTGGGATTGTGTGCTGTATAACAGAGGTGTCATAGGACTTAAGGTCCTCATAACTCCATGCAAAGACATCCTGGAATTCTTTAAACAGATCAATGTATTTGGGCTTTTGATCAAGAGGTAATGCAGCTGATAACTTTATGATTTTGGTGCTTTGAATTGACCCTATGTTGTGTTCCTCAATGGTGGTGTTTAGGGGTTCAAATTTTGGTTTATTAGGGACATCATTAGAATCAAACATGTCTTCTAATGGAGCTAAACCTATGGGCAGAAGATTGTCCTTTAACTGTATTATTTCAGTTTCATCCATAGGCATCCGTTCACAGTCAATCTGCTGGATTTCTTGAATGGTATTCTGTTTCAAGATGGTAGGGTTTAGCATTTGGAAGGCTGTTTTGGGAGACAATACTTGACTGTTTTTTAAATTAAGTATTTGCGATTGACTTGCTGGTTCTGTGTCTATTTTCAGACCTGAAAATTCTTCTTGCAAAGTCAGAAAGTTGTTGATTTGTTTATCATTATCAAATACTTGCCAGTCTTTAATGTTATTTGGGACTGATGGTCTGTGTCTCACCTCGGCTGTGAAACGGTGATTGGGGTCTAAGGGCAGCTTGCAAGTACTTGCAAACATGGCTAGACTGTGAGCATGTAGGTTTTGTGATCTAGGAACTTTGGTGACTTGGGAATCAACAAAAACCTTAAGTAACTCAGAAGCCACAGCTCTGTATGATCTGAGTCTATTATCTTTGGTAACAAATTTGCCCTTCACCTGTTGGATAACCAAGTTAGAATCCCCTAGGATTGATACTCTTGTAACTTGAAGGGATTTCAGCAACTTGAGGCCTAGTAACAGGGCCTCATATTCAGCCATATTGTTGGTGCATTTAAAATTTAGTCTATAAGCTCTTCCCTCTGCTTGGCTACCCTCCTTATTGTGCACCCATACTCCTGCTCCTGCCCCTAACTTGTTGACTGATCCATCGAATTCTAGGAACCATAAGATTTCTTTTTCTAGGGATTTTTGGATGAGGTCTGTGTGGGATGAATTGGTGATTTGTAGGATGGGCTGATTGATTGGCTTGGTTTGCTTGACATCCACTTCATTTGGTAGAATTGCTTTGTCTTCTAGGAAAGCCCCTTTTTTATTGTTTTGTTCAATTATGGTTGCTTCACTGTCATTTGTTTTGTTGGCATGACTTTTGCCTTTGTTTGATTTGGTTTGTGCTTGGATATCAGGCTCTTCTTGTTCAATTTGATTGGTTTTAATTATATGAGACTTTTCCTTGGTGCAGCTGCTTGTATTGTCATTGTAAAGGATGTATGAGTCTATGTCAGAGTGGACAGCATAAATGGGAAAGTTTTGAGGCTTCTCTGTACTACTGACCATGTATTTCATTAGTGACTCTCTATACAACCTCTTGGGTTGGCCAAAGACTGTGATAGTAGCATAAGACATGTCTAGTTGGAGAGACCCTTGAAGCTTAGCCCCCCATGATCTTGACAGCAACATCCCATATTTGGGTGGGATATCAGCAACAACTACATCCATTAGGATTGTTTTGTTCGGGTACTGAACTAAGGACACGCATAGGTCTTTTATTAGGCCTAAACACTTGACTTGGCTGGAATCAAATGAAAAAAGGTCTTTGTATGGTCTAGTAATATCCAAGTTCAACCTTTCCATTACAGATTTGGGCATTAAGTTGTGAGAAGCACCAGAATCAAACATTGCATTGTGTAAGATTTTGTCATGCACATGCAGGCTGACATAGAATGGTAAGATTCCTGAGCCAGCTATTTTTCCATCCACCTCTGGGCCGAAAAGCAATTCTGGGGTATCATCTAATACATTGACATTGTCCACATCATCTTTGTCTTTGCTATGGGTGAGTTGCAGAGATCTTTGAATTTGCTGTTTATAGATCTCATTTTTGGCTAATTCTGCCAGAGGTATGGTTATCTTCAGTTTTCCAATCTCAGTTTCCAAATCAAAGGGTTTTTCTGATTGTGTTTTGGTAGTATGGGTGAACTTACTATCCTTATCTGCTGAGATTTGTTCCTGATTTTGGGGTTTGTTCTTATTGATCACCTGTTGAGGCTCTTTGCTTGATTTGGGCTGCTCAACTGATGGAGTAGGCGGATTGAGTGACTGTTCAGTGATGTCTTCCACAGTTACCTCATTTGAGGGAGAATCAGTTGTGCTTTTTGGTTCTAGAACTATGGCGCCTCTGGGCTGTGATTTATCTTTTGTTTTCTCAGGTTGTGTTACATTCACAGTCCTACTTCTCAGCTTGTACTGTTTATGAACCTCATAGACAGCAGTGTCATAGCCTTGTTTGAAATCAAATGATTCTCCTGAACTTGTCTGAAACTGTTTACTATCCTCCTCATCCTGATCTTCCTGACTCAAGAAGACTTGGTGTGTGTTGTCAAGTCCCATTAGGTGGATATGAGTATCTTCTGCTTGTTCTTCAGATGTGGATGTTTCAGCATAATTTTCTTGAAATGGTGGTCTTATTTCAGGATCAATATTAGCTTTGCTGCCATCAGGAATTTGGTTCCTCCTAAAATTTGGATTCCTATTAGGATTGTTTGGTGGTGCTTCCCATGTGGATTTTCTTTCCACAGATTCTACCCTCTCACCTAACCTTTTCATACCAATAATTATTGCATCTAATTTTTGGTCTAAGGCAGAGGGCTCTTCCTTGAAAACAACCCTCTTTTCTGTTTTAGCCCTGTTCCTTTTGGCAATCAGATTTGCTTCAACTATTACAGCAACTCTCTGAGCTTCTTCAAGGGTTTGAGGGGCTCTTTCCTTCAGTTGGTAGGCCATATCTGGGTCAAATCCATCTGGGAATTTGTATAAGGCTAAATCCGGAGGAGGTCTTAGGTTTTGAGGTATAGCATTATAAACATTGTTGAACCTGGCACAGTATTCCAAAACAGTCTCTTGGGGACCTCTTCTAATCATGTCATACTCTCCAAGTATGTGTAAAGGGTCCTTCTTTTTCTCCCATCTATTTGTAAAGGATTGGTATAGCTCATCAGGGGTAGCAATGCTATTTGCAGGCAGAGACCTAAACCAGGTCCTCACATCACCTGTTAAGCTTTGGACAAATATTCTCATCCTTACAGTTTCATCATCTATTTCATAATTTTCAAAATGATCTTGCATTTTCTTAGCATGTTGAATGGCAGAATAAGGTCCTGTGGAGTCAAAGTATGAGATTTTGGCCTGGTAGTCCTGAGGTAAGGCTACTGGATTGGCAGGCAATTGCAGAGGTGCGTACCTGGCCATATTTGCTGGATTTTGGGGGTTAACTAGGACAACTGGGACCAAAGGAACAAAAGGTATGACAGGGGTAATAGGTACAAAGGGTGTGACAGTGTGGGATGAAAGGACTTGTGTGGGAGAAGAAGGGATTGGTGGGGAACTTTGGGATGTGGAAGGGGAGCTAGGGGAATTAGGGGTAGAAGAACGGAATAGGACTTTGACTGGAGTGGGGATTGGGTTAGGAACCTCTGGCTGTTGACTGATGTCAGCAAGGTGGTCTTGTAGTTGTTGGTTCCTAACAAACTTAGGGATGGTATTAGGATTTTCGAAGATAGTGGGAGGGTTGGGATCAAGGTTGTTCCTTGTGTACCGGAGGTTCTTCTTAGGAGCCAGTTTCTAAGCCAGTTCAATAAGATTTTATGGACGTTTTGTTTAACAAGGACTGATCAGGAGCCCTAAAATTCTGTGTAAAAAAAGGTCTGGTTCAGCTCTTCCTTTAGGCTACAAGTGTTTGTATTGGAGCAGCTTAGAGGTGTCTTAACTGATATTTAGACTGTGAATATGATTTCTAGGCTTTAGATCCTGAACTCCCCAGTGGAGTCGCCATTTATGTTAACACCCAGGTTGTTCTCTTTGACTCCTAAGAGAATACGGCCGGGGTAACCACTAACCAATCTTTGGGCTACAGCTTTCTAGCCTAGCTGCAGTCAGAGAGGGCTCTCTCTATTAGTTTTGTCACTGCTTTCAGTGAGGGTCTTAGGCTAGTTATGAAATGATTTTTTGGTTGTTTTTATCTGTTTGGTTGGGAGGATGCTTCTGATTCTTTTAGAGTATATCAGCAGGCAAGATTAATCCATTGGGCAATGGGGTCTAGGACTGTTTTATCTTGAAATCTTGATTTCGGTGAGGAGGGAAGCTACAGGGGCTGTGTGCATTTCATGAAACAAACTATAAATAGTGAAAGTGAGGTGAATACATCTAGCAATGAGCAATTAAGATTTCGTTACTTAGCTGTATGCTTGTGAAAAAGGCTTGTTAACTAGGAGCAATTACTTGAATTCCTAAACAACAATACACAGTGAAGATATGGTTTTAAAGGTAGCAGTTAAGAATTACGCTTTAAAACACCTTATCAGAAGAAAAACATATGAGACAGTTCAGATTGAGCTCAGGGTAGTCAATGACAAAGTCCTGATACTATCCTTTTTCTTCACTATCTAGAGTTCAAACGCATAGAAAACATGAGATACATATGAAATAACAGGAAACATAGGTGAAATAAAGAGTCATGAAGAAAACTTATTTGAACCATGTAATGCAGAGGAATCTTGCTACTTTAAGCCACACACCACCAAGAGATCAATAGACAAACATCTTTGTAGAAATCCCACTGCCTTTGTATTAAACTGTCTGAAAATTTACAATATCAGAGATACAGAGAAGATATTAGGAGAATTTCTTACATCCGGAGTCCAACCCCTCTAAACAAACGCGAGGGTGAATATATAGAGTTTTAGATACAAAAATATCTCAGGAATGGAGTCATCTGAGAGGAAAAAATCTCTTACACTTGTACAGAGAAAGTCGATGAGAAGTTATTGCAAGTGTGAATGTTTCTTTTAAAGCTATTAACTCCTGATATGATAACCTTTTGACTTTTGAGTGCTGCGGAGTTAATTGGGCGGCTTTTCATAAATAAAGCATTGAAGTGCTTTGTTGCTACTGATTTTTCTGTATCTTTCTTGACTCTGCCACCTGTACCTGCTGCTGTTGCTGCTGATGCCGAGTATCTGTGCTGAGTTGGCTCAGTGTCTTTATGCTCGCTGTGATAGCTTTGGCCACCTGTAGGTCCAATATAGACTGTATTGCTGCAATAAAGTTTTTTCTTCCTTAGCCTTGGTTCAAAAGTAGCTTTACCAAGTCCTGCCACGTATCTGGATGGGGAAGCTGGTGCTTCAAAATTGACCCTACTGTCTCATCAGCTTCTGTGTACTTATAAAAATCAGGAGGCTTATCAAATAAATGTGCTACCTCATTTTTAATAAAAAACAAATTATCTAATTTATTAAAAAGAGCTTGTCCTGTTAATGGGCCTGTTGTAGATGACCCGGAAGCCTCAGCAATCTGCATGGCTGAAAAAGTACTTAATCTTTTAATGTACTTCTCATAAGAGAGAAGCTTTCCTGATTCCTCCAAGCTTGGAAGCCCTTTGTCCTGCAGGGCTGTGAACCTATTCTGGAACTTAGTAATATCTGCTTGCATATCATGTACCCTTCTGTCCAGTGTTTGAATTAGGTTCTTCATCGTTGTGGTTCTCTTAATTATGGAAATAGTTTCAGTTCTGTTAGCAATTCCCATTTGGATCAACTGAGAACTATTTCTATAATTCAAGATTTCTATCATCTTTGGGGCAAGGTCTGCCATATTGCCTAGGTCATTTCTTGCTCTGTATAGCTCCTTCTTTGCCTTGCCAATGAGTCCTATTTGCTCATAAATAGCATCAATGTACTCCCACTGGTTAGTGATTGCTTGTCCAATGGCAGTCCATATCACTTGCTTGATCTCTGCTGTTACTTTGTCAAAACTGAGCTGCTTTTCCAGCTCTGCAATAGTCTTCTTCAGGGCTTTTACTTCCCTCTCTCTCTCAGCTATGTTCTGCTTAGACTTATCATATTTTTCCTCTATTTTTGCTAAGCTTTCCTTGGCTTTGTTTAGCTCTGTCATTTGAGCTTCCAGCACTTGAATTTCCTGCCTTAACTTCTGCATATCTAGGCTCTCGGCCTGCTCTGTTGGTGGTGCAGTAGTGGCTGGCTCTGTTGTAGTTGCTTCTGTTGTAGCTGGAGCTTTTTCTGTTGGAGTTGTGTTTGCTGCCTGCTGTGGAGGGATATCCTCTTTAGGGGTTTCTTCTCGGTTTGTTTTCTCTGTGGGTGGTTGAGAAGATTGCCCTTGTTCACCCTTCTGTATAACTGCTTGTAGGGTGTTCTCTGTGTCCAGCAGCTTTTGCTGGGTGTCCACCAATTCCTTATACAGAGTCATCAGCAGTGCAGTGATATCCTTATCTCTTCTTTGTTGGGCCACTTCATCTGTTTACGGATGTATAGTTGGTGGAATTTTCATCCTCTTCTTGATAGCAGCTACATCCGCATCCCTTAGTTTAAGGACCTCTTGAATGGCCTTAACATCATTGGGATCATGCCCAAATTCAATGATGATGTCCTCCAGCGCTTTGATTCTATTGTCCTTGGCTTGAGAGGATGCCCTCTCCAACTCAAGCTGTGCTGCTGTGTTGTTCAAACTGTTCTGCAGCTTATAATTCACTAAGGTCTTGTCTGCCAGGGAGGCATAGACCATCTCACCCGTTTGCTTGTGAAGCTCAATCTGGTCCATAGGGTGGATATCTTTGGCAAGGACTTCTAAGTTTGTCCGTAGTCTGCAGTTGATTGAGGTCGCTGCTCTGTGGGAGTAAAATGACTCAAAGTCAATTAGCTTCTTGTACATCATATGCAGCCATAAGCCTCTGTTGATTTGATGGAGCCATGTTTAACAGATAATTGTATAGCTTGATTTTTAGTGCCTCACTCCTCCTCTTAGCATCTTTGAAGAAGTCTTTGATGCCTGCAGCTCTGCTTTTGTCTTGCCCTGAGGAGCTGACTTCCCCAAGTGTTGTTCTGTCCTGCTCTTGATGCATTGAGCTAGCAGAGGCCTCAAAGCTTTGCATTTCCTCTTCTCCAAATGGATTTAGCCTTTGCCTCTTTTCTTGACCTTCTGTGAGAGGGGTCTCCCTCTCCCTTTTTCTGGTGATATCCTCCCTTAGAGGGGTTTGGAGGATTGAAGGATCAGCCCTAGAATCTTGTCTAGGAGGAGCCATGCTGGTTGTTTTCTCTTGGGTGGCTGCCTGGCTTTCTCCTTTTTGCTGTTCCTGATTCTATCGATCAGGTTGTTGCTGATTTTGTTGTTGTTGCTCCTGCTGGCCCTGTTGGCCCTGTTGGCCCTCTGTTTCTTCCATTACCTTGCCCTTTCCTTTGTCTTGCCCTTGCTTTGAAGCTTGTGCTGCCCCTTCTTGTGTTGCAAATAAGGAAGTTGGCGCTGTTGTATGAGGACTGGGTAGGGTAGGCACCTGTGAAGGACACTCCAAGTCAGCCATTTTCAATAAATGTCTTCTAGCCCTGTCATTTAGCTCTTCTTGGGTCAGGGGCTCTATCAAGGTGTTTTTCTGCCATTTTGGCTGGTTTGCATGTCTTGTTATGAGAATCATGTTCTGATGCTCATAACCGGCGAGTTTGTATTTTATTCTCCTCTTGGATATGAAACCATTGGGGTCATATGGTTTCCATAGGAAGCTCTGCGTTAGGCCTAGGCCTTCTAACATTCTTTCTGCTTCCTTCCATCCTTCTCTTCTATTTAACACAATATGCCCAAGTTGGTTTTTGACCTTAAGTTGTGCCTTCTTGCCCCTTCCTGAAAAATGAACTAGATCTACATAGGCAAACTGTCTGAAATACTCTAGGGCAAAGAGCCTCATAGGCACATACCTGGGCAGCCTGAATGGTCTTAGCTCACAACCATATATTCTGATCACTGTGTGATGCTGGTAGAAATACCAGTCCCCTATGCTATAAGCAGTGGATAGTTGTAGTATCCTCTTCATATCATCGGTGAGTCTTGGAGGAGGCTCTGTTAGAAGCAGGGACATGGCTGGATGGATGAATAAGTCTATAAACTCACAATATGTGTAGGGTGAGTAGGCATTGTGATGGAAGATTGAACTCCAATATACAACCGATCTCGGGTTTCCTGCAGCATCATGTCTCCTGATCTCAAAAGAGAATTTCTCATATTGGTGATAGAGGATAAGATGATAGATGTATGAGGTGTATCTAAACACCCTCTCTCTGGGTAAATGCAGAAACTGCTCATGTATTTTGTCTGAGATGAATGTAGCATAGTTGTAGCAGATAGGGGTCTTCCCAGGGGCAAACATTAACATCATAACTAATACAGTTTCCTCTATAAACTCCATTGATCTATATCCCAGAATTGAGCTTACCATATGGGCTAGGTCTAGTCCAAGTTGATTTAAATATCCATCAAAGATAGGAGGATGCAATACTGTGTCTGATTTGCTAATAAACAGCTGATTAAACCTTAGGATCTCTGCCTCTGTGAGTGTCTTGGTCCCTTTGTTGATTAAGTCCAGCAGGGACAAAGGAACCATTTTCTTGTCAGTTCTGAACTGAGCCATGTCTCTGATGGCCTGAGGGGTGGTATAGAACACAACTTCACCCTTGGGATTTACAACAGCTCTCTGAGATGGCTCATATTGACTGGCACAAAGATAAATTAGGTCAGGGAATTGCCTGACCAGAGGCATTTTAAAAGTTGGCAGGGCAGACTCCCAGATGCCTAAGATATCTGTTCCCTCTCTGTGTTTGGCCCTGAAATCATTTAGTAATTGAAGGTGAGGGGTGCATCCTTGCCTGGAGTCTTCTGAGATCTGATAATCCAGGTCTGCTAAGTCCTGCCAGTCTAGCTCCCTCTGAGGAGCATTCAGAGGAGTGACATTGAGGATTTCAGGGGTTTCCATGCTTTATGCAAATAGTAACTGAAATGCCGTTTGAAACAGTGAATTCTGATAGGAACCAAGGTCAACAGGGTTGGTTTACAATCAGGATGACAATGCTGGCCCCTTAGGAAGGGTTTTTAGCGGCAAGGAGACCTCCTTTGTCAATTATAGGAGTTTACTCAGGAGTTCACGGTTGCGCGAACAAGGTAGGTTCTTTTAACTGGTTTTGCAGTGAGTTGGAGGTCTCCAACACTGTATTTTGATTTTAATTGGTCGGATAGGGAAAAACATAGTTGGTTTATCGGTGAATTTCACATCTTACAGGCTTTCATGGCGGGTTTTACAGAAAATTCAAGAAAAACCAGTTAAAAGAGGACGAGGCTGAAATACCTGGTAAACAATGGTCTAGGCTGAAGAGTGCAGCTGGATTTTGCGCGCGGGGTGCTTCGGAACTGGTTGCAGGTTGGCTGGTGGCGCAGGCATCGTAAATCCCATGCAGAGGACTAAACAGGAAAATTTTGAAAAATTATGAAAATTGGTGAAAATTGGCGAAAATATGGCTTTTTGGCCTTTTTGGCGCGCTTTATGGATGACGTCAGCATGACGTCAGCATGGGGGCCCAGTTTGGGTGACATCATCATGACGTCATCATGGTGACGTGGCAGTCAGCGGTAGGTCCACGGGGGCGGTGATGTGGCGGCTAGGTGGACGAATCAGGAGCGAGGCGGGATGAACTGGCGGTGACGTGCACGGTAGCTGGATACAATCGTGGACAGGACAGGTGTCGCCATATCGGAAGGGGTCCTGTACGTCGGACGGACTGTCAGGCATCGCTCCGATGCAATCATATGATGACGCGTGCCCCTGTGCTGATGTTGACCTGACGTAAGCGTCTGACAGATATCGGAAGGTATCTGTCAGACACGTAAGGCCTTCCGATATTGATAATGGCCGTGGATCTGGAGGCGGGCGATCGGACGGTGGTCGTGCGCCCAACCTGCGCGGACGGAAATAGCTCCTTTGGTTAATGTGCAGACGTCGGGATTGCCCGAAATCAACCTCCGTCATGGATTTGGACCTGGCGCGATCTGACAGTCCCCGGGTGGGCAACCTGCAAGGACAATACGGACCAGCGGGCGGGCAATAAACAATAATTTTCTTCTGCAGACGTGGACGGCAGGGCCCTCCGGGTGATAAATATTCTTTGTTGGTGAATTTTCAATGGTTTTTCTTGCCAAAGTATTGCTGCCCGCCAACATTAGAAACATGAGCTATTCAAAGGTTTTTATAAGGTTTCGGGTGTTATTATTTCCGAAGGCGGAAACTTTGGAAAAAGGGGTTTTTTAAACAGATTTATGAAAAATGAAAAAGGTGAATGACCCCCGACCTTAGGATAATGACCCCCGACCTTAGGATAAAGCAGGGAAGGGTGATTTTGTAAGGTTTTCCGCTCATTGGAATAATTTTATGGGTTTTTGAAGGTTTTTTAATGTTTTTTCATGGTTTTCAAGGTTTTTCAGGTTTTTCAGGGCAACATGGCACTTTGGGTAGGGAAACTGATCTGAGGTGGAGCAACAAGGTGAGTCATGGGTTCTTGACCTTGACCAGGTGTCAATTCAAGTCCCAGGGATTGAATACTATGGCTATAGTGCCAGGGAGGGGATATTTATGCATTGTGGGGTTTATACACCATGGTGTTTATAATAATAGGGATAGAGGGGTATAAGGGGCTAAGTAGTAGAGTTAGTTGTTAGCATGGAGGGAATCATATGAGTAAGGGCTAGATCAACCAAGTTTTCTCTGCAAATAGCTTGAGATTAGGAGTAGTTCAAAATGAAAAGATTTTTGCACAAGAAATGTGGCTTCTCAAAACCATAAGAATGTAAAACATTTGAATTTCTAATGCTTTGTGCAACTTGGAGAAAGGAAGTTAGTAATGAGTGATTTACAAATGAGAACAAGGGAGTTAGTCATGCTCCAGAGTGCTGCTCTTCCTGCAGATGTTTCAGCAACTTTGATTTTGAAAGAGACACTATTTCTGCAACCCCATCTACCTACCCAACTAGTTTTCCTAGCATTTTTTTTGTTCCTTCTTGGAGGGTGCACTTGGACTTGCAGACCCCTTGAATGCCTTTTTCTTTTTATTGGCTTTTTCTCTCATTCTCTATCTAATACAACCCTTATTCCTTCCAAGGTCCCAGATTAAGCAGTTGGGAACCTTAGTT
>APFE031199407.1:0-23488 GCA_000404065.3 Pinus taeda
CTTGCAGTCCATGAAATTACATGGGTTGGTAAGGCTAAAATTATATCGAAACTGCCCACATTCTTTCCCCTTGCACATGGTTTGGTGAGGCTGCAAATATATTGAAACTGCCCATGATAGTCTGCAATCTGGCCACAGTTGTGTGACTGATGGAATATGATTGTTGTTATGGTCTGGATGTTGTTTTCAGGGTCCTGTTTCTGAAAAGAGGGAGGAACCAGGAATGTGTGAACTTTCAGATTCAATAGCTATACATAGTGTTTGAATATCGTGTTTGTTATATGCAATGGTTGTTATTCAACATATGTTTAATGAAAGTGATTCCCCATAATGTGCAAAACTGCACAATTACAGTGAGTACAACTGAATATAGCATAGTAAAAAAAAATTAGTGCATTGTTCAGAAATAGTTAATATATCATGAATTATGCACAAGATTCACAAAAGAAGCACATTGCTTCCAAGTGATGGGTCTCACACTGCCTGCCCTAAGTGTGGGCACTTTATGTCGATCCCTCCAAGGCCTACTAATATGAACCACTTATAAAATATTATTACAAAGCCATAAGGAGTCCAGTCAGCCTTTAAAAAAGGTCTGCAAAGGGTAAATTAAGTGAGCGAAATATATGGCAATTGCCTTGGTTGAAACACATCTCTTAATGGGTTTTACGTTGTGTAAGAAACGTGTGGATTTTTCCTAGAAGGATCGCATGTCATGTGCTAAAAAAATATTGCAGAAAGGATCAGTATTAGGAATGGCTGGCAAATGTTCCTATTTCATTGATGTTTTGACAGTACTGTAAGACTATAAGGACCTTTGAGTCGCTTGAGGTTCTTCCAAATTTGCACAATACGTACCTTGTCACCGAATCTTATTAACATGAATTTTTGTTAATGTGGTCTACCTTGGGTGGTTAATATGAGAGGTTGTTCTCCTCCCCATCTAGGTTGGTTCCCACCCTCTATATATGCATACAGATTTATTGTTCAAATTTAATTGAAGTTGATGCCAAATTATAAAATTTGCGAAAACAAATTCTCTAAAATAATTTTATTTACAAGAATGGCGGTGGTTCCCACCATCTACATACACACACTAATTGAGTGCTCAAATTAAAGTTGATCCCAAATTATAAAATTTGCAAAAACAAATTTTCTAAATATTTTTTTTTATTTAATATGTAAAAAATATTTTTTATTTAAAAATTAAAATTTTAAAATATTTAATTGGGAATTACTTAGACAGTTGGTCAAATATTAATTATTCTCTTCAGGTTTAAGTTTTGTAAGTTCACATTGTTAAGACAATATATACTCTATTAAGTGAGTATATTACTTCCACAAAGAGAATGTTGATTTCTCTTTTTTCTTTTTCTTTAACAATTAATGCCGAAAAAATTTTAAAACCTTACAAAATAGTAATATAATTGTTTAGTTATTTTAATTTAACAAATTGTTTTGTCACATTTCCAAATTTGTATCTTTAAAAGTTTGAAAACACAATTATTATTTTTATTTTAATATTGACAATTTTAATAAATTATTTTGATTTTTTAAAACTAAAAATAAAATTATTTTAATTAAAGAGAAAAAGTTATATCACACCATAATTGAAAGGTAAAGGAAATTTGAATCGAGATATATATTCAAATTTGGGAGGTCAATAGGGGTTTATAGTTTCGGGTAATTGGGTTTTGGGTATTGTGGGGATGTCTGTAAAGACGATATTCTCATTGATTATTCCTTTGACACTTATGAATTTTGCTAGGTTTGGGCGGATCGACTTGGATATCTATGGAGCATATTGGATATGGGTCTAGAGGAAGAGTCTTTGAAGCATGATGGGAGCCAAGTGGTAAGAGTGTTGGCCAGCTTGCCCCAGCTTTGAACAAATGTCACAAGTTTGGCAGGTGATATGATTGAGACTTCTAACCCACACTTGTAGGCTTGAATAGGGACCCCAAAGCTCAAAGCAAAGGTAAGGGATTTGGTGGAGGAACACACATCTTTCTACCACAAAGAGGTTTTGCCAATCACTTTGGCATTTTCTGAGGAGGGTTTTCGTCCAAATCTTATGGTGGATACAGACAACAGCTTGGATTTTCCTTTGGGCAATAGGTTGTAGAGTTCTTTCTTGAAGGGATTAGAGGCATCTCATGGGGAAGAGGGTTTGGCTGGTAGTATGGTTTCCAATGCTCTATTTCTCCCTAAGAATCTCCACAACCTAGAGGGTTCATCCTTTGTGTAACACTCTCCTCCCACGTCTACCCAAGTAACTAGCCATCCAGGGTAAACATGAAACGAGAGGCTAATGTGATTGGATTCGACCCCCTATGTGACCTTAAGGAAGTGGAATCAATGAAAACATCACACACAGTAATCCAACATCAGCTTCAAAATCCTCGAGAGGCACGTCAGCCACTCAGACAGCCTATCTCTGGGTCCTACTGATGTTCTAGACATCTTAGGCCTTAGTTGCTCTCAAGCTATAGGCAAGGGAGCGACCAGAAACCCAAAGTTGCTCTCATATTCTTGCTTGTCAGCAACCAGAGACTAAAATTGTCAGTTTTGTGCCAGTGACCCCGAGATTTAAGCCAATTTTTCAGGCCCAGAGCCCAAGTCACTACCCAGAATGGAGTGATAGCTTAAAATCAGTAAAAGTATAGGGAAACAATGATGCAAAAGCATTAATTTGAACAAGACCTTAACCAGACCCCCACTAGCCATGACAGTCATTTCGTCAAACATATCATCAACATGTAACCTACAGGTGTAAACAACAGAATCTCCACGACCTAGAGGGTTCATCCTTTGTGTAACACTCCCCTCCCACGTCTACCCAAGTAACTAACCAACCGAGGTAAACATGAGACGAGAGGCTACTATGATTGGATTCGACCCCCTATGTGACCTTAAGGAAGTGGAATCAACGAAAACATCACACACAGTAATCCAACATCAACTTCAAAATCCTCGCTAGGCACGTCAACCACTCAGTCAGCCTATCCCTGGGTCCTACTGATGTTCTAGACATCTTAGGCCTCAGTTGCTCTCAAGCTATAGGCAAGGGAGCGACTAGAAACCCAAAGTTGCTCTCATATGCTTGCTTGTCAACAACCAGAGACTAAAATTGTCAGTTCTGTGCTGGTGACCCCAAGATTTAAGCCAATTTTCAGGCCCAGAGCCCAGCTCACTGCCCAGAATGGATTGATAGCTTAAAATCAGTAAAAGTACAGGGAAACAATGATGCAAAAGCATTAATTTGAACAAGACCTTAACCAGACCCCCACTAGCCATGACAGTAATTTCATCAAACATATCATCAACATGTAACCTACAGGTGTAAACAAAAAAATTAAGTGTAGGGATCTCATACTTATCTAAGAATCACTATGAACCATTGTTCCCTCATGCCATTTGTTGCATTATCATCTATTAGGCCATAGATACATTATCCATTCATTTACAAGTAAAAACATGTTGAGAGGCATACATAGTTGTTGTCATAAAACATATATATAACCAACATAATAGGGACATAAATATCATAAGCATATCAACCATAAAATCCACATATACATCAATACATTTACACATGAAAACCAATGGAATGAATTTCTCATTAATGCATGCAATAACCAACCGAAGATGGGACTACCACGTTCCTCCCGACCATAGAATGGCCAAGCCAAATCTCTCTTCAACCATTCACCACCGTGCCATATTCCAAGCATGAATGTGGGACTCAAACCAAAAGAACCAACCAAGGCATACCAAGGCTAAACCACCTCACCCTCATCAATATAAACTGGACTTTACCATAATGTGTCTCGAATCACTAGGCCAACACAATGAACACATCATAACAGGCTTTACCATGGTCTCCACCTAATCACTAGGCCAAACAAACATGGATGCCACTGGATTTCTCCACCTACATGTGAGGAATTTTCATGTCTCCTAGTCTCTCAGGCTTTTCCGTAATCCAAACCTAGATCACTAGGCCCTAAACTAAGACCCACTCTCCAGTCTTTACCGCATATCCCAAACCCAGGATTACTAGGCCCAACGGAGAGAAAACCACCTCTTGGCTTTATTATATATCCTACCATTCACCAGCAAGGATTCATAGGCCCATCAAGGTAACACAATCATGGCTTTACCACAACCCATAGTTTGGCTCAAGGATCACTAGGCCAGTGACTTTACCATGATCCACAGTCTGGTTCAGGGACTACTAGGCCATGTGCTCTATCATTCGGAGATCCACCCCACTCAGCTTTGAATCCATCCGGCAATCCAACTCAACTAAAACATGAGAACCCATCACACCATGGTTATCCAAAAATGGCAAGGCCGGGCTGAAAAACATTGTGACACTTGGAAAAACCCATGCCATGATAGAAAAGAACCATATGCAATGCCATGCATGCCAAATCTAGCAAGAAAAATACACATGCAAGTCGATACCTGCAATGAATCTTTTTGTAGCTGCTTGATCCTGTCTTTCCTTGCTTTTTGTTTACTTCCTCTTGCCTTCTTTGCGTTTCTTGCTCCAATGCCAAAGTGCTCCTAGAAAACTCTCTGTCCAAGAGTGAGAGAGAGACAGAGAGAGAGAGAGAGAGAAAGAGAGAATAATGGGAGAGCTCCAAAACTCAATTGACAAAAGGTTACCAACTGATCCTCAGAAACCTTTTATGAATGAGGCCTCTATTTTCTTCATTTTCCATTATTTTCCTTCAATTTTCTCCTCACATGCAACATGTGACCTTTCACCTTTCTTTTCTCCTAATTTCCATTAATTTCATAAATAAATGTGCCAAAAATGTCATTTGCCTTTCCAAAGCCTTAGCCATTGTATTTGCCAATTTCCTTAGACATAAACAATCAAGTGAACACCCACTAGGATGTCCTGCCCAACATTCAACTTGGAATAAGTGTCCCATCAACCGTGGTTATTATTTTTGCCTTTATTTACTTTTATTACTTGGAATTTTCACCAAGGTTGTTATAAACCCCCCCCCCCCTGGGGGAACACCATCCTCTTTGTTCAATGACACCTATAACCAACAACACTGTTGAAAATAAAACATATTGCCCGTGGAGATTTATAACACAACTTATTGAAGAATTTACAATGAATGACCTGCTCACAAGCAAAACATCATGACAACATGACCAGATAACAACCATACTGCATATTGGAGCTTTATAACACAACTCATTACGGTATTCACAATAACCACATATACACATATGCACATTTGCAAAACCAGCAAATAAAAGAATATGATGCATGCATTCGCAACAAGGGAATCTAGAGGATCACACTCCACCCTCAAAGTAATACCAGGATTCACCTCCTTCCCAGCAAGTCCAAAATCCACTGCAAATTCAAATCTACATCCAATGTCCAGTGCTCCAATCCTGTGCCACTTGTCCTTTCACCGAACAGTTACCGGCTCATTGTTCTAGGGTGCACTCCCAATGTGCAGCTGGTTCCATATGGCAATGCTAATGAACAAAATCAATTATTCACGACCTTCCCTTCTCTGCTACATAGTCCCTTGGGAAATCTGGTCACCCCCTTCCGTGCAATCACTCACCTTCCAAGTTCCCCAGTATCCCCTATCTCGGGTGATCCATCCCTTGGCAAGGCTTCATCGCATCGGAAGGTCAAAAAACCAAGGCATACACCTGCCTCAAAACCACCGTACCAGTCATAGCCTACTCATGGAAATCAATGGACACTATTGGGTACCAATGCCCCACAATGGCCCTACTCCTGAAGTGCTTTACCAACATACTGTTGTCTGTTCCAATTTATTTGACTATTGTTGCTAATTCTTGCAATCAATTTCAACCATCCAACTAAGCATTTTCGTGCTTCATGTACTAAGCACATAACTTCCATTAGATTCAAAATAAGTTGAAATAACTTCAAACCATACCTTATTGGTAGCTCGTCAATAAGGTATACTTGCAATCATGTTTACTTCCAGTCACAACAAGTCAAACTAGCATCTTTGACCAAATCATCATGTATAAACATATCACATTAGGTTAGCTCAAACACAACCATCATAGATTAACATCATAAATCACATGTAACCATCATAGATCATATATAATCATCATATACCATAATCATAAATCACATGCATAATAAAACTAAATAAAATGTTGATACATATCCTTTCATCAACCCTTAGCTTCTAACTTTGTCTTTCTTCTATACGCACTCCGGATCGGTTGCCACACCAGACAAACACCCAATGCCTTCTTCTAAAACATGTGCATGTACACATAGTTTGCATCACACACATACAAATACACACATCATACAACACCATGTAATACATGCATCTACATTAATACCATATGTACCACATGTATACAATACCACATATACATTGCAACCACTTGCACAACATCTACACAACTCCTCATGTACATTGCACCACTGTACAACGTGTACACAATACGACATGTACACATTACCATGCGCACGACAGGTACGTGACACCACATGTACATAGCGCCACTGCACGACATGTACACATCACCACCTGCACACAACGCCACTTGTACAACATGTACACGACACCCTATGCACACAACACCACTTGTACAATCATGCACATAACATCATATGTACATAGCGCCACATGTATAACATGCATGCAACACCACCTATACATAACATTGCATATCCAACATGTACATAGCATCATTTGTATTATCACTCAGGTTGTTCCCAAAAGTTGTAAGAAAGGGAATACGGCCGAGGTAACCACAGACCAATCTTTTAGACACAGATTCTAGCCAATCTGCATCCATAGAGGGCTCTCTCTTTTTTATTTAACTTTGTTTTGAAAGGTATTAGGCTAGTTATGAAGTTCACGGGTTTTGTTTGATTTTTGGATGGTGAGTTTCAATAGAACACAGGTGAAAGATTAGGGTTCAGTCCATTGGGCTAATGGAGCCAATGAGACTATTTTACTGGATTCGGTTTCTTAATAGAGGATGGTTCCACAGGGCAAGGTAGTCAAACAGGGAGCAAACAAAGATTTGTATTGGATGAGGTGGGCTCAAAATGGCTGAAGGGCAGTTAAGAATCCTTCAGCATATTTAAAGAGGGAAAGGGGATGACTATTGTCAAGGAGCAGTTAAGAATTCATTAGCAAACAATCAAGATGATAGATTTAGGAAACAGGAGCAATTAAGAGTTACACTATTTATTCTAATCCTGAAGAAAACACAGAGAATGATAATGAATGAAACACAGAGTGCAGTCAAGCAAATTCTGAATTAATCTTTATCTTTATCATTTAGATTCTGAAAACACGGGTGATATAAGGAACAAGAAAACTTTAAAACACAGATATAAAAGACTTATTGGTCCGACGTTTGATTCAAGAATCCTGTAGCAAGTCCTTTGCACCAATTATTCATCCAGTAAGCACAACAACCATTGATTCCAACAGCTTTCTATTCCAAAACTCAATGTTACAACAAAGTCTAGAAATATTCACCAACCCCAAATACTTCGAATGGGGGGGTATCTATAAAAAAATATCTTTACAAAATATCTCATGGAGATAATATCTAGTGATGACTCATTGTTTTTTACAAAAGATAGAGACAAATAGTCTTGATAACAAGGAAAACATAATTGATGTTGTGCTAGGATCTTCGCTTTTGTCAGATGTGCTGGCAGTTGGCTCTACGAGTCGGTCTACAGTTGTCTTCCACTGATAGTCTGTGTTGTTTGCTCCCTCTCGGTCGGATATTTCAACTCTGGTCTGATACGCTTTTATCCGTCTGACCCTCATTCATTTCTGTTCTCCGCATTATGGTAGATGGCCCAAAATTTTCATTTTACCAAAGATACGAAATATAAGTTTATAGAATTTCCAACATACTTTGCCACCACTCATGTTCTGGTAGTTTATGTCTCTGCAACTTTCTTAAAGTTTCATCAGTCTCTGTGTACCTGAAGAAATTAGGCGGGATAGTGAATAGATGTTTCACCTCATGCTCAATGTAGAATAAATTTTCTAAGTTGTCGTAGAGGACTTGGCCAGATGGAAGTGCCTTTACTTCTGAAGCGCTTGTTGATGAAGTAATTTGATCAACAACATATTTATTCAACTTGTGCGTGTAATCTACATGTCTCATCAAGCGGTTATTACTTCCTAAAGGACTTGGTAAACCTTTATTATGCAAAACTGTGAACTTTTCTGTGAAAGAGTTGATCTCCACCTGCATGTCCTAGCATCTCCTTTCCAAATTTTGCATCAGAGTTCTATTGGTTAGAACTCTCTTGATTTCCAGAATGGTGCCTGTCCTGTCTGTTATTTCCAGTGCTTGCAGTGCTTCGCTGGTCTTGGTGTTCAAAAAATGTATTAGCCGGTTAGCTTGTTCAGGCATCTGTCCCAATAAAGCTCTTGTCTTTTGAATCTCCACTTGGGCTGCTCTTATCCAGTCAATCTTCTCATAAATGACTTGGATAGATCTCCACATATTACTAAGGGATTGATTGATGTTGGACCACAGAATACCTTTGATTTCTGCCAGAGGTTATCCAGAGAAAGATCCTTTTCTAATGCTCTCACCTTATTCTCTAATGTTTTAACCTCCCTTGTTTTCTCTACCACATTCATCTTGGATTTGTCATAACTTTTTTCTACCTTTGCCAATTGGTCCTTTACCAGTTTTAATTCAGACACTTGGAGCTTTAATTCTTCCATGGCCTTTATCAGTTGTTCTGTGGTCATAGTAGTACTGCTGCCTGGTGCTGCCGCTGTTGCTGATGTTCCTGTAATTATCTCTGTTGTGGATGCTGGAACAGTGGGAGGCAATGTTGTTACAAGTGTGGAGGGGGCAGTAGTGACTGCAGGGATTACTTCAGGAGGCTGGGAGGTCGACTCTCCCTACTTTTCCTTTAGCGCCTTTTCCAGTGCCTGCTCTATATCGGGTAATCTTTTGTTGAGTTTCATGAGCAGGTGCATCATCTCCTCTTCGGATTTCTGCTGTACAACTTACGCAGTCTGTGGATGCATGGAAGGAGGGAGTTTAAGCTGCTTCCTCAGGGCAGCAATATCTTCCTCTTTCTTCTTCATCAGTGCTTTTATGCCTTTAGCATCTTTGGGATCATGTCCCAGTTCAATGATAATTTCCTCCAAAGATTTTATCCTGTTGTCCTTAGCCAGAGAATAAGCTTTCTCCAAATGTAGTTGAGAAGTCTTGTCCAAGGAGTTTTGTAATTTATGAGCTAACATTGCCTTGTCAGCCAGTGTAGAGTAGACCATCTCTTCAGTCTGTTTATGTAGCTCAATCTGGTCCATAGGATGAATATCCTTGGCCAAGACCTCCAAATTTGTCCTGATGTAATCAGCCGCTAACTGTGATTGTTGTACTTTGGGCTTAAAGTAACTCATGATCATTTTGCCCTCTTTAATGTCATAAGTTGACATTAATCTTTGCTGGTTGGTGGGGGCCATTTTAAGATACTGATTGTAAATTTGAAGCCTTAGTGGGTCATTCTTGGCCTTTATCTCTGTAAATGTCCTTTCGATATCCGAGGCCTATTTCCTTTGTGGCCTAGTGGATGAAACTTCCACACTGTGCTGCCTTTCTAGCTCCCGCCTGTGTGAGCTGGTTGATGTTTCTATCACCAGGGAAGTCTGTTGGCTGACTACCCTTTCACCTCTTAGACTGTCTATGGTTTCTTCAATAACTTCATCTTCAGATAGAGGATTTAATCTTTGCCTCTTTGCACCCGGCTGTTACGCAGGTCCACTGATAGGTGTGGGGTCTTCCCTGTCTCCCTTCTTACTTCTTTCCTCATTTAGAGGAGTCTGTAATGCAGGAACTCCTGCTGCTTCAGTTTGGACTGGAGGAATTTGCCCCTGACTATGTTCCTTTGACATTGCTCGCTGGTCCATCATTATAGGATGCTTTGTGGTATCTACCTCTTTGCCCTTTGAAGTCCCTGTGACTGCTGTGCTGATTTTTTCTGCGGGCTGCTGAGAAGTTCCAACAGAGGATGTACCAACTCCTGATTGTTGAGGCAGTTTGAAAGATACCTATCCAAATGAGTCCGGGTCAAGGCTTTTTTCAAGATCTTTCATAGCTTTTTTCATCTTTTCTTGCTCACTAATTTCTTCTATTAATGTCCCTTCTACCCATTCATCCTGATTGGCATACTATTCAATTTCTAGGATCCTATGATGTACATAAACCGATAACCTGTTCTTTACTTTTCTGTCACTTATAAAACTATATGGGTCATATGGCACCCACCGAAAACTCTTCTTCAATCTAAGGTGTTCTTCTAATATCTTCTCAGCATCTTTCCAGGCATCTCTAGAATGGATGACATAAGGGCCTAACTGGTTCTTGATTCTCAGCTGGGCCTTCTTCTTTGCATTACAAAAATGATCTAAATTTTCCTTTATGATCTGTCTGAAATATTCTAATGCAAATAGTCTCATGGGCACATATTTGGGTAGCTTGGAAAGGGCACAGTTCACAGCCATATATTCTGATTTCAGTGTGATTCTATTACAGGTACCAGTCACC
The DNA here is from genome assembly GCA_000404065.3 of Pinus taeda. NCBI lineage: Eukaryota > Viridiplantae > Streptophyta > Pinopsida > Pinales > Pinaceae > Pinus > Pinus taeda. The sequence goes on from APFE031199407.1 coordinate 10,588, forward strand.
TATCTTGTACTGTTTGGAGAGCTGCAGAATCTTTTTCATGTCACCAGAGATCCTAGGAGGGGGGGCTCCTATCAGCAGAGTGGATGCTTTATGTACAAACAAGTCAATGAATTCATTATAGGCATAAGGGCACTCATAGATATTATAGAAAACTGAGGTCCAAAAGATCACAGACCTTCGATTTCCCTTTGAGTCCAACCTCCGGATGGGGAAAGAAAAGTAGTCTAAATGATGATATAGCAGAAGGTGGTATATGAAAGATGTGTACTTGAAGACTCATTCTCTATCTAGATTCAAGAATTGATCATGAATTTTATTAGCATTGAAAGTGGCATAGTCATATTTAACAGCAAGGGGTTGTCCTGGGGTAAATAGTGATAGTAGAACTAGGGTGATCTCATGAAAAAATTCACTGGTATTAAATCCCAAGATTCGGGATATCATGTCAACAATAAGTCTGCCAGTGTCAATGATCCAGGTATACAAATAGGGAGGTGGGCCTTGGGGCTGGTGGTTTGGTTTCATGAACATCTGAGCAACTTGGGTTATTTTTGCGTTGGACAATTGAGGAGCTTTTTTGAGCATATATCCCATGGACAGACGAGCAAGGGGCTCAGTGGAATGGAAGTGTACCATTTCATTAATAGACTCAACAGTTATATGAAAAAGCACAGTTTGGGATGGGGACATGATTGCTCTATTGACAGGGTCATAGTTGGCATAGCACTGATGAATGATGTCTAGGAACACATGAACTGAGGGAATGAAATACATAGGAAGTGTTATCACTTAGAACTAAAAAGAACTGATATATGTAACTTTTCATCCTAGCCCGATGACAAAGGTCAATGCTAGTCTATTCTTGTTTTAATTTTTCTTCCCTTAGAGTCTGAAGTTTTAAAGAGTTCATGAGTCAAGTTTATTCTCAGTCCCCATTGGTTCTCCTCCATCCACCACTGTTTCATAGCCACGTGTCATCTTATGTCAGTCACTGAGTCTTTTAGTAATTTCGCAGCGCATATATACTATTAAAGTGTTTTCGCAGCGCTTTTATAGTTTAGCAATTTCGCAGCGCAATCCCGATTAGGCAATTTCGCAGCGCATCATTCAAATTTAAAACTAACTGCGCTGCGAAATCATGGATTCGTACATTTTGCAGCGAATCTTTCCCGAAATGTCAAGTCCGTTAGGTGAGTCACAGGCCGTGTCTTCTCATGTCAGTTCATGTACCCCTCTTATCACATTTCACCACTCATTGCCATTATCACCACCACTAGATCTGTTGATACGCACGAATCATCATTTCCAAGAAAGACCACCGTGCATAAATCTTAATGATGGTTGTAAATCTTGCATGAATGACAAATCTGCAAGATTGCAACTTGAGAGATTTAAATGAAAAGATTTCAAGCTCAAATACAAAGATAATCAAGCGAGGCTGATAATCAAGCGAGGCTGAATTCAAATAGAAGTTGAATCACAATTCAAACCAGAGCTGGTAGTCATTGTTTGCAAATATTTGGAAAAATCAATGGAGAAAAAGGAGCACAGATCCGGAAAATGTCTAAGGATCGAGCCTGAAGGCCTAGATATAACACTAAGGAATAAAGAGGTGGAGAAAGCATTCAAAAAGGCTGGGTGCTGGAAATTTTGCAAAAATTTACAAGGAGGACACGCACAGGTAACCAAAGAATTTGCGCTTAACTTCACAGGCTTGAATTCAAAGGTAGCTATGATAGAATTGCAGGTCTCGCCAGAGGTGATATCTACTGTGACAGAGATCCCACGAGGACAAGAGGAATGGTTTAAAAATTCCAAATTTGACATGAATCCTTGCAAGGAGTTCTTAAAGAATGAGTTTGTAAATGCAGATTTAAGTAAGGCAGTGCCGAGGAGTTATGTCAAAGAATATTATGCTCATTTACTCACATGCATAAAAAAATATCTAACTTGCGAAAGAAGGTATAACAAGGTTTACTCATACCATTTTAAGCTCCTTTTGCATTTCACAGGGAAGGTCTCCATAGACTTACCTTTTTATCTTTTCCGTAGTTTGAGTAAGATGTGTGATAAGGTACAACTGAGGAAAGAGGATTGTGAAACCTCTTTGTTTCATCATGGTTTGATTAAACTACTGGTTTTAGATGAGATCCAAAGGGTAGACAGAGATTGGAATTCATTCATTTTTATGGTTGGCTTCAAAAGCCAGACTGGCCTCAGTCCTCTACTTGCAAGAGATTTTACAATAGCAGAGCTCCAAACAGAAGCAAGAGCTAAGAGAGTTCCAAATTCACAAGCAAGAAAACAAGTGAAGCCACTCATCATTCAAGATCCACCTCAGCAATCAACTAAGGAAAAAGCTCATGGTAAAAAGACTGTACCTGAAACAAGCACATCTGAAGTAGTCTCAAGGAGAAGAACAAGAAGTCAGATGACTAAGGAAAAAGGTAAAGTTGTAGCAGTTGAAGAGAGTCCAGTTTCCAAGGGAAGTCTAAATGATTTATTACAGGCTATTGACTTTGAGCAGTCTCTACCAGTTCAAATTGAATTGATACAGTCAGAACAAGAGAGAACCAAGAAAGCCAAAGCCTAAAAAAGGCTTAAATTTGATGAGCCAGCTGAACAATTTGTTTTTAAACCTAGAAGGCCTATGACAAGGAGATTCCAACAAGTACAGGAAGCACTACCAAGAACAGAGGAAACAGGGGAAGCGACACAACGCCAGCAAAGGAAGAACACAGGCAAAACAATCATTACATCCAAAGAAGACAATATAGCAAACCTGAAGAGAAAATTGGAATCAGCTAAGCATGAGATTGCCAAATTGAAGAAAGCTGCTAGAAGACATGCAGTCATACAAGCAAACTATTACAGAATTAAAACCCTATGGGAAAAAAATGCAGCTGTAGAAGTGGTTGATTGTAATACACAATTTCACACCTGGACAGTGCCAGCAATCAAAGAAGCCAAGTACATCAGGATGATTAATATGCAACTAAGAGCTGGGAATAAGGTTATGAAGAAACAAATAGAAGATCTGAAGGCACAGCTAAGCCAGCTTAAAGGACCTGCTAAACGAGTTTACATTTCAAGTAAGATTTTGTTTTGAAATTTTGATAAGTTTGCTTGATCTTACCTTTCTGAAGAAACCTAAATCCCTATTCAGCTTTTGGAAAGTCTAAAAGAAGTTTTGACAACCAAGTACTCGATTAATAAAGGTCTCGAGTTGAAAACAATGTTTTTTTTTAAAACAACTCAGCAGTTTCGTAGCGCGCTACGAAACTGCTGAAGGTGATGATTTCAACATAAATCAAGCAGTTTTGAAGCAGAAGCGGGAAAATTTTGAAGACAGATGTATACAACGAGAACATCTAAAGTTACAACAACCAATCAAACAAAGACAAGTGGAAATAAATGGTTTGGATCAAAGATTGCATTTTGTCATATCATGAGAAGATTGAAGCACGGTTCAGACAACTTGAATACGTTTTTCCTTTTTGTTTTTAAAGACAGTGGATAACACATCATCAAATCACATTTCAAAATAGTGGACAACACATCAATAGACGTGGCCACCATCATGTTTTGAGGAACAAAAATCAAAGACCGACTTATGTGGAATTGAAAACCATAAAGCCGAGAAGCAAGGATAGTCTCCTAATTTTCCTGAACAATGAAGAAGATACAGCATTCAAGAGCAGCGTGGAGCATTGAACACCCATCTCAGCCAAACTGAAAGAGAACCAGATGTCAAAGAAAAAGGATTATCTTAATCAAAGCCATGATTCATGTAATATGGAGTTAGAGTTCAATTTGATTTAGATCTCTAAAAAACTCCAGTTAACAGTTTGTTGTATTTATTAAATAGTTAGAGTTTAACAGCTGTGAGTAATAGAAGTAGTTTTCGAATTCCCCTCATGCTTGAGGAGGAATCTCAATCAGTTAGAATAAGAGCTCTATATATAGCTAAAGCAACAATGTACTCAGGGTTGGAAATTTTATGAAAAAGCTGGTATTTGGCTTATGTAAAACTCTGTTTCAGTAATACAAGTTTGGCTTTACTTCTCAGGATTCATGAGGGATCTTTATGTTCAGAATATGTGATGTTGTCCTTTTCCTAATTCTTGCAGTGGTATAGATGCATAATCACTCAGAATTCACTGAAAGTGCTCTGACTTCCTGTATACATTTATAAACTGTGTGGTCCTATATGAGTTTATGTTCTTAATGTTTAAATGCTGAATGCCCTGACTTCTATGTAAGGTTGAATTTATTGTTATATTGAGATTTTGTTGACTCCATAAACCCAATGGATAGTTGTTAATGTGTTTCCACCATTCATACTTTTCACAGTTGTTTTACAAGAGTTAGCCATCTTATCTATAATCAAAATCATTAACCCATTTAGAGAGAGCCCTCTCAGGTTGAGGAGGCTAAGCCTCAGCCTAAAGTAGGTTTGAAATAGTTACTTAGAGTCAACCTGACCAGCAGCCTATCAGGATCTGATTTTGAGATAACAGGAAGGTTAGATTCCCATAACCCAAAAACGTCAGAGTTGTTCCAATAGTTATCCTTGATTTGGCAGAAGGCTTGAAGATGGTCCACATTTCCATACAAATATTTTATTTGGAAATCTTTGTCGGCCAAGGGTAAATAATCGAAGTCCTTATGAGGTGCATTCATAGGCGCGACGTTCAGGGCTGCGGGAGCTTCCATGTTTGGTTCTTGTGTTTCAAACTGGAATTCGGGCTTTTGTGGAAATAATGGACAAAACAACAGGCTTGGGGGTCTTTTTATGAGAGCTACAGACTGATTTTACTTGAATTTGGCTTTTTTGGGTAAAATTCACAGAGGAAAAACGAAATTACTGATTCGGGAAGTGAATTGGGGTAAATACCTGTTTTTGGAAGCGAACCGTGTAATTTGCAGGTTGCATGACGAGCTGCAGAGCACGATGCTGGGGTTTGTTGGCTGGGTGACGGACTGGACGTGATTTTCATGGAGCACAGTAGCAGAGAATGTGGGTGAAAATGACATTTTCTCGACTATTTAACAAAATTTGGCTTTGTCGGGGATTTTTGGCATTTATTGAGCAGCTGACGTCACAGTGATGGGATATTTTGTCGTGACGCGAAGTGTGGTAAGCGGTTTCCCCCCACACAACTTTTGGGGTCGGGTGGTTTCGGGCAGGGAGGTAGCGATCACAGCGGGAACGCGACGTGTGGCAAGGGTACGAGAGTAATATCGCCAGTTCCCTGCGAGTTAAAGGTCGGATGGAAGGGGGGACGCGATATGAGTGTGAACCATTGGATGAGCGGGCCCAAATCTGACGGCTGACTGGCGTCGGAGATGGCGGAGGGTTAAGGAGTGGGCCCGAGTTTAATAAACATTAAATTAATTACATCGGGCACGATTTCATTGGTTGGAGTTCGTTCGTTGTTAATTAACCAGATGTTAATTAATTCCATAATGCACGCGGGATTTAGGTTATTAACAATTTCAGATAAATATTGTAATCCCTGCTGCAATGTAGCTATGGCCGTATTTGACCGGGGTGGAAATATTAGTATTTGGGGGATTTTTATGTATTTTACATAATACAGGATTGGGAATAATGCAGGATTTATATAATAATTGTCAACAGTTAATATGAAAGAATTAATAAACGAGCGCTAAGTTTAAATGTTGGGAATTTCACATAGAAACTTAGGCTAGAGATAAACAAAAAGGGGTTTTTTATGGAGAATTTTTCCATTTTCTTAAGTAAACTGAGATTTTACTTGGGCAAAGGTTATAAGATGGAATGAGTAGTCTATGAGGAATATTAAGAGTCGATCTTAATATTTTGAGGAAATTAGTAAATGATTGGGAAAAGTATGAAGGGGAGTTAGTCATGTGATCCTGATCTTGAGATGTTTTCAGTATAATGCCTGCTTCACACTTGTGATGTCATTTCTGCAACACCCTCTACCTACCCTGCTTACTTTGCCTAGCATTTTTCTTCTTTTTTCTTTGGGTGCACTTGAACTGGCAAACCCTCATCATCTTCTTTTCTTTTCATTGCAATCCCACCTACATCTACACTTATAACATCCAAGGGCTCAGATTTAACAGTTGAGCTCCTTTCCTTCTCTACCTATCTACTTATCTGCCAAGATTGAACAATTTGGACAGATTTTATTCTTTATCTCTAAAACAAGTAAATTCAGACATGAACTAGCCAAGATTGAGTTGTTTGGCCATTCATCAATGGTGGCACAAGTCAACAAGTTGCACACCAACAGATTTTGTAGAAAATAAAGTAGTAGTGGCATTTTGGACTTGCACACTTTCTTGGTCTTTTGTTTGGGGTTCATTTCTTTCACTTTTTGACCATTTTATTCTTTTTGCCCTTTGATTTTTCTTTCAGGGCATACCCTCTTTACATTTTTAAAATTTTTGATTTCTTGACAATATGGAAAACCTTTGCAACCAGGGAAGGTATGAACATATTACAAAGCTCAATAATGCCAATCATGAAATATGACACCTATTGGTATAGGAGAATAACAGTGGCTCCACTTGGGGATGGCTTTCTCTGGTGGAAAGTCAAGAACAACAAGTCAGATAGCCTTCTCCATAACTTTGACTGTGCTTTGAAATCTTCTTTTGCTGGTTGCTTTATTATATGTACAATAATTACACTTGGGAAGCTTAGGGCCTTCTCTTCGGGCTTCAACTTCAGCAAGTTATTATCCAATCCAAACTGAAACATTACAACGGTATAGTATATACATGTTGAAACAGAAATATATTAGACAGTTGGATCAAAGTAGTGTTTCAGCATCCGGCCATTCACTGGCCCTTCTTCTGTCTCAGTGCCATCCAGGTTCTTCAAAAAGTAAGTATTGTTCCCTTGTAAAACCTGGATAATAAAAGGTCCCTTCCATAAGAAGTCAAACTTCCCATGTTTTCCCTTATCTTCCCTCCTGGAATCCCACTTTATAACTTTGTCTCCAATGTAGAAATCTTCTGCCTTGGACTTCTTATCAAATATTTTCTTGAGTTTTTCTTGTAGCACTTGGGATCTTTGGTATACCTCTTCTCTGGTCTGCTGCAAATGGATAGTCTGATTTATTCTTCTTTGAATGTCATTGGGTTCCACCTGAGCTTCTTGCAATAATTTCATTACAGGGACTCCCAAAGATGAAGGAGATACAACCTCTATGCCATAAACCAATTCATAGGGGCTTGTTTCAATGGATCTCTTTGTAGTTAATCTGCCTGCCCATAGTGCATTTATAAGTTTCTTGTGCCAATTTTTCTTGTTGTCTTCCAACAATTTCTTAATAATATTGATCAGGCTTTTATTGGAAGACTCAGCTAGACCATTACTTTGAGGGTAATAGGTTGTGGAATGGCCTAAAGTGATATGGTATTTGTGACAGAAGCTTATCATTTTCTTGGATTTGAAAGCAGCAACATTGTCAGTTATGATATTTTCAGGACAGCCAAATCGGGACAGTATGTTGGTTTCTAAGAATCCTATAATCACTGTATCATTGGCTTGTCTGGTAGGGATGGCTTCTATCCACTTGGTGAAAAAATCTGTAGTAGTGAGGATCCATTTATGCTAGCCAGAAGAGGGAGGATGTATCTCTCCAATGAAGTCTAAACCCCATTGTTGGAAAGGCTTTTCTGTGGAAATTGGTTTAAGGGTAGAGGCAAAAGTTTCCTCTTGCCTTAAAAAATTTGACATTTATGGCAAGAAGTGACAAATTTCTTCACATTAGAGAACAAAGTGGGCCAATAAAATCCAACTCTTTGAATTTTATCTGCAGTTGATTTCCAATAAATATGTCCACCACAGTCCCGTGCATGAAATTCTTTGAGCACTTTGTCAGATTCATCTTTTATTAAACAATTTAATAGAATACCTTCATGATTTTTCCAAAATAAGGCATTATCTAAAATACAAAATTTTGAAGCTTTCATTTTCAAAAAGCTTTTCTTTGTTCTGGATAACCCTGGAGGAGCTTGCAGGTTTAATAATACATGAGTTATATCAGCATACCAAGGTGATTCTAAGAAGGCCTGATTGATCTGTGGAGTCGCCATCTCCTGTTCATTATCCAGTTCATTGATATCAAGGGCTTGAAAGTTTGTTTCAGTGATGAGTTTAACCAATCCCTGTCCTTTTATAAGTTTTGTGGGTTTTATTTCAATATCATATTCCAATATATTAGTTATCCATTTACCTCGTTTGCCTTCAATTCCCTCTTGAGTTAGGATGTCTTTGATAACATCACTTGGTACATAAGCTATTACATGGGAGTACAATATATAAACTCTGAAGTCTTTAATAGCTTTCACAAGTGCATAAGCCTGTTTTTCCATGATTTGGTATTCTAGTGGTGCATCTCTAAGTGCTTTACTAAAAAAGGCTATATGTTTTTCATATCCTTGATCATCTTTTTGTAGTAAAACAACAACAATGGTATGTTATGATGCAAATGAAAATATCATGAAGTCTCTATCAAACTTTGGACTTGTAAGGATTGGTGTTCTAGTCAAAGCCATTTTAATTTCTTCAAATGCTTGTTTGGCTTCTACTGTCCATTTAACCTTGGAATCATTTTTTAACATGTTGTTTAGCAATCTGATTAATTCAGCCAAATTATGTTTAAATCTCCTTAAAAAATTGATCTTCCCTAGGAAAGCTTGAAGTTCTTTGACATTTCTGGGGTGAGGTACTTGTAGAATGGCTTGTATTCTATTAGGATCAATTCAGATGCCATCTTTGGAGATGATGTGGCCTAACAATTTGCCTTCTTCTAGACCAAATAATGATTTCTTGGGGTTTAATGAAATACCATATATTATGCATTTTAAAGACACTTGTCTCAAATGATCTAGATGTTGCTGATCTGATTTAGAAAACACAGTAAGGTCATCCAGATATATAACTAGAAAATTGTGAATTTCTTTGGAAAATTCTATGTCCATTGCTCGTTGAAAGGTTGCCCCTACATTCTTAAGTCCAAATGGAATTTTAACATATTTGAAAGTTCCCCATGGTGTTGTAAAAGCAGTTTTTTTCTTGGTCATCAGGATGGACTAGAATCTGGTTAAAGCCTGAAAATCCATATAAAAGTGAAATCCTAGAGGCACCTACTACCCTTTGTAAAATGTGGTCCATCTTGGGCAAGGGGTAATTGTCTTTCAAAGAAACTTTATTCACATTCCTTAAATCAACACACAACCTGATTTCCGCTGTTTTCTTCCTAGTGGGTACTAAATTAGATACCCACTCTGAAAACCTGATAGGAGCAATTATTCCTGCTTCATACATTCGTTTGATTTCTTTTTCAATTAATGGGAGTAGTACAGGGTTAATTCTTCTGAGTTTTTGTTTGAATGGTTTCTAATTTTCCTTGAGGGGTATTGTATGTTGAATCACAGAGGTGTCATAAGATTTGAGATCTTCATAGCTCTAGGCAAAAACATCCTGGAATTCTTTGAACAGTTCAACATATTTAAGCTTTTGATCAGGGGGCAAAGTTTTGGATAATTTTATCATTTTCGGATTTTCCTCGGTTCCTATGTTACAATCTTCAATATCTGCTTTTAGAGGTTTCGTTTTGGGCTTCGTTGAGATATCATTAGAATCAAAGAAATCTTCCAAGGGAGTCAATCCTTTGGGAAAATGATTATCTTTTAAATCAATAATTTTAGAGTCTCCTTTAATGATCTCATCAATATCTATTTCTTTCAGATCTTGCATTTCTTTATTGGTAAATTTTGTTGGATGAAGCATTTGATTTGCACTCTCTGCTGAAATGTATGTTTCTATTTTATCCTTTTGATCAATCATGCTAACAGTATCTATGTCTATATTTGTGCTAGAAAACTCTTCCTCTAGAGTTAAAAAATTGTTGATCTGAATATCGTTATCAAACACTTGCCAGTTTTTACATTATCAGGTATGGTTGGCCTGTGTCTAATCTCAGCTGTGAATTGATGATTAGGTTCAAACAGTAATTTACAAGTGCTGGCGAATGTTGCTAAGCTGTGAGCATGCAAATTATGTTTCCTTGGAATTTTGGCAAGTTGTGTTTCAAGAAATGTGTTGAGGATGTCAATTGTTGGTCCTCTATAAGCTCTCGGTCTGAGATCAATTGTGAGGAAGTTTCCTTTTATCTGTTGAATGACTAAATCAGAGTCTCCCAAAACTGATATCCTGATTGCCCCTAAACTTTTGACCAATTTAAGTCCTAGCAGCAAGGCCTCATATTCAGCCATATTATTGGTTCATTTAAAGTTTAACCTGTAAGCATGACCTTTTGCATGATCATTTTGTAGATTATGCATCCAAATTCCAGCTCCTGCTCCTAGTTTGTTAACTGAACCCTCAAATTCTAAGTACCAAAGGGTTTCATGTTCGTAGTTAGTATCAGGAGTCTCAGTAATCTGCTTGATAGGAGGATATAGTTCTTTAGTTTCATCTGGCTTCTCTTGAGTGTTTGATATATCATTTTTCTCATAAATTTCTTGAATTTGAACACTACACTTTTTGTTTATAATTTCTTCTTATTCAAATGCTAAAACCTTGACATCAGTTGGAGGATCAATTTCAGCATTGTAGAGAATGAAGGAGTCCATGTCAGAGTGCATGGAGTAGATGGGAAAATTCTGGGGTTTCTCCTGGCTACTTAGCACATATTTCATTAAAGTTTCTTGGTGCAATTTCTTTGGTTGGCCAAATACTGAAATAGTAGCATAGGACATGTCCAACTGTAATGATCTTTGAAGCTTTGCACCCCAAGACCTGGACAACAACATGCCATATTTTGGTGGAATATCAACTACTACTATGTCCATTAAAATGGTTTTGGCAGGGTATTGAACTAATGAAATAGAAAAATCTTTGATCAATCCTAGACATCTGACCTGGCTGGAGTCAAAAGAGAATAAGTCTTTGTATGGCCTGGTAATATCTAGTTCCAACTTCTCCATTACAGATTTAGGCATTAAGTTATGAGAAGCACCGGAATCAAACATGGCATTATGAAGTATTTTATCATGTATGTTCAGACTTACATAAAAAGGAGGAACACCTCCATCTACTGTTTTTCCATTTACTTCAGGTCCAAAAATTAATTCAGGTTAATCATCAAAAACATTTACCGAATCTTTTCTCATAGAAATTTGGAGTGATCTGCTAATTTGACCTCTGTAGACATCATGTTTAGCCAATTCTAACAATGGGATGGCTATCTTTAATTTGCCTATTTCAATTTCAAGATTAAAAGGTTTTTCAGTTTGGATTTTTGTATTTTTGACCGTGGGATTCTCTTTTTCTGTTGTCTTTTGTGTGTTTTTTCCTTTTTCAGGAGTGGTGTTATGGGTTGAAGTTGCTTGCAAATCAATTGTTGGGGGTTCTTCCACATTTCCTTTGGGAGGAATGGAAGTGGAAGGTTGTCTGTTAGGTTGTTGATCGTCTAATACATCTTCAATTATTGGGTTTTTTGGGTTAGGATCTGTTCCAGGAAGGGCTTGTACAAGGGGTTTATTGATTTTAGCTTTGTTAGGCTACTTGGTATCCTTCTGCTTATTGGTTTCGGGGACATCTATTCTTCTACTTCTCAGATTGTATTTCTTGTGGGCTTCATAGATAGCTGAATCATATCCCTCTCTAAAATCAAATGACTCACCTGACTATGTTTGGAATTTTTCAAGAGTGTGAGCTTCTTGGTCCTCTTGGGTCAAGAAAACTTGTTGTTCATTATTGAGGCCCATTAATTTAATTTGAGTGTCTTCTGGTGGTTCATCAAAAGTTTAGGCTTCAGCATAATTTTCTTGGAATGGGGGCCTAATGTTTGGGTCAGGCACATTCTTTCCAGTATTAGAGTTTTGATTTTTCCTGAAGTTTGGATTTCTTCCAGTGTTGCTTGGTTGGCCATCCCAAGAAGATTTCCTCTCAATTGTTTCTACTCTATCTCCAAGTCTATCCATTCCTTTAATGATAGCATCTAATTTTTGTTCAAAAGTAGAGGGTTATTCCTTAAAAGGTATCCTCCTTTCGGCTTTGGCCCGAGCTCGCTTAGAAATCAGGTTGGCCTCAACGCTAACAGCTATACTCGGCATCTCTTCTAAGTCTAGAGAAAACAAAAACTGCAGCGCAGCAGGGGAACCTGGCCGTTTTTATGATAGATGACGTAGCTGATTAATCGTTGCTGGAGCAACTGCTCAGGTAGGCGATGATGAAGGTCAAAGAGGGCTAGCCAATGACTAAGAAAAGAGCTAGCCAGGGAGAAATAAGGGACACTATAAATGCTGAGAGACGAGACAGTAAACATGAGGAGCAAGAGGTAACAGAGGATGTCAAGATAAGAGCAAATTACGCTGCGAGAAAGGTATACCTGGGGGAGTTTATGACGAGCGAGGCGGTAAAGGCGCAACTGAGACAATTTCGTCGATACCGAATGAATGAAGACTGAGTACCCAGGCACTTTGCGGTAGTGGGAGAAGGGACTCCTGATTCGGAAGACGTGGTAGCTCAACATAGATTCAAAAGAAGGAGAAAACGACTGAGTGCTAAGGAGATGGAGGGGAGGGGTAAAAATAGCACACTGCAAGGAGAGAATCCAAATGAGAAAAGGACAGGTCACAGGGAGAATGCTGATCTGCAAAAAATCCTAAGTCAGCCTGCAGCTGGATCTTGTGCCGTCGGCGTTTAGACTGTCAGTGTTACAGGAAGAAGAAATAATTACCTGATGCTCTGCAACAGAGATGCAGAGGTTCGTCCTCTTGTCGGTCCGAATATTACCTGTCTCGCACGCTTCATCAATGGTGCTGAACGAGACGCTGCTGTTGGTTTTAACCTTCATGGAATAGGTTGATTAACCTCTGAAGAGTTACA
>APFE031199413.1:0-61866 GCA_000404065.3 Pinus taeda
ATATACATTATTAAACCTAGCACAGTATTCCAAAACTGTCTCTTGAGGACCTCTTTTAATCATGTCATATTCACCAAGTATATGTAGAGGGTCCTTTTTCTCGCATCTATTTGTGAAGGATTGGTAAAGCTCATCAGGGGTGTTGATGGTGTTTGCAGGAAGTGATCTGAACCAAGTTCGAACGTCTCCTATCAAGCTTTGAACAAAGATCCTCATCCTCACAGTGTCATCATCTATCTCATAATTTTCAAAATGATCTTGCATTCTCTTAGCATGCTGAATAGCTGAATAAGGGCCAGTGGAGTCAAAATATGAGATTTTGGCCTGGTAATCTTGAGGTAAGGCCACAGGATTGGCAGGTAGTTGCAGAGGTGCATACCTCATAGCCATATTCACGAGATTTTGGGGGTTGATAAAGGCAACTGGGGCAAAAGGAACAGTGGGTACCACAGGGGAAATAGGTACAGAGGGATTTAGAGTGTTGGTCAAGGGAATGTGTATAGGGGAAGAAGATGTGGGTGGGGGGCTTTGAGATGTTGATGGAGAGCTAGGGGAATTAGGGGTAGAACGGAATAGGAGTTTGATTGGAGTGGAGATGGGGTTAGGGTGAATTGTCTCTGGACTAAGGTCAGCAAGGTTGTCTTGTTTTTGCTGATTCCTAATTAGTTTAGGGATTTTATTGGGATTTTCGAAGATAGTAGGAGGGTTGGGGTCAGGATTAGCCCTAGTGTACCGAAGATTCTTCTTGGGAGCCAGTGTCTGAGCTAGTCCTTTTTGAGTTTTTTGAAAGATTTGTATAGCAAGGACTGGACAGGAGGTTGAAAAGACTCTGTGTATCTGTATTGGGTATAAAGGATATCTGAGTCAGCTCTACCTTAAGGCTGCAGATGTTTGGACGGGAGCAGTTTTGAAGGTTTCTTGACTGATGTTCAGATTTTGAGTGCAATCCCTGGTAGATATACAGTCACTTCTAGATCCTGAAGTTCCCCAGCGGAGTCGCCATTTATGTTAACACCCAGGTTGTTCCCTATGACTCCCAAGGGAATACAGCCGGGGTAACTACTAACCAATCTTTGGACTACAGCTTCTAGCCCAGCTGTAATCAGAGAGGGCTCTCTCTGTAAGGTTTGTCACTGTTTTAATGGAGTTTTTAGGCTAGTTATGAAGTGAATGTTTGATTGTTTCTCATGTTTGGTTGGGAGGATGATTCTGATAGTTTTAGAGTGTTCTCTGCAGGTGAAACTAATCCATTGGGCAATGGGGTCTGTAGCTGTTGCTTCCTTGAGTTCTGGCTTAAGTGCAGCTGGAATTATAGGGCGTGTATGTATTTCATAAAACAAACTGTAAATTGTGAGGGTGAAATGAGAAACAACTAGCAAAGAGCATTTAAGAATTCTTCACTGAGCTGGGAAGTGGGGAAGAGGTCTATTACTTAGGAGCAATTACTTGAATTCCTGAAACAATAGATCACTGTGATGATATAGTGTGAAAGGTAGCATTTAAGAATTACTCTTTCGTTACCATAACTGAAGAAAACATTTGAAATAGCTTAGATTGAGCTCAAGGTAATCAATGATTGAGTCCTGAGACTATTCTTTTTCATTGCTATTTAGATATTGAGTACATGGAAAAAATGAAAGATATATGAAAGTATAACAAACATATATATAACAGAGAGTAACAAGAAAAACTTATTGAGCCATGGAGTACACAGGAATCCTGCAACTTTCAGCCATACACCAGCAAGACATCAAAGACACAATGCTTTGGGAAATCCCATCATTCTTTGTATTAGTTGTCTGAAGATTTACAATAGAAGAGTAACAGAATAGATATCAAGAGATTTCTTACATCCGGAGTCCAACCCCTGCTAACAAATGCGAGGGGGAATATATAGAAGTCTATTACAAAATATCTCAAGCATTGAGTCATCTGAGAGGGAAAATATCTTCTTTAACTCGTACAGGGATTGCAGATGAGAAGTTATTACAATCTTTAATGCACTTTAAAGGCTCTTAACTCCTTGTTAGAACAATTTTGACCTTTGGAGCTCACGGAGTCGGTTTGAGCGCTTTGGTGTAACTGTTGAATGACGTGTCTGTGCAGCTGTATCTTTCTGTAGTTTCTCAGCCCTGTCACCTGTGGCTGCTGATGCTGCTGTGGTGGTCGAATACTTGTGTTGAGTTGGCTCATCCTCTTTCTGCATACCTGCTGATGTGTCTTTGTCTTCCTGTGTATGAAAATTTAAATATTTTCAAAAAGCAAAATTATAATTACTGACTCTGATTTAATAGTAATCGTATCAACTCTTCCCACACATCTAGTGCAGGCAACTGATGCTTCAAAATTGACCCCATGGTCTCATCGGCCTCTGTATATTTATAAAAATGAGGAGGCTCATCAAACAAGTGTGTAATCTCATTCATAATAAAAAATATATTTTCTACTCTGTTAAAGAGGATCTGCCCTGTTATTGGTCCTGTCTCTGTTGATGAACTTGCTGCTTCTGAAATCTGATTTAGTGCAAAAGTGTTTACTCTCTTGGCATATTTATCATGTGAGAGTAACTTTCCTGATGGTTCCAGCAGACTAGGTAGACCTCTGTTTTGTAATGCCAAAAACCTGTTCTGAAACTTGTTGATGTCTGCTTGCATGTCCTGGACTCTTCGCTCCAGGGTTTGGACCAGGCTTCTTAATGTCAGGACCCTTTTTATTAGTGAGATAGTTTCTGTCCTGTTTCCAATTCCCATTTTGATGAGATGGGAGCTGGTTCTGTAATTTAGCACATTTATCAATTTATTGGTAATCTCAGGCATGCTGCCTAGAGATGCCCTTGCTCGTTGTATCTCTTTATGTGCTCTTCCAATGAGCGTTATTTGCTCATGGATGGCCTCAATATATTCCCACTGATCTGTGATAGTTTGGCCAATGTGGCCGCATATGACCCTCTTGAGCTCAGATGTGACTTTGTCTAATGTGAGCTCTTTCTCTAGATCAGCTATCCTTTTCTTGAGGGCCTTTACCTCCCTCTCTCTCTCAGCCACATTTTGTTTGGACTTGTCATATTTTTCATTTACTTTTGCCAGAGTGTCCTTGGCTTGATTCAGCTCAGACATCTGAGACTCCAAATGTTGAATTTCATTCCTCAGCTTTTGCATATCAAGGCTTTCAGCCTGCTCTGTTGTTGGTGCTGAGGTGGCTGGTGCTGAGGTGGTTGGGGCTGCCTGTTGTACCTATTGGCTGGGAGGGGAAGTGCCTTGAGGGATTTCCTCAAGATTTATTGTTTCTGGAGGTGGCTGTGAGGTTTTCCCTGCCTCCTTTTGCTGTAATGCTGCCTCTAATGTGGCCTCTGATTCCTGCAGCTTTTCACTAAGTTTGGAGGAGCTCTTTGTATAGTGTCATTAGTAGAGCAGCTGCATCCTTTTACTACCTTTGCTAGGCTACCTCTTGTGTTTGTGGGTGAAGAGTTGGTGGGATTTTTAGCATCTTTTTCAATGCTGCCATATCAGCATCCCTTAGCTTCAGAATTTCTTGGACAACCTTCACATCTTTAGGATCATGCCTAAGCTCTATTATAATTTCTTCCAGAGCTTTGATCCTATTGTCCTTGGCTTGAGAGGAAGCCCTTTCCAACTCAAGCTGTGCAGCAGTGTTATTCAGGCTATTCTGCAGCCTGTAGTTTATTAGGGTCTTGTCTGCCAATGTGGCTAGACATCTCCCCGTCTGTTTATGAGCTCTATTTGATCGATTGGGTGGATGTCTTTTGATAGGACCTCCAGATTGGTCCTTATGTAATCTGCAGCTGATTGTGGTTACTGCACTGTTGGTGTAAAATGGCTCATGATCATTTTCCCTTCATGTGCATCAAATGCAGACATGAGCCTTTGTTGGTTGGTAGGAGCCATATTCAGCAGGTGGTTGTAGAGTTGCAGCTTTATTGGTTCATTTCTGTTCTTGATATCTTTAAACTGCTGCTTAATGCTTTTCTCGCCTCCCCTTCTTCGTGCTGAGGATCTCACCTCTCCTACTGCTGCCCTGTCTTGCTCTTGTTGTAAAGAGCGGGCTGAGGCCTCCATGGTGGGCAGGCCTATTCCTGAAGTTTGCCCCATTGGCATCTCTTCTTCAGAGAAGGGATTCAGTCTTTGCCTCTTCTCTGGTGATGCAGTTAGGGGCATTTCCTTGTCTCTTTTCCTGCTCACGTCCTCCCTTTGAGGGGTTTGGAGGACTGATGAGTCAATTCTCGAGTCTTTCCTTGGGGGTGCCATCTATGCTGGCTGCTGCTGGGTGGCCATTGGGGCCTCTGCTGTTTGTTCCCCCTGCACCTGTTGGTCCTTTTGTTGCTGTTCCTGTTGGGGTGGTTGCACTTGACCCTGTTGCACCTGTGGTTCTTCCATATCCTTCTCCTTGCCTTTGCTCTGAGCTTGGCCTGTGGTTTGTACTGTTTCTTGCTGTGCTGCAGATGATGAGGCCACTGCTCCTGCTTCAGGCTTTGGCAGAGTAAGTACCTGTGAAGGAGATTCCAAGTCATCCATTTTCAAAAGATGCCTTCTAGCTCTTTCATTCAATTCTTCTTGGGTGACTGGTTCCTCCAGTGTGTTCCTTCTCCATTTTGGTTGGTTGGCATGTATTTCAATGTAGGGCATGCTCACATGTTCATAGCTGGAGAGCTTGTATTTTAGCCTTCTTAAGGATATGGTCATATTAGGGTCATAAGGCTTCCAAAGGAAGCTTTGTTTTAGGCCAAGGCATTCTAGTTTCTTGTCAGCTTCTTTCCAGCCTTCCCTTTTATTCAAGACAAGGTGGCCCAATTGATTTTTTACCTTGAGTTGTGCCTTCTTGCCCTTGCCTGCAAAGTGTACCATATCAGCATTGCTGAATTGCCTGAAATATTCTAGGGCAAACAGTCTCATAGGCACATATTTGGGCAATCTGTATGGGCGTAACTCACACCCATATATTCTGATGACAGTATAGTGTTGGTAAAAGTACCAATCCCCTATGCTGTATACCTTGGATAGCTGCAGAATCCTCTGCATCTCATCAGTCAGTCTTGGAGGAGCTGAGCTTAAGAATAAAGACATGGCTGGATGGATGAAGAGGTCTATGAACTCATAGTATGTATATGGAGAGTAGGTGCTGAGGTGAAACACCGAGGTCCAGTACACTACTGACCTTGGATTGCCTGCTGCATCAGTTCTCTTAATCTCAAAGGAGAACTTCTCATGTTGATAATACAGGATGAGGTGGTAAATTTAGAAGGTGTATCTGAACACATTCTCTCTAGACAAGTTCAAGAGCTGCTCATGCATCTTATCTGAAATGTATGTAGCATAGTCATAACAGATTGGAGTCTTGCCTGGGGAGAACATAGTCATCATTACTAGTACAGTTTCCTCAATAAATTCCAGTGACTTGTACCCCAAAATGAAACTAATCATGTATGCAAGATCTACACCCAGTTGATTGAGGTAGCCATCAAAAATGGGAGGGTGCAGCACTGTGTCAGAGTTTGTAATGAACAATTGGTTGAGCTTCATGATCTATGCATTTGTTAGTATTTTGGCTCCTTGGTTGATCAAATCCATTAGAGACAGGGGGACCAATTTCTTCTGGGTCTTGAACTGCAGCATCTCTCTGATGGCCTCAGGGGTCATGTAGAATACCACTGCACCTGTAGGGTCAAGCATAGCCCTTTGCATGGGGTCATAGCAGACAGCACATAGATGAATCAGGTCAGGGAACTGGTTGACCTGAGGGAGCTTGAATATTGGGAGGAAGGAATCCCAAATGCCTAGTATGTCTGTCCCATCCTTATGTCTGGCCTTAAACTCATTTAGTAGATGAAGGTGGAGCTTGCACTTCGATGAGGAGTCCTCTGAGATTTGGTAGTCTAGGTCTGCCAAATCCTGCCACTCCAGCTCTCTCTGGGGGGAATTTAGGGGAGCAACATTGAGGGCTACTGGTGCAGCTGGAGTCTCCATGGTTGTTTGGATACTGATTGGTAAGTAAACTTCTGTTTGTTGGGCCGAAAGAGCACTGCCTGAGTGAAGAGGCAAACTGAAAATGCAAGGTGATAGGGCAAGTCCACAGCAGTTGAAATACTGTTTTGGTTCCTTGAAAAGGCAAGTTATAGTGTTTAACAAACCTTCCTCAGTAATTGAGTGCAGGTTATGGTTTCTAGTTCACGACTGCGCGAACGAAGAATGCGGGTTTTTCACTGAAATTGCAGTATAAATGGCTTGGCTAGTGAAATTCGACCATCAATTTTCCAAGAGGGAGTTGGGTGTAAGTAGTTTTCCGGTGAATTTAGGCGTTTTCTATGCTTAACGTAATTTTTAGCATTTACAGAGAAAACCAAGTTTCAGAGAGGTTTTCACGGACAAATACCTGGCAGATGGATTGCTTGGGTCGGAACAGTAGGTGGGTACACGTGCTGAAGCTCTCCGGTTGGTTTTGAGCAGGTTGGTGAATTCTTCGTCGTAAAATGCATGTAGAGAGCGCAGCAACGTTTCTACAAAAAGTGCAAAAAACGTGTGATTTTTGACAAAATATGGCTTTTTCGGGTCATTGGCGCCTTTTTTAAATGACGTCAGCATGACGTCAGAAAGTGCGTCTGGGTTGGATGACGTCAGCATGACGTCATCAGGTGACGTGGAAGCCTAAGACCGGTCCACAGGGGCGGTGAGGTGGGGAACAGGTGGGCCAGTGGTGGTCGAGGCGCGTGGTCGTGGCGCTGACACAGGCGTTACGAGGGTGCTGACATAGGCGGACAGGTGGCGCGATATCGGGCTACCTCTTATATGGCGGGGAATCTGTCAGAGGGGGCTCCGATGGATTTTGGGGGCGACGCATGGACCCCGCATGACATCAGTGTCTGACAGATATCAGACGATATCTGTCGGATGTCGGGGCCACTCCGAAATTCACGGCAACCGTCGATCTGAAGGACCTGGATCAGACGGTTATCGGGTACTTGAGTTGCACGGAAGATACGGTCATCGGGCGGGTATTTAAATAATGATTTCCCTTGAAATTTGCGCCCGGCGGGACCCTTCGGCATATTGAAAATTCAATGGTTTTGTAATGAAATTATTCGTTAAAAACATATCAACCGTAAACTTTGGGAAAAAGGCGGAATTTATAGTTTATCAAAGATCTTTTCGCAAAATCGCTCAGGGTATCAAAACTTAGGATAAGAGGGTTTCTCCATGAATTTTTCATGTAAACAGTGAAAATGGGTCCTGACCTTAGGATAAGGCGGGGAAAGTGGGTTTTTAGGCATTTCTTCGCTTTTGAGTGGGTATAAGGGTAAAAGGGGTTTTTCCAAGGTTTTTTGGGCAAAATGAAGGATTGAATGGGCCAATGAGTGCTGGGGAGATAGGAGGTTAGGCTTGGGTTCTTGAGCTAACTAGGTGTTAATTCAATTCCCTATTAGTGAACCATATGGCTATAATGCCAAGGAGGGGGTATTTATACAATGCTTAGGATTTATACACCATGGTGTTATAGTAGTAGGGAAAGGGTGACATAAGGGAGTTAAATAATACAAGTTAGAGGTCAATATGGAGGGGGAAGGTGAATGAAGAGTGATATCACTAAGTTTTCTTGAAAACAACTTAGCTTGAAGAGTAGATCAAAATGAAAAGAACTTTACACAAGAAATGTGGCTTCTAAAGGCCATAAGAACCAATATAAAACATCGAATCTCTCTTATAAACACATATTGTGAAGGGAGGTTAGTAATGAGTGGTGAATCAGGAGAAAGGGAAGTTAGACATGCTTCATTATGATGTTTTCCTTGTATTTGACTGGCAAAGTTTCAGCTTGGAGGTAACACCACTTCAGCAACCCCATTTACCTACCCAACTATTTTGCCTAGCATTTTTTGCTTCTTCTTGGAGGGTGCACTTGGACTTGCAAACCCTTTTTGTGCCTTTTCTTTTCCATTGGCTTTTTCCTTTGATTTCCTATCTAGCACTACCCTTATTTCTTCCAAGGCCCTAGATTAAGTAGTTGGGAACCTTAGTTTCTCTGCCTTACTACTGATCTGCCAAGATTAGACAGTTTGGACAGATTTCTTTCTCTATTCTACAACAAAATTGAAACATGGCATGATCCAGATTAGACTGTTGGATCGTCCATCAACACTTTAATAGGCATGAAGGCATGTACACACCTTGCTTTTCCTTGGAAATATGGGATCTTTGAGTTAGCAAAGTAGAGCATATTTGGCATTTGAATTTGCCAATCATGAAATATGAAACCTATTGGTATAGGTATCCAACACGTATCACCTGCAGGCGAATGGGCAGGTGGAGAGCACCAAAAAACTTATCGAAGCTATTCTAGCAAAGATAGTCTCATTGCATAGATGAGGTTGGACTGTTCAACTGCTAGATGCCTTGTGGACGTATCACACAAATTGGAGAAACACTACTGGATACTCTCCATATCAGTTGGTATTTGGTAAGGAACCCATTTTCCCCATAGAATTTGAAATACAAACACTAAGGACAACCCAGGAGGTAGGACTAGACTTAACTGAAGCCCGGGTTAACAGGTTACATCAAATGAATGAATTAGATGAAATTCGACTATTGGCTCTACAACATACTTCACTTATTCAATAGCAAATAACCAAATGGCACGATGCCCTTATTAAGAAAAATACATTTCATGAGAGTGACCGGGCACTTCTATATGATTACAGGTTCTAAGACTTCTCGGGAAAATTGCAAACTAGATGGCTAGGCCCTTACGAAATAAAGAAAGTAAATGACAATGGCACCCTTACGTTGGCCTCCATTGATGGGTCTGGTTCTTCTCTTAAAGCAAATGGGCATCGAGTATGCCTCTACAAAGAACCACTTACCAGAGAATCTTTCTACTGGCAGATATGTGAGGACCCCACCATGCAAGTTTTAGCTGAAGAAGGCAATCCCTTGGCAGCTTCATGATGATAAAAGTTATTTCTTCATTGCAAAATATGTAAATATGATTGCTGATTTGATTTTCTTTTTTTTTTTTTTTTTTTTTTTTTTATTTACTTGTTATGTTGTTCAAACTTTTGAACAGTTGTTGTTCAAACTCTTGAAAAACACTTTGCTTGCATGTTTTGTTGTTCAAACTTTTGAACAACACTTTTCTTGCGTATTTTGCTGTTCAAACTTTTGAACATCACTTTTTGTGTATTTTGCACTGCTATTTGAACTTTTGAACAACATTTTTTTGTGTATCTTGTTGTTCAAACTTTTGAACAAGTATTGTTCAAACTTTTGAACAACACTTTTCTTGTGTGTTTTGTTGTTCAAACTTTTGAACAACACTTTTCTTGCGTTTTTTGCTATTCAAACTTTTGAACAACACTTTTCTTGTGTGTTTTGTTGTTCAAACTTTTGAACAACACTTTTCTTGCATGTTTTGTTGTTAAAACTTTTGAACAACTTCTTTTCAAACTTTTGAACAACACTTTTTTCTTGCATGTTTTGCTGTTCAAACTTTTGAACAACACTTTTTACATATTTTTTTGTTCAAACTTTTGAAAAGCAGTTGTTCAAAATTTTGAACAACATTTTTTTCTTGCATGTTTTGTTGTTCAAACTTTTGAGCAACATCTTTTTGCGTATGTTGCTATTCAAACTTTTGAACAAATATTTTTTTTTTTTTTTTTAATATTTTTTTATTTATTTATATTTGGCACTACCATTCAAACTTTTGAACATCACTTTTTCTTGTGATTATTTCGTTGTTTAATCTATTGAACAACACTTATTTTATTTTTTGCATTATCTACTGTTCAATCTAATGAACAAAACTTTTTCTCCTTTTGTGTGATTTCTCTTAGCTTATCTCAGCCCCATTTTGTTTTCTTTAATGGCATGAAGTACACTACTTTTATGAGGGCAAGAAGTATGGATCCTATTGAAGGGAGTTATTACTATTGACGTTATGATCTTTAACAGGACAACCTCTTGATGATAGATTCTTTTCAAGAAAAAGGGACACATTTATTTATATACTACTCTACTACATTATTTTCTGTTGTACCTGATACTAATGGATCATATTGAATACCATGTTGGTTCTACTCCTCCTGGTTGTAAACTTCTTTGTCTATAATAAATAAGACTATGGATATATTTCTTATATTGACATGTTCAACTTCTTCCACCATCCCTGCTCTTAAGGAATATTGAGCCTCCCTCTATTTATCATAAAAATATGTAATAGTACAAAAAAAAAAATTGTAGATGGAGGATAGGGGGTCTCATTAAGAGCCAACCTACCATATTCATAACGCTGTAGAAAAGTGACATTCCCACTCTAGCCACCACACCAAAGTTATGATCCATTGGACAACAAGAATATCCTTGGAATAGGAGGTCTCATCACGAGACGACCTGATCACTTTTGCTACATCCCAGTGAATGGCAGTGTGGTTATCTAGTTACCATGCTAGCACACTAATCTCTTATGTAGAAGAGAAATGGAATTTTCCACTTATAAATTGAGGATCCTGGCTCATAGGGATTAAAAAGAAACCCTGCCGAAGCTATGGACGCCTTCTGGCAGCAAAGGCTCTGCTTATGGTATTGAAGTGATATTTTAATGTCAATAATCATTATAATACCCTCTTCTTATTCTTTCTTTTTCAGAGAAATGATTTCCTTAGTTTTCTAGAACCGTTATGCACGAGATAATGTTTTTTAATCAATCGTATCATTCCTGGGTAGAATATCGTTAGTAGATGATGTTTTTGGCTTGTTGCTGTCCTTTTTCGCATAACCTATCATCAAACCAAAGTGTCTTATCTCTTATTCATAACTACCTTTATACACTCCACTCTCATTATAACCATACCTCTTGCCGTCTTGTCATTGATATGCGTACTCTGTCTCAATTACTGCCCTACCCTTCACCCTCTTGCCTTGCCGTCAGAACAACACTTCCCTTTCTATTCGGTCGTAGGCAACCTCTCATTTGGAGGGGGAGGACTCCCATTACACCTTTGCATGTGCTATATTTATTTTATTAGATTTCATATGTTGCTACGGTATCCCATGATCAAATGGCATGTGGAAATATGATAGTCCTCGAATTAATAATATTGATTCTAATGGAAATGCCGCTTAACATCATGAAACTTAGCCATTACATCTACTTGCTCTTCTATCTCACTGTTGTTGTTCTTTGTCTCATGTTTCTTACTATTGTTGTTCTCTGCTGCATTTTTCTTGCCTGTTAATCTTTTGAAATTGGGAATAATTCAAGTATTATGGGTGGAAAATCAATGCAACGAGAACCTTTAGTATTGGAAATTTTGGACAGAGCCAGGGATATTCTGGTGTGCATAGGATGGATGTCATGCTTCACCAGGCTTCAAGCCCCTAATAGTGAAGTCGCTCTCGAATTATTATAGCACTTACAGAATGGGCAGTCCATGGTGAAAGGAAGAAGAATCACATTATCAGAAGTTGTGATAGTTGAAGTATCTAGGCTGCCATCGGAAGGAGATGTATGGCCTAAAAAGCACGTAATGTTGCAAGACACAGTGGATATTTTCAGAGATGCAGGTGAGGAATTAACCAGAAAAGGCAAGGGCATTCAACCGTCTTCTTTGGGAGAACCATGGCATGAATTGGAAAGTGTTGTCCAAAGGTACAGTACCTGTGATGGATGACGAGATGTGGTAAGACCACAACAACTCAAACTATTAGTTGTTTTAAAACAAAAGCTCATTGTTAATCTGCCATCTTTCTTGAATTCATTGTTGCATGATACTGTTGATAGAATAGGACGGGCTAGGCACCCTGAAACTATAGTTAGCCACGATGGTTTGATTAGACTAATTGTTACTCATAATATTGTTCAACAAAAATGAACCTGGGATGGTCTCATAGTCCCTGTAGAGATTAGTCAAGGCCTTGTAATCCAAAACTTTGCAATCTTGGAAATTAGCAAGCAGAACCCTGTTTCGAAGAGGAAAAGGACTGCTTGTTCAAAAATTGATCCTCATAAGCACAGGTCATCTGTAAGGTTAAAGCTAGTCTAGAGGATGTTTGTAAATCCTTAGGTTAGTGTCGAACGACCAGGGAAGCCATCTAGACAAATTAATGTACAAGACTCTGTGTCAGAACCAGACGAACAATGCAATTTTGAGCCAGAACCAGAAGAAAAGGATAATTT
Source organism: Pinus taeda (assembly GCA_000404065.3). Lineage (NCBI taxonomy): Eukaryota > Viridiplantae > Streptophyta > Pinopsida > Pinales > Pinaceae > Pinus > Pinus taeda. The sequence goes on from APFE031199413.1 coordinate 12,187, forward strand.
AGAGCCTGAGACGGAGGAAGAGTGCAATTCTAAACCTGAATAGGTGGTAGAATGTAATTCTGAATTAGAACCTGAAGAAGAAGCCAATTCAGAACAAGAACCCAAGGAAGAACATAAGTCGGACTCAGAACAATAGGGAGTACAACATTTTGATGATGAGCTGGGAAATGAAGCAAGACCTCCTCAAACACCACCTATGAACCCCCAAGATGATCTTTTGCAGGATTTTGAGGAAGGGATGGCACAGGTCCTGGAAAATTTGAATGCATACATGCAACCTGGAGGATCACTCGATCCTAACCTTATGGAAGCTCAATCCTTAGTAGATTCTGGTCATAAAGAAATTCTTCCTACTCCAGAAGCTGCAGACCAGGAAGAGGGAGTGAGCACAAAAATTATTCATGAATCTGATAACCAGTCTTGTGACACAGTTATATTGGAGCACATCCATGATGAGCACCAAGAACCCTTAGATATAGAGGGTATTGACAAATTCGTTCTTACAAAGAAGGCTCCTCAAAAAAAGTGAGTAGCTAAAAAAAACTAAAGAAGCCGAGGAAGAAATACCAAAAGCTCCAGAAGACAGTTAGAAGGCTATGTCAGAAATTGAATGAAACTCCAAATAGAGAAGCCCAAAGCACTACTCCTGAAGTAGTCACTGTGGCCACACAAACAGAAATATGTGAGGGCAGGGTGACTGAAACCGAGACCGAACCTATTTTTACTCAAACAGTAGCTACCCAAACAAATTTGCATGCAGAATTAACGGATACAGTTGTTCAGATGGAAGGTTGGTCCTCCCACAACAAAAGAAATCAAATGGAGGGTTGGTCCTCCCATAATAAGAGAACTTAGACCAAGAGCATACCCTCTTACAGCACAGGCACCCAAACTAAAGAAAAATTCAAGGACACCCCTTCAAGTAGTGATCCTATTATTTGGAAGTTATAGGAGGAACTGGCACAATCCCAACTTGATTTAAAGCAATGTAGGAAGGAGACAATCCCTCTGTAGAATTATCAAGAGTGGCAAAAGAAATTTAGAGAGTTGACTATAATAGAGGATGAAACTTTTGCTAGGTTTAGACAAGTGGAAGAAAGGCTGAAGAAGGTAAAGACTAAGTTAGACAAGGTCATGGATCATATTGACACCATTTGCTTGCTATATTTGGATGTCTTATCTTGCAGGTCTTTGTTATCAGGAAATCTAGTGTCCATTCAGAGCTGCTAGTCCCACTAAGATGGGTAGCTATCTTAGAAACAAACAAACTAAAGTTACTTATGTTTTCCTTTATGAGAAGTAGACGAGAGAGAAGCAGAGAGTACCAACCTTAGTCTTTCGCTTGGCTCCTTGCTTGTTTCCTCTCCCCTTTGATAGATCTTTGCCACTCCTTCCTCGATTGTCCTGCTTCAAAGAACACCTGTAGAGTCAAAGGAGCATAACACCATCAAAGCATAGAGATGTACAATCATAAGCAATATAGGATCAGATATATATTGACCGCATAAATGCATATATCAACTCAGACATACAAGAATGTGGAGGAAAACTCAAATAGCTTTACTGATAGAAAGAGTAGAAGAGAGGATTACAACCCATTGATCTGACCCAACGTCATCCTCCTAGCATGAAAGCCCTTCTTCACCTCATGGAAAAATTAGATCACCCAACACTATGATGTTCCACAAAGAAACCAACAGCACTTCCTTGCAAAATACAAGATTCCAGCCTCTGGATCTCTGGGATGAGGGATCCATATATAGATGTTTGCAGGCGGGTGATTCAACTTATAGGATTTTGATTAATGTCCTCTCTCTAATAGTTCTTGGTTCCACTTGGAGATTCATGATCTCTTACTCATCTCTGGGCGAATTCAGAGAGGAAAGTGTGAAATGGGTAGTTTCTAGAAGATTCTTTGGGTTTCCACCTAGCCAACTACTTCTGCCATTTGTCTGCTCTTGCTGATCGCACCCCACAGAAGGGATTTTTAGTATGCATCGCACTTTTTACATGTGGCAGGTGAGATGCATTGTACCCTTAGCACTGAGTAGTCTGTATGGTCTAGTTTTGACCAGTTCTGAGCAGCTTTTCATGGAGAACTTTTGGGAGATGATGTAATCAGCTGACCTTGCTCCTTTAGGGTATGAAACAACACTTTTAGGGACTTATAAGACCTTGGTTTATGGACATGTGTGATTGGGGTTGCAGTGCCCAAATATGTCTATAATATTTGCCTCCTAAAGCATGAGGTCGTAAATCTTTTTGATGTTGGGTGAAGTGCTTTATCATGACGATCTGAGTATTTTCGAACTGGAAGATGGCCTGTAATAAGATACAATACAATACATTATCTTCATAATATTTTCATGATCTAGCTGAGGTGGGCATTCCCATGCTCAACTTTATAAATTCATTCTCATGTACATAGGACAGAGAGCCGTCTGTGTAGAGACTGATGATTCTAGTAGAGCCATCATCCTTTGGCTTGGATGATTATCTATGCAACAATGATGTACATTTGATGTCTATATTTTCCTAAATATATTGCAGCCCAGATGGATAAAACTAGATCTGGGGTATTCAAAACTCATTCAATATTCACCTGAAGTACAAGTTGATCCATGTGAAAGGATGATCTGGAGTCGAACATGGAAAGACATCGCCTGATTACCAGCCAATGATGTAGGCTATTAACAAGCGCGAGAGGAATCATCGATAATGATGATGACCCTCAAGGTATGACAATACGATTTGCTTGGTGTGAAAATGGGAGTTGGCGTCGAACACCACACAAAATCTTTCAGTCGAAGGCCATTAATGTAAACCTATCGCCGGAAGTGAGAAACTTGCCATTGAGGCATGCAAGCTTCAAAGTACTGAAAGGGTTGTTCCTAGGTCGACTTCTTGGATAATGAGTTGATGTCAACAAGAAGTGACCTGTCGTAGGAGGGCAGTAATGAATCCCACATCTCCGACATGGAACATAGAGAATGATCTTATGGAGGTGCAAACTATCTGATGATATAAGGTTCAGGGTGGTGATCATGAAAGAATGAAGCGTGAAGGTATTGCAGCAGATGAGATAGAAGCTGTGTTGGTGAATTCTCTGAGTGACTTCTCTTGAACATATCGGTGACTCTGAAATGGATTGGTAGCGTTAACCCAAAAAATGGATGGTACGGTGGACCAATGGTAATATGGTCGGTGAACGGAATAACCCAACCCGACTCAATCATGGTGATGGAGTGAAAGTGTCATGTTCAAGAGCAACTTGCTGCCAATAAAGTTTCTTCAAGTTTTCTTCCCAATTTTTCCCCAGTCATTGCTGACCAGCACCTCTTTATTTTTATCAAGCTTGAGGAGGATAACATATGCTTGTTCTATAATTTTCCCTTCAGGAAAACCCATCGCTATTTTTTAACGAGCCTAGCGATAGTGAAACTCGCTCTTGTCTGCATGGACAAGTTTGTCACTATTGTTTTAATGAGTTTAACGACAAAGATAACTCGGTCCTTTTCAATAATCTAGTAATCCTTTTCAATAATCCAGGAAACTCCAGTAATCCTTTTTCATCATATAATCCCTTAAGTCTGAAAAAGTATAAAACAATATGAAAGGGATGAATTTTTGATAGTTTTAACAAGCTAAACAAGACAAGTGCTCGATATTTTTGTGTAATGATCCCTTAGGTCCAAAAATATTAAAATCTAGAGGAGGGATAGCACTTCGAATCACTTTAATGAGCTGGAGAGGCCAATTGCTCAACAATATTTTCATATTTTACTAGTCAGATGAAAAGAGCTTAAAAGAGACTTGTTTTTTGAGGAATGCGTGATATTTTTGGGTAGCAGCTGGTTCCAGGTAAGGTTTGGAACTTTCCAAATCATGGCAGTGTAAAGAAGATGGCTAAAAAAATCACTCGTCGCAGCTGTTCCTCAAAAGGTGTAAACAATCAAATGGAGGCGTATGATCAGCTAAAAACAGAGTGGAGGTGATGGTAAGAACATGAACAAGGCTCAAAAGTTGATAATTATGCGATTGCAATGGTTATTTATTGAAGGTGGGTTCATTTTTCAATGAGCTTAAACTCTAGTGAAAAATATGCTCATCACTAGGTTTATTTTTTAACGAGCTTGAACTTCGCGTAAAACTGCTCGTGTCAGTCGTATAATAAGGATGTCTCATCGATAGGTTCACTTTTTAGGGAGCTTGCCCCATTCAAAAATTTTCTCCACACTCTTTTGCATGCAAGCTATGAATGACCAACTACCGTCCTAGGGGTTAATTAACTACTGGGGTTAGGTAGGAAAACTCTTCCTTTACTTTGTTGATGCCATTTGGCCCCTACAAAGGTGAATGGTCGATGAGACCAATCACTTAACTTAAGCAGTTGAAGTTAGTAAAAACTATGGGGTTAGAGTTACGCTAGTCGCTTTTCACTTGTATGCAAAAGGTTTGCATGCCCACAAGTATAAAGAAAAGTAGAGTTTCCAGGTTACCATACGAAATTTCTCACATTTACAAGATTGCTCCATTCGCATTTGCAGACAAAACACTTCCTTGGCTCTGTCCATCGGAATAGAAAAAGGTGAATGGTGTGATACATCATTCACATAACTTTGACGAGGGAACATTATTCCAGTCTAATCTCGTTTTCCTAAATGGATGGGTGTGTTAGACTAGTCATATATCCTCCGCGGAAACCTACCCTATACCAAAAGTTTTCTTGCCGAAGCAAACCAGGGTGCATGCCCCCTGGGTTTCAGTCACAATCACCGAATCACTTGTGCTCATCACTTGGATGAAGTGGAGATTAATGAGACATTCCTTGCGCAAAAAGACCAAATAGGGATGGCTTTTGACTATTAGCTATGTGTGAGCTGGGGAATGAAAGCTGGTCTATGAGCTGGACCACTCTGCCTTCATGCAGAAAACACTACTCGAAAGAGTGAGGAAACAATAGCTCCCATGCTATAAATGTAGTCACACCTAAGGGTAGATTGTAATATAAAGATGCTTGGACTACCATTGCACTTAGATAAATGGTTTTCCTTCTTAAATTTATAGACAAATTTGGAAGTATCCCTAACAGTCGATTGGTTCCTTTGTCGAAGCCTGTCAGATTTCGCATCTCAGGCAGAAGCGATGGTGGACCAAGCGCTTTCCAAGTAGTTGAGGAAAGGACACTCATAGAAGCCTCTTCATTTATGATGGTACCAACCATGAAAATTCTGTAAGCTTGTACTATGATTCAGAATGGTACATTAGATGGTAGACAGGGTCTGCCTAGTAGATTCCAGTCGAAGGAAACGACTAGGTTTCTTGGAGATGGGACCGAAAAATGGTTGGATGCATCTCCAACGAACTTCCTTCCTGCGGTAAAGGAATGGGTAGATTGCCCCCATGTTCATCAGAGTCTGTGTTTACAAAGAGAATTTGAATGGTGTCATTCTCATTCTCATTGGTGACTGTATCATCTGAAGGTGGGCCTTCTGAAGACAAAACTGGGTCGACTGCCATCTCGACCTGTTGACTTTGGTCTAGTGTGGACTCAGAGGGTTTATCTTCAATGATGGATGCTTCGAATGACCACAAAGGTGTGTTAGTTAGATTTTCAACTAGCGATGGACTCGGCAAGAGTTTCTTGTATCCAGGAGGAAGCCGTAGCGGTGAAGCAGGACGGTTATCCAAGACTCCTTTAGCTTCGTCTAGGAAGGGACAACGGTGGATGGCATGATCGCCTTCACACCGTCTACAAGGAAATTTATATCTTCCTTTTTTTCCATTGACTTCATTTCCACTAGTTGATGGTGTACTCCCAACATGATCGTTAGAGGTTGAGGACACCAGATTGTGCAAGCGGGGAGACGAGTCCCTTAAGATCTGTGGGATGTGTTATCACTCAAAAAATTCCTAAATTTTGAACATCAATTTGATTCCAAAGGGTTCGTGTTAGTGTTGTTCCAGTCTTTCCACGGTTTGTTTTAGAGTCTAGGACCTAGAAGGGAGTCTTGTTGGCATTGTCAAATAGGGTCAACACTCTGGTTTTACCTATCACTGATCTCACATCACACCTAAAATTCCACGTGTAAAACTTGTGTCAAGGTTTTCATGCACTAAAAAACTACCTAGGAGTTTTCACAGAACAAAACCTATAATTTGCACTGGGCGCGCTACAAAATCATGGATTCTGAACTAGGAGTTTTCGTAGCATGCTACGAAACCCCTGAAAAAGCCTGTTTCTGCATAAAAGTCTATGTTTTCTACTTTTGCTAGTCAAATTCCAGAAGGGTTCCTGAGCAACTAAGAACTCAATTTTGAAAATAGAAAGAGGCTTTTCTTCCTAACATACTAAAATAAAGAAACCTATTTCAGTTTCTTCAACTTCATTTTGAGGTGGGAGGAATTTATGGTTAAACGTGCGCTATGAAACTACTAAAAGTCAAGCTTTGTCTTCTGGTTTTAATAGTGTTGTTCAAGATAATTTTATGGTCACAGGAAAAGGTATTTTGGAATTTTGAAGGAGGTTTCTCTTCATCAACTCTATAGATACAATAACCTATCTCACTTTATTCATAAGTATTTTCAGTTGGGGGATACTAATCTTTCTTTGAAACCCTAATTTCAGAGAACGGATTTTTCCTGTTTTACACATGTTTTTCAAGGACAGATTCTGGAGAGCTGGAGAAGTTTTTTAAAAAACCAAGAGTGGTTTTTGTTCTAGACAGCATGAACTACAAAAAAATCCTTATGTTTCATAAAATTTTTCATGGATAAGAAGATAAAGGCTCTGTCCCACATGCCATTTTCAAGGATCCTAAACCTAAAAACAGGGAAACATGTTCCCTAATTTCTACGGTTTATCATCAACAGTGAGTGACAACATGGGAGGCTTCATCAAATTCGAACTCATGAGGTTGTAGCTATCAAATAATGCATTCAATGTTTAGTTAAGGTAGTTTAGTCATAATAAGGAGTTACACTCCTAATTGTATTAGGTCTCTAGGACTGCTAGTTAGCTGTCATTTGTGTTTAATAGTTTGTTTAACGGTTAGAATAGGTGTCACTCATAGAAAATTCGAATTCTCTTGATAAGGGATGAGGTAATCCATATTGTAAAGGCTATATATAAAGAAAGAGGTTGAATTAGTAAGAGGTTGGAGACTTTTTGGCTCAGCTGCTGCTCTATGTGCAGATTGTGTATATTTTTAACCTAATGCAGAGTTTCTACTTAGACAACTCAAGATTCATGAAGAGTTCTTGTATGTTCTTGTTTTGATGGCATCTTCCAATACTTAAATTGCAGTGGTGTTTACTAATGATACTCAGAACTCACCAATGATGCTCTGGCCTCTTTCATAGATAAACTAACTATGTTTCACTATTTTATATTTTCATTTCTACACTTGAACTCTATAATGCATTAACTTCCATGCTAGGTAGAATGTTTTGGCTTCACTACTCAGGGTTCAAAGAGAGTTTTAATGTCCTATTGTCTCATGGTTTTCCTCTTTCACTTACTTGCAGTGGTATGAGTACATGTTACTTAGAACTCATCAATGATGCCCTAACTTCCTTCATGTATTTATAAACTGTGTTTCCTTGCATTGCATCTTTGTTTTGTTTATGTATAAAGACTCTCTATGCCCTGACTTTCATGTTAATCTGATCTCGCTCAGGTACTGAAACATATTTTGACTCCATAGCCCAATAGTAGCCAGCCTTCATCTTTCAACCTATAAACCTATAAAATCACAGACCACAGAGTTAGCCATCTATCCATATCTTTAATCAATATCATTAACTCTTTGAGAGATCCCTCTCAGGCTGAGGAGGCTAAGCCTTAGCTAAAATATTGGTTTGAAATAGTTACATGGAGATAGTCTGATCAGCAGCCTATCAGGGTCCTATTTTGGTGATAACATTTTGGTGCTTCTGGCCAGAGTTTGAAGATTATTCATTCCCAAAAATAAGAAACTGAACTTCTGAAGGTAGCAGGAGCTCAGAAATTTTTTAAGATTGCAAACTACCTTGGCGACTCCACACATCAAATAACAAATTGGAAGGTGACTCCACTGCTAGAAGATCAGTAGATTGATGAAGTTTCAAAATGAGTTCCATTGCAAGAATGAATTCCAGTTATACCCCTATGAATCGGTCTCATATCCCTAGTTTTCCAAATCCTATGCCAAAGGTTGATTGGTTAGATGATCTTCCAATATTCAAAGATGAAAAGAAAGACAATGCTACTCTTCATTTGGTTAGGTTCCATATACATGTATGCAGTCTTAAGGTTCAGTTCCCTGAAGATTGCTCATGAAGATGTTTATGAGCACTTTAGAAGGAAAAACATGGTCTTGGTATAAAAGCTTGGAAAATGGTTCAATGTATTTGCTTGCTAATTTTCATGATGAATTCTATGAGATGTATAAAGAATGTCATCCTTCCTTATTGCTAGTAAAAAAAAATTGTAAACATTCTTTGAGTCTTATTTAATATTTGGAGGAGTGTTATGATGATGATGAATGTTGGAAATAATACTGAGAGGGGGGGGGGGGGTGAATCAGTATTATCAAATCAGTAAAAAAATTTCATTTTCATACTCAGATTCATATACGCTACTTCAGTTAAGGATATCCGCGTATATACGCGACTGTGTTAAAAGCAACCAGCGTACAATGCAGTAATCTCATGATTCAGTTAGCTTATCTTCAGTAAATGCATCAGAACATTATTAACCTTATTAAAAGTAAGAAGAATAGATCATCACACATAAAGAGCACACACATGAACACCATGATATAAGGTGGAAACCTAATGCGGGAGAAAACCACCTGCTGCAAGTCATCTCAATCTTCTTCTTAATAAGAAAATCTTTTTACAATATTTTGTACTGGTGCAGCCTTATACCAGTACGGGAGCTACAACCCCGTTTGCTCTTGTACTAGCCGATCCATTTACTAGTACGCAGGCTACTACCTGCTACAATGCTCCAAAGATTTCCTTTAGCTCTTATACTAGCTTAGATACTAGTACGTAGGTGCTGACCTACAATCTTCTCTCCTCCAGGTACCACGTTTCATCAATTTTTAGACTGGATACACTGAAGCACACAAATAATCTGAAAGGCCATGTTTCATCAAATTTTCATACTGGACCCATCAATATCACAATCAATCAACACTAGCATTATCAATCTCTGAATCACCCAATACTGAATCCCTGTCAATAAAAACAATCACCAGAACACAGAGCAGAACCCTGAACTCTGCAACACTATTCAGAACCAACTATATCACCAAAATCGTGCATTAAAGTGCATATTCTACTTGGACAAACCGAACCCGCATACATACGTGCTTTTACCAAAGCCAACCGGTGTATAGATCTATAAATATTCAATCATGACTTGCAACGATTTCAAACTTAAGTTATACCCAGTTCAGAAAATTACTCGCGTTAGTATACAGATCTAGAATAAACATAATCAATCATATAGAGATAGTTCATTTCAAACCATTTGATCTCGATCTATCCTTAGATATTGTTCTACATCAACTTGTGAGATCCCTCCTTAGCTTAGATCAAGCAACCCATAACCTGCATACTGGATCTCATCCTTCATCAGATATTCAAGACTTTCTCCATCCAATTGCCTAATGATCTTCTTCTCCTTGTATAGTCTTTGGCCTTGCTCAATACCATGGTTCAAAACCATAACAAACCAATACCATCAACTCAATACTAGGGATCAACACGTCTGTTGAGATGCCATGGTCCAAAAACCATAGGTTCAAATTCCAAGGACTAACTGCAACAGACCATAGGTAAGTTTTCCAACATATACGCGCTTTTCCTTGCATGAATGTGCATGCATACGCATACGCGACTTTGTAACGAATAACTTGCGTGTATACGCAGATATGTCACGATGAACCTGCGTATATGTATTTTCTCTTCATTCTTGTAGTCTTGTTCATCAATTCCTTGCTGCTGACCTTCTGCACTTTTATTTGTCATCTGTGTGATTTGCCATCAAGGACAACACTTGTCTCATAATGCCAAAAATCTCCCCCTTTGGACTTGATGGCAAAGCTAACTTGTCACACTTAGATCTATCATCTGATTCCTTTTATTTGTCCTGCATCCCATGCATTCAGTCACATCTGATATTTCATCTGTATATTCATCTAAGTATATGTAAGTGAGATGATCTTCTATGAGAGGCTTGCCATCAAGTTCAACACATGCATCATAATGCCAACAATGAATTCATGGTTGAAGAAATTTTAGAGGCTCTTCATAACAATACATTTCAACACCAAGAAGAAAGGATAACATCCCATGAAATGCAGCATGAAAATCAACATGGGTTTACTTATGAAAATCATATTACATCCTCCGAGATTGATGTAGAGATGCAACAGACTTGTCAATATTTAGATCATAATAAAGATGCAAATAATTGCAAACACCAAGAAGAAATACTGGAAGAAAAAATTTATAACCCTCAAGCAGAGGAAAAGGTTGATCATTTATGTAATTCCTTACAGCAGATTACTTCAAAGAATGATCATAATAGTGAGGAAAATTACATTGTCTATGGAAATCATGCAGTAAGGCAGTTGGATAACTTGTCAAAGGAATTTTGCGTGGCTAAGGATTAGTTGTTTGAATATATAGAATGTTATGAGAATCATCAAACTAACCATGTGTTTTTTGACCCTATAGCTGACTACATGGAAAATATTTATTGTTTAGGCTTCCAGTTATATTTTCATCTCAAAGAACAGTTACACTTCATGCTTCTTTGGTTATTTCAGTATCTAGTTTATTTTTGCTTCAAGCATAGTCAAGAGATTCAAGTGTCAAATCAGATCGATGACTGGATTCATTGGAAGTTTCATGTTCCCTAAGCTACAAGTGGAGATTGTAGCTGATAGGGTAGATAGGTAGATGCAAATAAGCTCAGGGTAGGTTGACTGAGCATCTATTTCAGTAGGTGCAGTTTGAATTCTTCTTGCAGCAAATCATTAAAGGCTTGAGGAGCAGATTGGCTAGAAGTTCAGAGTTTTATTCTAGAGAATGGATAGCGGCACTAGAGCTACAGGTTCTTAGTACACCACAAGGGTACACTATCCCTAGTGGAGCCACTGTTATCACTAAAAAAAATTCCTAAATTTTGAACATCAGTTTGATTCCAAAGGATTGGTGTTAGTCTTGGTCCAGTATTTCCATGGTTTTTTTTTAAAGTCTAGGAGCTAGAAGAGAGTCTTTTTGGCATTTTCAAATAGGGTCAACACTCTGGTTTTACCTATCACTGATCACACATCACACCTAAAATTCCATGTGTCAAACTTGTGTCAAGGTTTTCATGCACTACAAAACTGCCTAGGAGTTTTCGTAGCACAAAACCTAGTATTTTCACTATCCGTGCTATGAAATCATGGATTCTAAACTAGGAGTTTTCATAGGGTGCTACGAAAACCCTGAAAAAGCTGTTTCAGCATAAAAGTCTCTATTTTCTGCTTTTACTAGTCAACTTCCAGAAGGGTTCCTGAGCAACTGAGAACTCAATTTTGAAAACGGAAAGAGGATTTTCTTTATAACATAATAAAATACAAAAACCGCTTTCCGTTTCTCCAAATTCATTCTGAGGTGGGAGGAATTTATGGTTAACCTTGCGCTATGAAATTGCTGAAAGTCAAGCATTGTCTTCTGGTTTTAATAGTCATTTTCAAGATTAGTTTCGGGTCACGGGAAACATTATTTTGGAATTTTGAAGGAGTTTTATCTTCACCAACTCTACAGCTGCAATAACCTATCTCACATTATTCATAAGTGTTTTCAGTTCGGAGATACTAATCTTTCTTTGAAACCCTAATTTCAGAGAACAGATTTTTCCTGTTTTAGACATGTTTTTCAAGGACCGATTCTGGACAGCTGGGGAAGTGTTTTAAAAAAACAAGAGAGGTTTTTGTTCTAGAGAATATGAAATACAAAAAACTCCTTCGGTTTCATAAAATATGTCATGGATGAGAAAAAAAAGGCTCTGTCCCACGTGCCATTTTCAAGGATCCTAAACCTAAAAACAGGGAAACATGTTCCCTAATTTCTAGGGTTTATCATGAACAGTAAGTGATAACGTGCGAGGCTTCATAAAATTTGACCTCATGAGGTTGTAGCTATCAAATAATGCATTCAATGTTTAGTTAAGGTGGTTTAGTCATAATAAGGAGTTACACTCCTAGTTGTATTAGGTCTCTAGGAATGGTAGTTAGCTGTCATTTGTATTTAATAGTTTGTTTTATGGTTAGAATAGGTGTAACTCATAGAAAATTCGAATTCTATTGATAAGGATGAGGGAATCCATATTGTAAAGGCTATATATAAAGCAAGAGGTTGGAGACGTTTTGGTTCAGTTGCTGCTCTATGTGCAGACTGTATATTTTTAACCTAATGCAGAGTTTCTACTTAGACAACTCAAGATTCATGAAGAGTTATTGTATGTTCTTTTTTTGATGGCATCTTCCAATATTTACATTGCAGTGGTGTTTACTTATGATACTCAAAAATCATCAATGATGCTCTGACCTCTTTCATAGATAAACTAATTGTGTTTCACTGTTTTATATTTTCATTTCTGCTCTTGAACTCTATAATGCCTTGACTTCCATGCTAGGTAGAATGTTTTGGCTTCACTACTTAGGATTCAAAGAGAGTTTTAATGTCCTATTGTCTCATGGTTTTCCTCTTTCACTTACTTGGAGTGGTATGAATACATGTTACTTAGAACTCATCAATGATGCCCTAACTTCCTTCATGTATTTATAAATTGTGTTTCCTTACATTGTATCTTTGTTTTATTGATGTATAAAAACTCTATATGCCCTAAATTTCATGTTAAGCTGATCTTGCTCAAGTACTGAAACATACTTTGACTCCATAGCCCAATGGTAGCCAACCTTCATCTTTCAACCTATAAACCTATAAAATCACAAACCATAGAGTTAGCCATCTATCCATATCTTTAATCAATATCATTAACCCTTTAAGAGAGCCCTCTAAGGTTGATGAGGCTAAGCCTTAGCTAAAATATTGGTTTGAAATAGTTACACCGATATAGTTTGATCAACAGCCTATCAGGGTCCTATTTTGGTGATAACAGGATGCAAGGATAATCTCGATGATAGTGGTCCCCTTTGCAAATGACGCATGGAGATTTAGGTTTGGATGGTGTAGTGTGTGGATTTTCTCTAGACGATGTATGGTTGCCCCTTTTTGTCGTTGGCTCCTTCTTCTTCTTCTCCTTCCCTTTATTCTTCTTCTATGTTACTTGGTTTTTAGTTTTACTAGTTTCACCAAGCGAAGAGGAAGAAGGAGAGGGAGAAACAAATGAATTAGAAGGTTGGGGGGTAACTCTAGTATCATCTAGTTGGTGATTTGATTGGATAGGAATCATGGTGCTTTGAATGACAAAGGTCGAGAAGAGCCATACTAGCAGGTGAATCGTTAGTCCTGGAAGGGACAATATGGCCATATGAGGTGCACCAACATCCCCCCAAGAGGAGAAAAGACTAGGATTTCCCCCAAGGGGAAATTCTTGGTTGGTGGACTCCATTTTCTCAACCTAAAATCAACGAGGGAACAATGACGTTATTCCGATTAAAATAAAAATTATGACGCTTTGACACAACTTGCTTTTTCAATTTTTAAGAGTCGAGAAAAAACTAAAGATGACTCTAGTCGCCTTTGATTTTTAATGAGCCTGAAGTGACAAGTGCTCAGATGGACCTTTTATTTTAAGGAGTCTGAAAAGGAACAAAAGAGACTACTTTGGAAGTCTAGATAGAGGGATTACCAAACCAATCGCAAAACTGCATAATACTTTTTACGGTATGGCAATCAATCTTCCCGAATGTTGTGTTTACTGCATTTCGATCAATAGGGCGGCAGACACGACTTCCTAAGGATAAAGGATATAGCCTATTGTGGTCTCCCAATATATACTCGATGGTACGCAGAAGCACAAGTTCGTACTAGCACTTATTGTCTCAAAAAGGAGGAATCACCCAACCTACGATGAAAGCAATAGTTACCAGGCTTTACGACACCAGAATACGTCTCTAGCCTAGACTTCTAAATGTTGTGTGTTAGGTTCCAAATCGTTTTTATGTTCATTGAATTTATTTTATAGTTGATCTTTCTTAAGAAGTTTTCCTTTAAGGTTCACCGCGTGATGTAAATATACAATTCCTAAATATGTAATCTAAGATGATAAACAGTCGTTTAATCTTCTTTTTGCGATGAAAATCCTAGCTACTAAGGAAAGAGAAGTGAGATTATTTCAACATAGAGCAGAGAGCACACACTAGATGCACTGTCCTAAATCAAAATCAACAAGAAGTATAAATGCAAATGCACATGCATGTATTTTTTTTCCACTTTCTTAATGTGTGAATAACAAAAAGAATGCTAAGTACAAATCTGAATTGTCTTTTCTTTCAAAGCGACAGTACTAACAACTTTCTCTTCAAAATACGAAATGAAGACAAGGACGATACTTTGTGATTTTGAATTGAAAACTGCTTTTGACACTTAAAATACTATTAATTCAAATCAAATACAAGAGTAACAGTGTAATCGACCATCAAGAATAGTAGGATTATTTTCTTTGACTGAAAACGACACTTGCGACACTTCCAAATCGAAAGACGACAGTTCAATTAAACTACTTCTTTGTAAAGGAGAACTGTAACTGGCTAAAAATACATAAAAACATTCACAATTCTTTGTACAATGTAGGCTAAAAGATGCAAAGGAAGGGAGTTTCAACAGTGGTATACTGATCACAGACAACAAAACTCCTGAATAAAGCTGAAGGGAGTGAATAAGAAACCAAAATCTAGAGGCAGAAACAGTCTTATCTGATCATTACACCTGTAACACAGGGAAACAAGGATGCATCTCACCTACTGCACATGGGAGGTGCGATGCATCTAGACTATCAAAAGGAGATAGTGTGATGGTCCAGGGATGAGACTCTAACTTGGTTTCTAGTCACAATTTGCAGCTTAGTTCAGGGATTTTGGCTGAGCTAATGTTAGTCAGTAAATACAAAACATAGGGGATGATCTAATGAGGTTACTTGAGCCACCACCAGGGAAATTAGGATGTTTGCAAATCAATTGTTCAATTTATAAACAAAACCCGAAGATAGACATAAGTAGCATTGATCTACTTTGCACTTGCATAAGAAATGCAGTTCAAAGGCTAGTTGGCTTAACTTCAGGCTCCGTCTGTAGTTTATAAAGAAAAAAAATATAAATAAGAAAACAAGCTATTCTATCCCCAGCGGAGTCGCCATTTTGTTATCAAGAAATCTAGTGTCCATTCAGAGCTGCTAGTCCCACTAAGACAGGTAGCTATCTTAGAAACAAACAAACTAAAGTTACTTATGTTTTCCTTTATGAGAAGTAGACGAGAGAGAAGCAGAGAGTACCAATCTCAGTCTTTCGCTTGGCTCCTTTCTTGTTTCCTCTCCCCTTTGATAGATCTTTGCCACTCCTTCCTCACTTGTCCCGCTTCAAAGAACACCTATAGAGTCAAAGTGGCATAACACCATCAAAGCATAGAGATCTACAATCATAAGAAATATAAGATCAGATACATATTGACCACACAAATGCATATATTAACTCAGACATACAAGAATGTGGAGGAAAACTCAAATAGGTTTATTGATAGAAAGAGTAGAAGAGAGGATTATAACCCATTGATCTGACCCAACATCATCCTCCCAGCATGAAAGCCCTTCTTCACCTCATGAAAAACTTATATCACCCAACACTATGATGTTCCACAAAGAAACCAACAACACTTCCTTACAAAATACAAGATTCCAGCCTCTGGATCTCTGGGATGAGGGATCCATATATAGATGTTTGTAGGTGGGTGAGTCAGCTTTTGGGATTTTTATTAGTGTCCTCTCTCTGATAGTTCTTGGTTCCACTTGGAGATTCATGATCTCTTACTCATTTTTGGGCGAATTCAGAGAGGCAAGTGTCAAATGGGAAGTTTCTAGAAGATTCTATGGGTTTCCACCTAGCCAACTACTTCCGCCATTTGTCTTCTCTTGCTCATCGCACCCCACAGAAGGGCTTTTCAGTATGCATCGCACTTTTTGCATGTGGCAGGTGAGATGCATTGCACCCTTAGCATTGAGCAATCTGTATGATCCAGTTTTGAGCAGTTTTTCATGGAGAACTTATGGGAGATGATGTAATCAGCTGGCCTTTCTCCTTGAGGGTATGAAACAACACTTTTAGGGACTTAGAAGCCCTTGGTTTATGGACATATGTGATTGGGGTTCCAGTGCCCAAATATGTCTATAACAGTCTCCTGCTATGAACTATGCCCTGTTTCTATTAGAAAGATACTTATTATTAAAGATTAAAGCCATAAATGCCAGAAAACCAATAGAATTAAAAACAAATAAAGAATTTATAAGTTGTTTTAAAGAGCGCGGGGTAAACGTTCAAGGACTTATTTGTGAATTTTATTTACATAATTTTGTATTAGAAGAAGAGGTAGATAAGAATCCTAGCCCTTTTGTTGGGGACGTTCAGTTTCGAGCTTTTATTTCCTTTGCAATTAATCGACTTAAGTGGTTTAAGGCCTATAACGCTTTCTAGATAAAATAACATGAAATGGATTTATGGGTAAGAAGCGAGCCTACTCACCCTTTGCAACTATTTATTAAACACAAAAGGATTCTGACACTGGAGGGCATAATTAAGATTTTGGGACCTATACATAAGGAAATCGTACAAACGTGAAGGGAATATTTCCTCTCCATTTAGGAAAGGTACTTTATCACATCGAATATGAGATGGACAATCTCAACTAATAGTGTCAAGAAAAGAGAACCATTTAACTACAGGTACTTCAAATCTGTTGCAGGCCGTTTGGTCACATACATCAATATTATCCTAAATGAAGGACCATATTGGTTGGGATGTCGATACAGGAGGCCTATAATTTGGTAACCTCCTGAAGGATATCATTCCAACTATGAGTTGCCTGAAGGACATGAAGAAACAACCCTTGCCATTTGGATACAACAACACAGTTTTAGGTCTGATAAAGAAACATGTTTTCCAGCTTACTCTCTAACTGCACTACATAGGAACCACTTGTTTTTCATGAGGACATGAATCAAGGTAAGCAGGGGAGTATGTTGGGTTGTACAATGGGTATAAGTTTACTCTTAATTACACTGTCCTTTTCCTCCTCTTTATGCATTTATGACCTGATATAGTAAGATGTTGATAAAACTTCGATGAGAAATGAATAAAGTTTCTTTTGATATGGTTTGACTAAACAAAGCTAAATTTCATTGTTTTTATGCAGAAATTGGCAAAGGGAACAATTGTTGTTCAAAAGATTGAACAGCAAATGCTAAACAGGGGAAAAGGAGCGCGTATTATGTGGACGAATCAAGGAATGAATCAAGAGGATCAGTGCAAGTTGGAATGTTGTCTAATAATAGGATTTAGTTGTGAATTCCTTAGGATCTCTTGATCCTTAGGAATCACATTTATCTCTTTTACGTCTTGATTATAAAAGCGAACTTCTCGCCCTTTTGAAGGAGGTTGTAATTTTAATATACGAAGTTTAATTTGGAAGAAGACAATGCGTTGTAATGACATTTGAATTTGATGATTAATAAATGAATTGAGTTGTCATTCACTCATGATATTCTGAAGTAGTTAAGCAACATTTGCTAGCAGCTTGGGCTCGGTCACTGGTGGATTCCACTGCTATTCCCTGTGTTTTTACTTTTCCTTTACTGCTAGTTTAATTATTCTACTTTACAATTTTACAAACAATTTACTTTCATTAGTGTGGAATTCTTGTATGTATTTCATTACTTCTTAATTATTTCAATTGATTTCATTTATTTATGTTGTGGATTGAATTAATTATTAGAAGAGAGTTATTTCTTATTCATTAAAAGATAGATTGTTATTGATTAGATTGGATGCTTTATTCTTCTGCAGTAGTTTAGATTCAGCTGAAAGAACTCTGTTATTTCTACAGTGCACTCAGTTGATGTGATTGCAATTAGAATCTCTTGATTAAGATTGAGTCTTCTTTTTTATTAAGGTTGAGTTTTGATGCTTAGATAGATTATTTTCCTTGAAGTTACAAGCTTGAGATTTATGATTTCCTTTGTTTACTCTTGTATTGAATTTAATAAATTATCTAAAATCATTACTCTCCATAGATATAGAATTTGCACATATTGTGTACACTCTTGGAACAGAAAGACATACCCAGGTTGATGATTAATGTGAGGCAATTAGGAGTTTTTAAAGGCACCTTATAGCACCCAATAGTAGCATCATGATTTCCTTGAATCCAATGATCGACTGTGCTTCAGACTTTGGCCTGCTAAATTCTCTGTTTAGTGCTACTTGGATATCCACAATTTCAGCATTTGGATTATCATTGGAGTGCTTATTATACCAAGTCAGCACACAGTCCTGCAGGTGCTAACTAGTTTCACTTTCTTTATATTGTCATCTATAACTCCTTGTGCTTCCCATATGACTCTTACAACAAACTAAAATTGGTCCAGATCCTCATTTCCCACTCCCTTGAACACATGCAACTTTATTGTGCTTTCCATATTGAATCGCGGTGGTGGCGGAGGTGGTACAGGTGAAGATGGAGGTGATGGTGGTGAATCTGGTGGTAGTGTAGGTGGGGGTTGTATTCGTGGAATTCTTTGCCTTATCAGATGGATCACACCTCGTAGCGCGACCTTCGTGAGCTCTTCCTCATCCCCTCGCAGAGGTGAAATCATGGGGCTAGTTTTTGGTCCCTTATTTCCTTCATTCCTATAAGATTTTTCACTTCGCATAGCCCCGAACATCAAGGTAATTACACAACCCTGTTTTCACATAATAACATTTTATTCCAACTATTCAGAGACTTTAATTACTTACCTTGTGTTTCTTTGAGAAAGCGTCACTCTGCCTCGCTATAGCTAACTGAGGTGTCAACCGCGAACTCAGTAATGAATCCTCCTATAATTCGATCGAGCCAATGATCAAAGGCATGCACAATATTATCCTCTGATGCTTTCAACTTGTGCACTAACTCTGGGGTCCACACAATAGGACCGTCAAGTTTCCACCTTCCTTGGCTATTTATTAGCTTCATGTTGGTTAGAAGAGGCCTCGTGTAATGGTTTTGGGGTAGAAAGCCCAAAAGGTAGGATTAAATTATTATAAAAACTCCGAAGTATGCAGAGCGTGAAATATAGTAGGATTGAGTCAAAGGGCAGTCTGCCCGAAAATAATGTAAAGAAATAGAGTCAGCTTGTGCAAGGATCGCGGGCCAAGGAAGGGTATAAATAGAGCGTGGCTCTATGAGGGAAAGGCAGTTCTTGGAAGTATGAAATGTAATGGGTACTTGAAGTAGATAGATTGAAAGCATTTGTAAGTCTGAGTTGAGGGATAAGGGTAGTAGGTAGAGGCTCTACCGTTGTGTGTGCAGAGGCTTGGAAGGTCCATAGCTGTGTGCATAGACCTCTGCAGCTGAGTGCGTAGGGTGGATCTGGATGTATTAAAGATAAAGTGGAAATAAATATAAGTTTCTTCTGAAATTCTGTGTTTCTTTTGAGTTGTCATAATATTTGTTTGATTTAATCTACTTATGGTTTAAATGAATGTAAATCTGGGTTCATTTTAATGTGCAAATTAGTTGTGTTGGTTAAATGTTTGCTTAAAGATCTTAGTAATTGGTAACTACTTCATCTAATAGAAAAGCGCACTAGCAAGAAAGAGATAATCAAGCTAGATCTGTGTGAAGATCGAGTAGTGCGGAGCTGTAAAGCAGTGCCTGAAACCTCCAGACCCCACCTAGAAATCCCTAGGGTGCAGAAACCTAGTTCTAGCACCCTCCCCTCCTACCTTGGGTGAGACCTCAGTTCACACTCTGCGGGATGTTGCCAAAGGGGCCGGTAGCTGCGAGATTTGTTGGGATAAATAACTCTTCCGAACCTGGGTCAGCCCCATATAAGCCAACAAATGGTTCCATTGCCGAGACCAGCATATGCATAAGGGGTGTCTGGTGTGAAGTACGGGGACTCGATAAAAGGGAGTGTTGAAAAATCAAAAGGATTAGGGATGAACAAGGGTAACTATGGTGAACACGATTCAGTTACCACTATTCAAAGGAGCAGAAGGTGAAGAACCGAAACAATTTTGGTTTGTACTAACATCAGTATGGAAAGTGTAGCAGGTCATAGATGATAATATCAAGAAATCCATCTTAGTCAGCGCACTATAGGATCGCGTGCTAACATGGTACATGAAGTATTGAAGTATCAACCCAACAACATGGATAGTGTACATCCATATTGAATTAACAAAGGAGTTTAGCCGGCCTAAGTCAGAAGCACAGTCTGTTGTGGGATTCAAAGAGATCATGATGATGCTTAGTGAGACCCTCTGGGATTTGGATCAGAGGTTGAAAAGCATTATTTGCAAGGCCAACATGACCCTAACGGATGCACAACACCGCGCTTGCTTCATCGCATCACTAACGCCATATCTGAAGTCAGCCTTGTCATAATAGAAGATCTCAACCGAAGCAGAAGCGCTGGAGGTAGCAATGCGGCTGCATGAAACCTTGGTACAGGACCCATGGTTGGGATTTCAACAAATCCAAGCACAGGTCCAAAATTTATGTTTAGAAATACAGAAGTTAAAACAAGACTAGACACCGTGCCCAAAAGTCTGAGAAGAAGTATGGTGTATAAAGTGTAGGAGCTAAGGACATGATAAAGATCATTGCCCGGTCTTAGTGAATTTTGTGGTAAAAGGGGTGCCAACACCCTTGCGACTAGAGGTACAGGTAGGACTAAGTGTGATTGCCCCACTTTGGTGCACAATCTATCAGGTAGGAGGGAAGCACAACACTGATAACTGTCATCTATTGCCAAGATACAACCAGACCCCCAGCAGCTCTTTTGCAACTTTTGTAGATCGATGGGTCACGAAGAAAGAGATTGTCATAGCTATTGAATGTTGATGGACTAGACACCAGCTTACAGAATGCAGACTGAGGTTCGTGGTCAGGATTCAGCCGCAGCGTTTGCGTACGGTGGGTTCCCTGGACACGGTCGACGATGGGGCAGAATGGGACTAGGAAGGGGTCGCAAGCAGCTAATCTATTACAACTATGGGGGACCAGGACATTACATGCAGGATTGTACCAACCCAACCTGAGTGTCATGTCCTTATTATGAGAAATTCGATCATGAGCTGCTAGATTGCCCCATGCTGATAACACAAATTCGTGACAAAAAGGCAGGGCCTCCTACAACAATGCAAAACGTGCAGATGATGAGATCCGAACCACACGATGACGAACCCAAGGTAAAAATGGTATTACAAAGTAGTGCAACCATAGGAGAGGTCGATGGGGAGACCAATATGAAATCTAGGGAAAGCTTCATGGGCATCTCTGCCCAAGGTAGTAGTGGTCGGCCTGAGATGGATAGGGATCCCTCAATGTTCACTACCTTCTTAGAGACATGCATAAAACTGCTTCATGACAACAATGCAGTTAGAGGGTTACGGGAAGTGATTAATAGGTGCACAGGGTGGGGTGAGCCTCATGCATTTCAGAAACTAGGAGGACATGCGTTGCGAACGGGTCAGGAGATGCAGTTAATGTTGCAGATTGGTGACTACAAGATAGACCAAGTCATTCTGGACCTAGGATCGGATGCAAATGTATTACCTAAACAGACTTAGGAGCGCATGGGTAAGCCTACACTACAATGGTCGCCTATTCAATTGTGGATGGCCAATCAATAGAAGATCTTGCCCATGGGAAGGTTGCAAGGAATTACAATAGATATTAATGGCGCAAGTACCTGAAAGGATTTTGAAGTTATTGAAATCATGGATGAAAGTAGCCTGTATCCTGTGTTGCTAGGGATAGGTTGGGCCACTAACATGAATGGGGTTATTGACCTCAAATACAGGAAGATGGTATTTGAGAAGAAGTCACTCCAGGTAGTCATTCCGCTAGATCCCACATAAGGACCACGCTACATAGAACTTGTGCGCAATGACGAAAGGAGCAATGCATTGGATTGTATCTACAAGATTGTTGTACATAGGCAAAAGGAGGAGAGGAGAACCTTGTGGGATTAGGCTAGCTCATGCACCAGTGATTCAAATGAAGAGGAAGAGTGATAGTGAAATAGTGTGAACGGGGTAACCACGCTACACTGTAATATGATGACAAAATCCTTGTATTGCATTAAAGCTCAGAACCACAAACTGCTAATGTATGATGGGTTGATAGAAGTGGATGGATTCTTGGTTGAATTCGAAAGCATGGTACTAGAGTACCACCAGTTTGATGCACTAAAATGGGCATTGCGTGCGACACTAGTGCAATGGTGCGGTACCCATGAAGGAACCTTCAAAGATTGGCAAAGCTGCAGGTGCATGATGCAGATAAGATTTGGGAAGCTAGTGCTCCAAATAACAGAGAAATATGATGGACGAGAGAATCTACACATACCCCTGAGAAAATGGACCAAAGATTATGGTGTGGAGCCTCAACTAGAATGGGTGCACTTATTTTATCATACCCTGGATGTCATTCTAAGGAAGTAGTATATGGAAACAGAGCTCCAACATCACACTGGCGAGTGGGATATCCTGTGCGAAGGGTTTCTCATGACATTTCTCTTTGAAGATCAATGGATTGATATTGTGGACGACGAATTACAGTTGGTAAAAGCCACTATCTTTAGAACACTGCTGGAACCATAAGAATTCGTTCCGTCATACTGGTCACGACAGGTAAGCCAAGCCTTAGTATGTTACAACGTACAAATAGAAGATGATGAGGATGACCTGCATAACATCAATATATAGAATCTGAAGGGAGTCGTGAGGTGCGTGCTCCCAAGGTAGAAGATCCAGACATCATGACACCCTTGAAAACAAAGCAGGCAAATATCGGAATAGAGGAGGAGCTGAAACATGCTATGCTTGGGGACTATTGGGATGATGCCACGATGGAAAAAGTCGTCGAATTTCTCTACGAATACCGAGATTTATTCCCTACAAAGATTACGGAGCTGAAAGGGATTTTAGGAGACTTGGGAATGATGAAAATAACTTTGAAGCCATATGCAAATCCAGTGAAACAACGACCCTACCGACTGAATCCAAAATACAAAGCCAAGGTTTGCAAAGAACTGGACAAGATGTTGGCAGCAGGAAGAATTGAACCAGTTGAGGAGTCAGATTGGGTAAGTCCTATGGTTGTACAGGAGAAGAAACAGAAGGGTGAGATCTGCATCTGTGTAGATCTATGGAAGCTTAATGATGCTTATGTTAACGATCTGTTTCCAACATCCTTTACGGATGAGGTACTAGAAAATGTTGGTAGGCACGAAGCATACTCCTTCAGGGACGAATTCTCCGGCTACCATTAGATCAAGATTGCACTAGAGGATCAAGTCAAGACAATGTTCGGTGCTAAATGGGGCGGTTTTAAGTATACGGTAATGCCCTTTGGGCTGAAGAATTCGCCAACAATATTTTCCCGTATTGTCGTAGCCGCGTTCAAATAATTTATCAACAAGTTTTTAGAAGTATGCATGGATGACTGGACCATATTTGGCTTGGTTAAGAAACATGTGGTGAGCTTACGATTGATGCTGGATACCTACTGCCAGCACCAGATTGCGCTCAACCTAAAGAAGTGTACTTTCCTCGTCCCTTTCAGGAACTTGCTAGTACATGCTTTTTTAAGCAAGGACTGATGGTGGATCCGATAATTATTGTTGTCATACTTAATCTGCAAGCACCGCAAAGTGTAAAGCAACTACGCGCTACATTGGGACACACGAGCTACTACTGGAAGTTTATAAGAAATTATGCCTAGATCACCGCTCCAATGGAACAATTACTGAAGAACGATGCTACATATTGCTGGAACAAGGAATGTAACAAAAAATTGGAAATACTAAAGGAAAAGATGGCATCTGCCCCTATCTTGGTCTTGTTAGCTCTGCTATACCACGCTAACTTTCTAAGGTCAGAAGGAAGCACGACCCGTTTGGTTGTGTTCAAAGGGGCCTCATATCTGGTCATTTTTCCTTTTCTTCCTTCACCCTATTCACCTCTAAACCCTTCCCGTTCCCTGAATAAACCTCCTAAACCTGAAAAAGTAATTCCCTTGGCCTTAGTCCCAAGCGCAAAACCCAAACAACCCATAAAACCTCACCCCTACGCCCTCACGCACTCATAAATCCCTCATCACATCCCTGTCGTTGAACTCCCCGCAGATCCAATGGCTTCCATCGCACCCGATAAAGGTGACCTGCTCTACCACTCCCCACTGTCAAATCATCTCCGTTGAGATTTGACGGTCTTTGCTTTCATCAGGCCGGAAATTTGATCAAGTGATAACATCGAATGAAAGTGGTTTTTCTCTCTCATTTTTTTCTACATGTTGATCATTGAATAGAATTGCTTGGCCCTGGGCTTTTACCACTTAGCGCTCGAAAGCGGTGCGATGAAAATCTTTACCGCTAGACCAAATTGCCCTCGCCCATGCAACTTTGTCACCCGAAGACTATCTGATCTGTCCACTGAAGATCCAATGGCCCTAACACACCCTACTCCCACCTCAGCTGATAGCCTTCGTAGAGCATTCTTCGCTGTTCATTTTCTCGATTCGGCTGATAGCCTTTGTCGAGCCATCTTCACTGTTCATTTTCCCGATTTAGGTTTCATTCTTATCGTTCACCCAAATCATCCCCCTACCCATGCATTCCACATCATGTGACCATTCTGTTTGCCCGAAGGAGGAGATGACCAGCTCTGCCAGTATCAGTCACAGTCATACCCCCAATAACCATATTTAACAGAAAGCATGGCCAAAGGAGAAAAGGACACAACATGACTCTGTAACTAAATTTATCAGTCATGGACTCCACCGGTACGAGCACTCCAACCGCCTAAAGGACATCATAACACCTGAATAGATCGGATTTGCATAGTGAAGTAAGCAACCTCTTTCATCAGGCAGTTAAATGCAGTTGGCGGCCAGTTATGACCCCTCCATACCTGAATGGCCAAGTGCCCTAGTATTGTGAACTTATAAATATCTAGAAGAAATATGTAATCAAGGTTGACATTTGATGTAAGGTTCAACTTCTGGAGACTGTATATATTTTGTCACTTGCAGCGTCTCATCTTCATTTTTAGCAAATACAAGATTCTTTTGCTGTTAATTGCTCACTATCCATTTTCCACTATTCTAAGCTTGTGCCTGATACGCTGTGTTCTAGATCTCTTGATATTTAGCACTAGATAACTATCATCTTATCTCTATGTTATAATCTTGAATGCATCATTGAATAGGTTGCTCAGGCTTCTTTCTATCTAATGTAGGAGAGCTGTCATCCTGTCTTTGCATTAATAGATTATATTTACAAGTTTCTTTACTAGTTGTAGCTGACCATCACATGGTCTTGTGTATCTACTGGTGTGGTTAGTATTCTCCATATTCACCTAATATAAAAAACTGTGAGAATTGGTGGCCTAAAGCCTTGTAGTCTGAGGGTGTTCATGCATGTCTGGAGTGAAACAAAGTAGAAGTGGTTATCTGACTTGAACCAAACCATCATTCCTTCAATTAAACATGCAACAATAGTTGAATTTATATGTTGTCAGGCATCTCCGAGCTACAACCTAGAAGAGTTTCTTGGAATCCTAACATAATTGGTGTCATTGCCGTGGAGAGGAGATTGAAGCTCAACTTCCTTGGGAGAATGACACAGATCCAGCTTTTATGATAAACAAAGTCTAGACACATCTTTTGTTGTAATCATATATCTGGTTACTTTACTGAAGGGTGAACCTTTTGGTGACTCGACATCACATTTTTGGCTCAGTTTGTAAGGCATACTTGGAGAAATCATCAGAAATCACTAGCTGACCCAGTGCCTGATCTTGAGAATATTTTAAAGCAGAGAAAAACATCACAGAAAGGAGCATCAGGATCAGGTAAGCATAAAATAATCTTACGTATCTCCACAAGAAAGGCTTGTAACTAAGCATGCACATGTTGAAAATATAAAGCCTAGTACTATCAGTGAAGAAATATCAGAGATTCATAAAGCTCCTTGTTCAATAAGTTCCCCTTTGGATCTCAGTCCAAAGAAAAACTCCCCTATATTCCATCATATTCCTTTAGCCCTGACAATCATCTCTCAACTCCCTACCTTTCGGACTACCAGTACCCCTCCATCTACCCTAGTCATTGCAGGCCCACAAGCACCTGCCAAATGGAAAGAATCATAGCTACTAGGTATGGACCCCTGGTCTTGCCTATCCCTTTGAATGCCATGCTTGCAGGAGAATATCAGAAATACATGTCTAAGTTCACAGGTACAGAGGGAGTAACAGCTGAAGTAAACCTTGAGTCTTTCTATAGCTATGCTGATAACCTAGATATCAATGAAGATGATGTATGGATGAGGGTATTTGTCCAAAGCCTAGACGGAAAGGGTAGAAAACGATTCAGAGAATTAACCCCTACTTTTATAGCAGACATTGAGGCCTTAGATGATGTGTTCCTAAAGCATTGGGGGGATAAGAAGGATCTGCTCTACTATCCTACTGAGTTTGGGAACTTACAGAGGGAAAATGGTGAGCTGTTGTTTTATTTCAATAAGTGATTTAACCACATGTACAACAAGATACCAGCTAAAGTGAAACCCACACCTACCTCTGCTAAGCTCACATATGCCAATGCCTTCGATTCTTATTTCTGTTTACTATTGAGGGAGAGAAGATGTGCTTCTTTGGCTGATATGCAAGATGCAACCATGGAAGTAGAATCAAACATCATGGCTGCAGAAAAGCTCAAAGGTAATGCTGATAGAAGAAGACAGAGGGGTGAGCCCTCATCATCTTCAAATTCCAAGATCAATAGAATGGCCAAGATGATAGAGTCATTGGCCTCTGGAATATCCAAACTGAAGGTTGAGCAGAGTTCTGGGAAGGAAAGGCTTCCTAACACATTTTCTCCTAGAAACCCAAATCCATATAGAAGAGCAAATGATCAGTCACAGATTTTGCAAAGAAACAAAGATGCAAATGAAGACCAAAGGGTGAAGACCCTTTTTCAGAATACAGTCATGGAAGAAGAGAAGTTTAAAGAAGATGATGAGATCCAGGGTATGGAAGACAAGGGCAGTGCCCCTTTTTTAACCAAAGCTGCCTATGAGAAATCGTTATTCAATGGTCAGATAAGCCAAGAACATGATGCTGAAGCTATTATACCAATTGTCGATGAGCATCAATATGATCTGAGATCTATAATTAATAATGTCAAAGAGGCTCTTGCTCATAAAGCTAATGTCCCTGTAGAGCAACAAGCTAATAAGTAGAAGCAACCAGCAGTTGATCCCATCATCTTCAAAGTTGCAGCCATAAAGGTAAGAGGCATTGAAAATTCCCCTTCGTCTTTCAGTTTTCATTAGATATTTAGAAGCCAAGAATATCCATGCCTCTGATTGAACCAGTGAAGAATGAGTCCCTCAAGAAATCTATCCTTGAGGATCTTGGGCCTAAATCCATCCAAGCTTCCACTGACTATGTGAATTTACAAAATGACCAACTAGCTATTATTCTCAACACAGTGATCAAAAAATGTGAAGTCAACCCCCCATCATCCTATGTTCCTCTGTCTGTTCAAGATAAAATCCCTCATAATTGCCCCCTAGGAACTGGAGCTAGCCATAATTCAATGTCTAAGGATAACATGCATAAGCTCAGTTTTGATATTATGAAGCCTTCCTAGTTGGCCTCTACACAACCTGAAAAGGTAGTTTTCCAGATCACAAAGGAAGAAGGCCCATAGATTTGGGATACGTTCTTTGACGAGGCTTATTATAAGAAAAGGACAGGAGCATGTGAAGTCTTTGTATACCCCACAAAAGAATACATTGACTCACCATTTATATTAATTATTTAGGCCACAAATGACATAGTTGAGTACATAGCAGCCCTTATTATTCAGCAAGTGTACAAAAGCTTCCATGAAAAACATCCAAGGATGAGAGCATATAGAGAGTCAGTGAAATATAAACCATCTCTACTTGATAAGGTCAAATGCCCTAAACTTTTTGAGGTAGGTGATCAAATCAATAGGCTCTTGCAAGTATTTGATGAATTGGCTAACATGCACATTGGCCAAGAGAAGGAAACCTTCCATAGAAAGGTAAAAAGGGTCAATTCTCAGTATGGTGACTGTTTTCTCTAATGGGATGCATTGAAGGAAAGGAAGGGAGATCCTAGTAAATTCAATGATCTATGGATAGGATCATTCATCATCACTTAGGTCTAGGTCAACAATAATTTCATGCTGCGGAGTTTTCAAGGAGAAACAATTTTGATAGCCCAATGAATGGGTAGGCTTTTGAAAGTTTATTTTGTTTAAGGATTTCAAGCCTTAGCATTGTAAATATGTTATTTTTATTGTTTTAGTGTAGGCTTAAATAAACTCCATGCCCAATGGAACACTAGGAAATGTTGCTGATCTTGTTTTTGTATGAAAGGTAGTGGTCTACAGCTCTTGAAACCTCACAGGGAGGCTTTCATCCCCAGAAGGAGCCAGTGTTAGCTCTGCTATACAGTGTTGGCTTTCTAAGGTCAGAAGGAAGCACAGTCAGTTTGGTTGTGTCCAAAGGGGGCTCATATCAGGTCATTTTTCCTTTTCTTCCTTCACCCCATTCACCTCTAAACCCTTCCCGTTCCTTGAATAAGCCTCCTAAACCTGACAAAGTAATTCCCTTGGCCTCAGTCCCAAGCACAAAACCAAAACCAACCATAAAACCTCACCCATAAACCCTCACGCACTCATAAAATCCCTCATCGCATCCCTGTCGTTGATCTTCCCTGCCGATCCAACGGCTACGGTCACACCCGATAAAGGCGACCCGCTCTACCACTCCCACCGTCAGATCATCTCCGTCGAGATCTAACGGTCTTCACTTTCATCGCACTAGCAATTTTATCGAGTGATAACGCATAATGAGAGCGGTTTTTCTCTCTCATCCGCTGCTACGTGTTGATCGTTAAATGGCATCACTCGACGTCGGGCTTTTATCGCTTAGTGCCTGAAAGCATTGCAATGAAAACCTTTACCGCCTGACCAAACCGCCCTTGCCTGTGCCACTTCGTCGCCCGACAATCGTCCGATTTGTCTATTGAAGATCCAACAGCTCTAACACACCGCACTTCCACCTTGGCCGATAGCCTCCGTTGAGCCATCTCTGTCGCTCATTTTTCCAATCCACCGGTCATTATTATTGTTCACCCAAATTGTCCACCTACCCATGCATTCCATGTCATGTGACCATTCTGTTTGCCCGAAGGAGGAGATGACCAACTCTGCCAGTATCAGTCACAGTCAGACCCCCAACAACCGTATTTAATAGAAAGCATGGTGAAAGGAGAAAAGGACATAACATGACTCTATAACTGAATTTATCAGTCATGGACTCCACCGGTATGAGCACTCATAACACAACACTTGAACATATCGGATTTGCATAGTGAAGCAAGTAACCTCATTCAGAGACTCCATCAGGCTGTTAAATGTAGTTGGTGGTCAATCATGACCCCTCCATACCTGAATGGCCAAGTGTCCTAATATTGTAAACTTATAAATATCCAGAAGGAAGATGTAATCAAGTTTGGCATTTGATGTAAGGTTCAACTTCTGAAGACTGTAGATATTTTGTCACTTGTAGCGTCTCATCTTCATTTTCAGCAAATACAAGCTTCTTTTGTTATTAACTGCTCACTGTCCATTTTCCTCTGTTCTAAGCTTGTTCCTGATACGTTGTGTTCTGGATCTCTTGATGTTTAGCACTAGATAATTGTCATCTTATCTCTGTGTTAGAATCTCGAATGCATCATTGAATAGATTGCTCAGGTTTCTTTCTATCTAATGCAAGAGAGAAGTCATCCTATCTTTGAATTAATAGATTATATTTACAAGTTTCTTTACTAGTTGTAGCCGACCATCACACGGTCTTGTGTATCTCTTGCGTGTGGTTAGTATTCTCCATATTCACCTAATATCAAAAACTATGAGCATTGGTGGTCTAAAGCCTTGTAGTTTGAGGGTGTTCATGCATGTCTGGAGTGAAACAAAGTAGAAGTGGTTATCTGACTTGAACCAAACCATCATTCCTTCCATTAAACATGCAACAATAGTTGAATTTATATGTTACCAGGCATCTCCAAGCTACAACCTAGGAGAGTTTCTTAGAATCCTAACATAATTAGCGCTGTTTTCGAGGAGAGGAGATTGAAGCTCAACTTCCCTGGGAGAACGACACAGATCCAGCTTTGATGATAGACAATGTTTGGACACATTTTTGGTTGTAATCATCTATCTGGTGACTCTACTGAAGGCTGAACCTTTTGGCGACTCCACATCACAGTTCTAGCTTAGTTTGTGATGCATACTCAGAGAAATCCTCAGAAATCACCAGTTGACCCAGTGCTTGAGACTGAGAAGATTTTCAAGGAGAGAAAAACATCAGAGAAAGGAGCATTAGGATCAGGTAAGCCTAAAACAATCTTATGTATCTCTGCAAGAAGGGCTTGTAACTGAGCATGCACATGTTGAAAATATAGAGCCTAGTACTATCAGTGAAGAAATATCAGAGATTCATAAGGCTCCTTATTTAATAAGTTCCCCTTTGTACCTCAGTCCAAAGAAAGCCTCCCCTATAGTCCATCATATTCCTTTAGCCCTAATAGTCATCTCTCAACTCCCTACCTTTTCGACTGTCAGTACCCCTCCATCTACCCTAGTCATGGCAGGCCCACAAGCACCTACCAAAATGGAAAGAATCATAGCTACTAGGTATGGACCCTTGGTCCTGCCGATCCCTTTGAATGCCATGCCTACAAGAGAATATCAAAAATAGATGCCTAAGTTCACGAGTACAGAGGGAGTAATAGCTGAAGAACACCTTGAGTCTTTTTATAGCTATGCTAATAACCTATATATCAGTGAAGATGATGTGTGGATGAGGGTATTTGTCCGAAGCCTAGATGGAGAGGGTAGAAAATGGTTCAAATAATTAACCCCTAGGACTATAGCAGACATTGAGGCCTTAGATGATGTGTTCCTAAAGCATTGGGGGGATAAGAAGGATCTGCTCTACTATCATACTGAGTTTGGGAACTTATAGAGGGAAAATGGTGAGTTGCTGTTTGATTTCAATAAGAGATTTAAACAAATGTACAGCAAGATACCAACTGAAGTGAAACCCACCCCTACCTCTTCTAAGCTCACCTATGCCAATGCCTTCAATTCTTATTTCTGTTTACTATGGAGGGAGAGAAGATGTGCTTCTTTGACTAATATGCAAGATGCAGCCCTGGAAGTAGAATTAAACATCATGGCTGCAGAAAAGCTCAAAGGTAATGCTGATAGAAAAAGACAGAGGGGTGAGCCCTCACTATCTTCAAATCCCAAGATCAATAGAATTGCCAAGATGATAGAGTCATTGGCCTCTGAAATCTCCAAACTGAAGTTTGAGCAGAGTTCGGGGAAGGGAAGGTTTCCTAACACATTTTCTCCTAGAAACCCAAATCCATATAGAAGAGAAAATGATCAGTCGCAGATTTTGCAAAGAAACAAAGATGCAATTGAAGACCAAAGGGTGAAGACCTTTTTCATAATACAGTCATGGAAGAAGAGAAATTTAAAGCAGATGAAGAGATCCAGGGTATGGAAGACAAGGGTAGTGCCCCTTTTTAACCAAAGATTCCTATGAGAAGTCATTATTCAATGGTCAGATCAGTCGAGAATGTGATGGTGACGCTATTCTACCAAATGTCGATCAGCATCAATATGATCTAAGATATATGATGAATAATGTCAAAGAGGCTCTTGCTCATAAAGTTGTTGTCCCTATAGAACAAGAAGCTAATAAGTAGAAGCAATCAGCAATTGATCCCATCATCTTCAAATTTGCAGCCATAAAGGTAAGAGGCATTGAAAATTCCCCTTCTTCTTTCAGTTTTCAATCATAAATTCAGAAGCCAAGAATACCCATGCCTCTAATTGAACTAGTGAAGAATGAGTCCCTCAGGAAATCTATCCTTGAGGATCTTGGGCCTAAAGCCATCCAAGCTTCCATTGACTATGTGAATTTGCAAAATGACCAACCAGCGATTATTCTTAGCCCAGTGATAAAAAAATGTGAAGTTAGCTCCCCATCATCTTATGTTCTTCTATCTGTTCAAGATAAAATCCCTCATAATTTCCCCCTAGGCACTGGAGCTAGCCATAATTCAATGCCTAAGGCTGATGTGGATAAGCTCAGTCTTGATATTATGAAGCTCGCCTAGTTGGCCTGTACACAACCTGGAATTGTAGTTTGCCAGATCACAAAGGAAGAAGGCCCACAGATTTGGGACACCTTCTTTGACGGGGCTTGTTCTAAGAAAACTATAGGAGCAGGTGAAGTATTTGTGTCCCCCACGAAAGAACACATTCATTCACCATTTGTATTAATTATTCACGCCACAAATGACACAGCCGAGTACACAACATCCCTTATTATTCAGTAGGCGTACAAAAGCTTCCACGAAAATCATCCAAGGATGAGAGCATATAGAAAGAGGGTGAAATATAAACCATCTCTACTTGATAAGGTCAAATGCCCTAAAATTTTTGAGGTAGGTGATAAAATCAAGAGGCTCTTGCAAGTATATGGTGAATTGCCTGACATGCAAATTGGCCAATAAAAGGAAACCTTTCATAGAAAGGTAAAAAGGATCAATTCTTAGTATGGTGACCGTTTTCTCCGATGGGATGCACTGAAGGAAAGGCAGGGAGATCCTGGTAAATTCAATGCTCTATGGACAGGATCATTCATCATCGCTCAGGTCCAGGGGAATAATACTTTCATGCTGCAGAGTTTGAAAGGAGAAACAATTTTGTCAATGGGTAGGTTTTTGAAAGTTTATTTTGTTTAAGGCTTTCAAGCCTCAACATTATAAATATGTTATTTTTACAGCTTTAGTGTAGGCTTAAATAGACTCCATGCCCAATAGAACACTAGGAAATGTTTCTGATCTTGTTTTTGTACGAAAGGCAGTGGTCTACGATTCTTGAAACCTCATAGGGAGGCTTTCTGTTATGAAACCAGCTCAAGAAAAGATAGAAAAGATAGATCAATGCCTTAGAATTCAGCCTCTTCGAAGGAGCCACCTCCTTTACATTACATAAATGAACAATTCTTGGATGATTCAAATGACAAAACCTCCTTTCTATATATAGGAGTCTAAAGAGTCACAATATAACTCAGATGACCTAACAATAATAATATAAAGCCACAAAAATAACAATAGAGGGATTCTATGGGGCAGAGTAATAACAATATGGGGACAATAGGGGCACAACAATATTAATAAGGGGTACAACTACAATAGTAATGGGGTAATCACTAGTATTATAGGGACCCAACATGCCCCTCTCCTTCAAAAAAGTGTTGTCCTCAACACTTGAGTAGTTCTGGATGCTTCTGTATAAAATTGTCATCCTCCCATGCGGAATCTTCAGCAGATAAGTTCTTCCACTTGATAAGATACTCTGATATTGATCGATTTCGTCGCTGTCGAGTTCTTGTTTCTGTGACTGCTTCTGGTTCCAATATAATTTTTCCTTCCTCGTCAAGTTCCGGAAATATTGTTTGAACTGGGAGCTTATCACCTATAACCTTGTTTAAACATGAAACATGGAAAACTGGGTGCAATCGAAAAGCTCCAGGAAGCTCTAATTTGTATGCCATAGTACCAATATTTTGCAACACCTTGTATGGACCTGTTGATGCCTCGAAAATCGCTGCAACAACATTGGGGAAACCACCCGGTCCGGACCTTAGTACAGCTCCTTTTCCGTTTGGGATAGTGGCTCCGACTGGGGGTAATGGGACTAGTTTCCCAGAAATAGATAAATGGGATGAGTGAGTGCTTGGTAAATAACACTAGTGATAGGTGGAAGGCTGAAACTATTGACAAAAATATAAGTAAATGAAACTATCCCGGGAATCTATTGAGCTCTAAAGCGTAGCTTTTGATGCTCTATATCTAAAAGATAAACATATAGATGACTGTATCTTTAAGACATAGATATTGAATCATTTAAGATTGTTGTGCTTAAATAGTTAAGCGCAGCGATTGAAGCGAAATTACTACACTTTATGCATTCATATCATTAACATATACATCATTTAAAAGTAAAGTCATATCATATAAACACCCAATAGTGGAATGA
The DNA here is from genome assembly GCA_000404065.3 of Pinus taeda. NCBI lineage: Eukaryota > Viridiplantae > Streptophyta > Pinopsida > Pinales > Pinaceae > Pinus > Pinus taeda. Next base: position 46,615 of record APFE031199413.1, read on the forward strand.
ATAAGATTTTCTATTATAGCGCATGCAAACAATCAACGATAGCAAGAATAATTACATAACAATTCACATACGCAGAATGACTTCAGACAGAGATAGAAATACCATTTGAGCTGTATGCCACTCCCAGATATCAATCGCTATGTGTGGTTCTTCCCTTAACGCATAAACATTCCTTAATCAACGACAATAGTGCACAATTGTGTAAAGAAATTTCTCCATTAAAGCAAGAACGACTGGTCGAGTTTCATTAAAGAATAAAGGTTGAAGCACAATAGTGCAAACTTCAGTCTGTTAAGTCTATTACAAAATTTTACGACCCTTTCTAAAAACATGAAAGGGTCTATAAATACTATACTAATCTAAATATCTATACAACATAAATGCTATTTAAGCTGATATCAATAACTTTTGTTGCCATTTCGGCTGGCGATCTGGGGAGCTGGAGGATGATTCATTCGTTCAGCTGATTTCCTTTGAATCTGAGCTGATTAATGGCAAGCATTGGCTCAATTTCCGGAGGTTTGTTGAGCTGCGAACTGAGCTGGGCAGCGTAGGTGGCGTCTTGGATGTCGAGAATCATACACTGGATGGCATCTGTTAACCATTTGAGGGCGGCTCTTTGTTCATGAGGCTTGACTAGGAAGTGCAAATATGTTTCCATGTTTAAACTATTAACTCTGGCGATTAATCTTCCTCTGCCTTCTAACTTTGGATAACACGTTTGCTCCAATGCACTTGCTGTAGTAACCTTTCCAGGTGTACACTGGGAAATCATGTTTGCTATGTAGTGAGTGTCGTTAACTAGATCAACTAAATTGTTAGAAGTTAATCTACACCTTGAAGCTGCTCTCTCTGCCTTTAACACCTGTGTGTGCCATTCTGTGAACAGTATATCTTTATGAACCTCAAGTATCCTTGGAAAATTGGAGGCTTTTCCCGACTTTGAATCTTGCCATTCAAGATATGCAGTAATAGCTTCATCGGCTTGATTCAAGTCATCCCTTGCTTTCTCTACCTGCTCATTTATGGATGTAGTCAATTCGCAGAGTGGCTCCGCTTGAGAGAGTTGTTGACACAAGAGTTTAATTTGCGATATCAGCGCATTGTTTATCAACATTGCCTCTTTCCTGAATTCTGTTATCTGCGAATCTCCTTTGATATTTTCTAGCTGCGCTGTTATTTGAGCGATATGCTCATCCTTGGTCTTCACCAATTTCTCGTTCGCTGCTTTCAATTGCTCCAAAGCCTCCGTTAATTTGTTTTGTTTCTGGATCACTGCCTAATCAATCCTCTGTTTCTCTTCTTCCAATTTCTGAGCCAATTGGTTATTTATTTGTTGTTGCTCCACTAACTGTTCGTCTGCATGTGCTGTCCTCTGTTGTTGCGCTGCTAACTGCTCCTCGGCTTCTATAACCTTCTGTTTTATCTCAGCTAATTCTTTCTGTAAAGTGGAGATTTCTTGGTCTTTAGTCTTTAATAAAAGACTTACCTCTGATGCTTTGTCGATGGTTGCAGCTGAATAAGCTCCAGCGTACTGTGACAATTTAGTCAAATCATCGGAGGGATCCACTTTCTCCTTCCACACTACATTGCCTGTGACCGTTTGTTCTGGAAAGATAGAAGGTTGATCAAGGCTTCGTCTCTTCCTCGATCGTTTTACCACTGCTCTGTGCCTTGGGCTGTAGAAGACATCTAATGGCGGAATATCTTCTACTTGTAGAGTGATTTGGTCGCTGGGACCTTTCGGAATTACTTCAATATCTTTAGTTTTAGATGGGTCGCTGGTTCCACTCAGAACCTGAGATGAGGTATCATCCTGCACATTGCTGGTTTTAGGAGTATCGGTACTTTGTGAGTCTTTTCCTCCACTGATAATGGTGCTGAACTGCTGCCATTCCTTTTGCAATTCAGGGTCTGTGATAGCACCCACGTTAGTATCGGTGGTGGTCTTTTTAGATTGAGACTCCTCCAGCAATTGTTCTTGTTTCTTCTTTTCTTGCTCTTCCTATTCCTTTTACCGCATCTCTGCCTATTCTCTTTGCTATTTATCCTCCTGCTCTTTGCGCTGTCTATCTTCTTGCTCTTTCTTTAAGCGCTCTTCCTGTTCTTTCTTCAGCTTCTCCTCTTGGTATTTCCTTTGTTGTTCCTCATGCTCGTTATTATTTGCTTTCGTTGTAGCAGGAGGTTCCTTTCTCTGTTGCTGGCTAGGCTCGCTTGATGATGCTGCTTGGGTTGGCGTTAATAAATCTAGAGGTAGAGTTTGCAACCTCTGCTCTCTAAGTTTATTAAACTCAGTTAACCCTTCATCGTTGTATCGCATCTTGGCAAGTTCTTTGGCTTGACCTATTGATTCAGCTGAAGAGAACACATCATCGAACATATCTTCTTTATGATCAAATGTTGCTAATTTGGGCATGTTCCAAAGCGGCATATGCAGTTCGCTTTGGGTCAAATGCTCTATTCGGGATTGTAGCCAGATTTAGAGCTTGAATCTTTGTGGCCTCTTTTTCAGCATGTTTAAGACCATGCAGGGTGAAGACACCACATCTGAAGGGAAAAGTAGGCCAGCCCCTTTTCTTCTCCTTTTTGAGAGTCTGTGTAGTACTCTCAGCTGTAATCTGGTATGCAATTTCCCTTGCTAGCAATTTATCAGGAACATATAAGGGGAGGACATGAGGATTGGCTTGGCTGCCAAAGACTCTAATATAAGTAAAATTCTCTTCACCAAACCAATTAGCCACTGCTGGCAAGTCAAAAGAGGCTAGGTAGGAGATCCTTGAAATGGGTTTATCAAAAATTGAGTAATAAACGGGAACCATGAAACCATTACAAATCTGATACAAGTGGTTTTTATAGGATGACTTCCACATCTTGCGATGATAAATATGAATGGGCGAGGGGTCTTGTACAGTCCACCTCCAACCAAGAATAGGGAATTCAGAATTGAAACACAAGGAATCTAGGATATATGCACTATAGTAGAATGGGGGAATTTTCCTCTCAATGACTCTAGTTTTATTCCTAAAGTCACTAACAGCTACTGCTAGCTTATCCGAAAGGATAGTAGCCCAATCCATAATCATGCTGTTCACTACCGCCTCCATAAGAGGAACCATCTCAATGGTAAAAATGGCAGAGTCGTGTAAACCCCACAATCTACACATCATTATACCGGCATAGCAATAAGGAGAAGCCAAAGAGTCGACTGAGTACTTACCAGAGGATTTGTGCTTGTGTTTATTTGGATTTTGCCTCCAGTCCTTGATAGGTTCGGACTCAATCTCGTTTTCACTTGCGAACTTCTCCAAAAAGGCGCTATTGTATATCTTCTCCGGCTTAGGCAAATGATACATTTGCCTTAGATCTTCTGGCTTAAATGACCCAAAAATCCTTCCATCCCTTGTGCTGAAAGTTCTGTCCGTGATGGGGATTTATTCAATCGCCCATCGCACAACATCTGTATATGGGAGAATTTTCTCCCTTGCTTCTATCCTATGGAGGAAAGAATCAGCCAAATCCTTGAGAGTGCATTCCGACTTTTTCAACGAATCTGCGGTAGCTTCTTCTACCGTCTGCGTTGGTTTCTCGGCTTCAATTAAGTCATAATTTCCTTGCCAAGTTACTCTGGTGAGGCCTGCACATGTTGTGTCAGATATTAGGCCTTTTTTGCTGTTTGTTGAGGCTTGTCCTGCAGCTGGTGGATTGGAAGCTCCTGCAATTTTCTTTGACTTCTTACCCATCATGCCCGAACTCCTGCCTAAGACTGAATTCTGCACAGAGAGGCAATTTGGTGTAACACAGAGATAGCGATAAAACTCACAATTGATAGCAAATGAATAGATAAGCACTGATATATTTTGCTTTTTTAAAACAGGCGCGGAGACGATCTATGGGAAGATCTTAGGACATGAATCTATTAAGTGACTGTATAGAGCCTGCCACCTTATAAATGCCCATTATATCAATATTTGGTCGAAAGATCTCTTTAAGCATGCAATGGACGTATTGGCGGCCGAGCGAGAGTGATTATGCCTTAAATAACAGTAAATTGGGCTTTCCAATCACTTTAACGGCTTTCTATTGAAAACCGTGCCTTATCGCTTCGCATCGGGGGGTATAAAAAGATTGGCTTAACAATGCCTTGAGTATCGCCGATCGCCGATTGCGATATCGCATCGGCGAAAGGCATATGTGCATTAAGTTTTGAACAAGGGGGCCCGCCGATCACCGATTGCGATATCCCATCGGCGAAAGGCATATATGCAATGTGAATAAAACAAAGGGGAACTGCCGATTGCCGATCGTCGATAGCTTATCGCATCGGGGCTTTGATATGGGGTGCTTTGGTGGTGCATTGGGTATCATCGATCGCCGATCGCCGAATACTATATCACATCGGCGGAGAGCCTTATGACATTATTTTGTGTCCCTCATGTCATTGCGATATGCGATCTTGCGATCGCTTTATCGCAATGACCGAATATTTGCTTTATTTCTTTTTTAAATGGATATTGCTTTAAAATGGTTTTTTATAAAGCGCTCCATTGATTATCGGACTTTTGTTAAGTAAAAGTTATGATATCAATTTTATTTTAAAGGGGCCCATTTCATATTTTAATGTTTTTATGAGTAAATATAACATGAAATGGGGGGTTGTTTGTAAAGCACAATAGGACCATAATACTTTGAGGATAATTTATTATCCTTCTTAGCTTGCTTGAGGGACATTTGCTTATATGGTTGTAGCCATAGGAATACCCAATCACCTACATCAAAACTTATTTCATTGCGATGTTGATCTACTTGTTGTTTCATTCTATTCTGTGCCAACACGAGGTTATCCTTTAAGAGTTGGAGGACTTGTTGTTGATGTTTGATGTGATGTTCCACTGCTTGAACCTTAGAATTTTCTCTTAAATATGATGTGATGGATGGTGGTTGATACCCATAAAGTGCATAAATGGGGTCATTTTTGTTGTTGTATGGAAGGAAGTGTTATACCACCATTCAGCCAGAGGCAACCATTTGACCCATTGTGTCTTTTTATCAGATACAAAACAACGAAGATATCCTTCCAAACATTTGTTTACTATCTCAGGTTTCCCATCAGATTGAGGATGATAAGATGAGCTATGAGCTAACTGAGTACCAAGACAAGAAAATAATTCTGTCCAAAAATTTCCAGTGAAAATGGGATCTCTGTCACTTACAATAATCTTTGGGTTTCCATGTAGCTTTTGATTGTTTCCATAAATGCACTAGAAACTGTACTGGCTTTAAATGGATGTGATAATGCACAAAAGTGTGCATACTTGGTAAGTCTGTCAACTACCACCATGATGACACTCTTTCCCTCAGACTTGGGTAAAACCTGTGATAAAATCCATTGAAACCTCCTCCCAACGTTGGCTTGGAATGGATAAAGGTTGTAATAGACCCGGTGTCTTAATTGTTTCAACTTTATTTTGTTGGCAAACAAAACATTCCGCCACAAACTTTTGAATATCTAATTTAAGGCCATCCCAAAAAAATTCCTTCTTAACCCTATGGTAGGTTTTTAGAAATCCTGAGTGCCCTCCTAAGGGAGAGGTGTACAATTCCCTAAGAATCTTTTGTTTGAGTTGGGAATTCTTACATAAGTATAACCAATCCTTGTACCATAATGAATCATTTTTCCAACTAAATGTATCAAATGTACTAGGATCTTGTTGTATATTTTGAATGAGTGCCCACATTTCCTCATCATTCTTTGATTTATCCCTTGCTTCGTTTATCCAATCTAGTTGGATAATATAAATGGCGCAAAGAAATTCTTACACATCCTCATCCTTTCTTGAGAGTGCACCACCACAACATTTTTCTTCCCTTTTTTGTAGATGATTACAAAGTCATAGCCCAACATTTTTGTGACCCATTTTTGCTAGTCTTATGAAGATAATCTTTGTTCTAAAAGGTATTTAAGACTATCATGATCTGTTTTTACCTTGAAGTGTCTTCCCATTAGGTAGGGTCGCCATTTCTTAAGTGCATGTCAGTATTGCCAAGTCATTTCCTTCTCATAAATATCTTTGTGTAAATACTTTCCTTTGATTGGACGACTTTCGAAAGCAATGGGTCTTTCTTCTTGCATTAAAACAACACCAATTCCATTTCCTGAGGAATCACATTCCACAATAAAGGTTTTTGTGAAGTCCAGTGTAGCTAAGGCTGGTGTTTGGGACATTGCCTCTTTAAGATGTTCAAAGGCCTTCATTGCTTCTGGAGTCCATGAGAATGCATCTTTCTTCAATAATGTTGTTAGAGTGTTGCTATTCTCCCATAATTCTTAACAAACTTGTGATAATACCCTGTCAACCCGAGAAATCCTCGAAGATGCTTTATGGATGTGGGAATTTTCCATTCCTTAATGGTTTTAAGTTTACTAGGGTCTACTTTAACACCTTCATGAGATATAATATCACCGAGATATTCCACCTCTTGTACTCCAAAGAAATATTCGGAGATTGTTTCATATAATTGTTTTTCCTCCAATAGTTTGAGCACCCTGTCAACATGTTGGACATGATCCTTCCAAGACTTGTTGTAGATTAGTATATCATCAAAAAATACTAACACAAATTTTCTAAGGAAGGGTTTGAAAATGGAATTCGTCAAACCTTGAAATGTAGAAGGTGCATTAGTAAGGCCAAACGGCATGACCAAAAATTCATAATGGCCCTCATGAGTTCTAGATGTTGTTTTTGGAATGTCTTCAATCTTCATTATGATTTGATGATATCGTGAACAAAGATCCAACTTGGTGAAATAAATTGATCCATGCAATTCATCCAATAATTCATCAATGACAGGAATGGGAAATTTATCTTTAATAATGAGCTTGTTGAGCTCACTATAATCTGGACACATGAACCATGATCAATCCTTCTTGTGAACCAATACGACTAGAGCAGAGAAAGAAATTTGACTAGGTTGAATTATACCCGCCTCTAGAATTTTTGCAACCATACATTTAATTTCACTCTTTTGGACATAGGAATATCTATAAGGCCTGATGTTTGGAGGAACACTTCCTGGAATCAAATTGATAGCATGATCATGATCACGAATAGGTGGGAGGCCTTTGGGAGTCTCAAATACCTTGGATGATTGTCCAGACTTTTTGGAGATATGGAGAAATGGATGATTTCGATGTGGGAACCTCTAGTGAACATAATTGTGCAATTATGCCTCATTGTTCTTTCTCTAGAAGCTTTGTCATTCCGTTAGAGCTGATTATCTTTATTGTTTTCCCTGCAACACCCCTTAAATCAACTTCATTTCCTTCTGAAGAGAATTTCATGGAAAGTTCTTGAAAATTAAAAGCTATTGTACCCAAGGATTGTAGCCATTGGACTCCTAATACAACATCAGCACCACCCATTGGAATGGAAAACATTGGGCTATTCAATACATATTCTGCCATGGATAACTTGATATTAGGTCACTTTCCTGAGAAATTTATGGTTCCTCCACTTGCCACCATCACTCGACACTCTGGTGCTAGATATATGAAGCAATTCAATTCCTTGGCTATCTTACAATGAATAATATTATGGGTACTTCTCGAATCAATCAACACTATTACCTTTTTCTTCTTGATATGCCCTTCTATCTTGATAGTTTGAGGAGTGGTAATTCCAACCAATGCATTACAAGATATGGTCGGATTCATTTCTTCTTTTTCTAGGGTTTGTTCTTGGTGTATATCCTCTTCTTTTAATGTTTCTTGTCATTTTATTCATCCTCTTCACAATCTATGTAAAATAATTTCTTCTCAGCACACTTATGACCTTTAGTATATTTTTTATCACAACTGTAACAAAGCCCTTTTTCTCTTTTTTCTTCCAATTGTTGTGGTGTCAACCTTGTAGGTTGTGGATGGCTAGGGGCAGAAACACTTTCATATTTACGATTGTGAGTGGTAGGCTTCCTTGTTGCCATAGTTTTGCTTTCCATTTTTCTTTCCAACCTGAATGCCTTTTCCAATGAATCTTGTTCCCAAAGGCGAACCTCATGTTGGATGTTATCTTTTAAAGTCCCTATGAACACATCAATCCTATGCTCCTTTAGAATATATTTTACCCTTATATCCAATTTTTGGAAGTCCTCAATGTGCTCCATCATTGAACCCTTTTGTTTGAGATTTATCAAATAAGTGTTGCTTTTTGTATCCTCATAATGTGCTATCATTTCATCCATAAAAATAGTCCAAGTGACAATTTGTTTAAGAGAGAAAAGCCATCAATACCATACAAACTGATTTGGTTCCAAATATAAAGTTGAAATGCGTACCTTTTGTTTGTTTTTCACATTATGGAGATCGAAAAATTGCTCGATCTGTAGTATCCATGTTTTGGGATCCTTGCCATCAAACTTCCTCATAACAATCTTTGGAACATGGTGGTTCTTAGATACAACGTTAGAGTCTATGAAATCATGATTAACATTTATTTTTTTCTCATCATGAGTTTTGTTTACTACCCTTTCGCCATTAGTAAGCATTTCTTGTAGAAACTTTGTCAAATATGTCTTCAAATTATCCATTTTAGCTTCCACGTCATTCATCTTAGCTTCTACACCTTTCTTTAAACCATCCATCTTAGCCTCCATGTCTTTCTTTAAACCATCCATCTTAGCTTCTACTTCTTTTTTTAAACCATCCATATTAGATTCTATTACCTTTTGTGCGAGTGTCATTTGTTGCACTTGGTCTCGTAATTTTGATATATCATGTTGCATTTCTTCCTCTTCTTCATGAATCATGCTAGAGGTTTTAGGTTGCTTACTAGGTGTTTCCATTTTCTTTCTTTGGGGCATCAATTACTGATAATAATGCTTCACTATGCCCTTTGAATTCCTTAAAACTAAATTTTCAAACCAAGCTTATTCAAAAAATCTAAGAAAAAACTACACACCTTTTTTTTTTACTTTGTAGGAGCTTGATATTGAATCTGATGTATTTATGTAATTTTTGATCTCCAAGGTCTGAAATTTCTTCTTGCGGTAACCCTCTAAGTAATATTTCTCTCTCTGAAAGTCTGATCAAGATTGGATTCTCCAATGAAGAGTTATGCCAAATCTCCCACGATGACCTGAGTATAGACTTGTTCATTAGAGCGAACTTGTACGACGTGCTACAGGTCACTGTTTCAACTTTAGGATCTAAAAATGGTACCCAAAAGACTACATTCCGTCCTATTTCTGTAACTTCTTACGAAAATTCAATATGATTCTCATAGAGAAAGTTATGACGATTTTCCCAAGGTCACCTGTTTGGAATGTAATTCGGGGGTCTGCAAAAACCCTAACTTCCTCAGGTTATATCTCTAAAAATATAGCGAGACAAGATCTAAAATTCAAAGCCGAGGTTTAGACTAATTTCTTCTAAAATGGGTTTTTTTTAAGCTTTTAAAACTTCATAGCGAAAGGGTTATAGAAAAAATTCCACGATGACTTTTTTTAGATGAAATTTTGGAGCTTGCAAAAACCCTAACTTTCTCAGATCATATCTCTAAAAACATAGCGAGACAATATATGAAATTCGGACCCGAGGTTTAGCACGATTTCATCTCAAATGGTTTTTTTTCACTTCTGAAACATCGCAGAAACAAATTTATAGCGAAAATTCCATGATGGCCTGTTTGGAGCAGCGAAACCCTAGAATCCAATGTTTTGATACCAAATGTTATGAAATCAGCTCACAAAAATATAGAAAATATAGACCAACACCTTAGAAATAAGCCTCTTCGAGGGGTCAACCTACTTTACATTACACAAATGAACAATTCTTGGATGATACAAATGACAAGACCTCCTTTCTCTATATAGGAGTCTAAGGGATCATAATATAATGTAAGGGCACAATAATAACAATAGTGGATACAATGACAATCGTAACGGGGGAATCACTAGTATTATAGAGACCTAACATACTTGGTCATTCTCAATCTGAAGAATTTCTCATAAGAAGAATCAGATTGGTAACCCATCTATATAGCATCATAGTAACCAACATTGTTTCCACAACAAGGCCTTGACTGACAACTCTATCTCTTATTAGATCAGAGCACAATGTTGGCGAGACCAATGATTATAGACACCTTCATCATTGTCTCTCAAGGTACATACCCATCCGGGTGTTCACTGAGTATGTCCTTCTAGGACTATTCTTATCTTGGGTTCCCAGCCCTCAAAGAATATCAGTCCTCTTGCCTATTCTTGTCTTGGATGCCCTACACAGCCTCAAATAGCATCAGATGCCAGATGATTACCCAATCCTCCATTCTTTCTTACAAAGTGAAGACAAGAATGTTGTTGCTATCTTTCCCTCTCAACTGAGGAAGATATGCCCAAGTTTCCTCTGATCATAAACTTGCCCAAGCTCCCTTTTAATTAGGAACTTGTCATAGCTCCCTCTTAGCTAGGGACTCTTCCATACATCAACAACTTCTTCTTTGTTGGGTCCTTCAGCTGCTTGATCAACTTCTCTTCTTGATGTCATGAAATTCAATTGAGCTTCTTCCTTATAGGGCAACAACCATTGATCACTTTCCTCCTTCGTTTGTCATGTCATTCCTTTCTTCATGGAAAGTGGCCTTCTTCATCTCTGGAACCTTTGTCATATGGCTACTTCTTCATCATGCTTCTTCTATCCACCACATGAATGCTAGTTGTACTTGTATTTACAACTCTTGTTTGAGTAGCCCTACATGAACTTATATAGGTATTTTTCAAGAAATCAAAACATATTAAATCAAGTCATACCTTACGAGATGGCTCTTCACGACGACATCTTTCTGTAGGTATCAGCATCCTACATACATGTTGACACATCTACCAAAGATATCCATTGTCAAGGGTCTTCGTCTTTTCCATCAGAGTCTTCGTACCTTTCCAGGATATTTTCTAGTCAAGTCTTCTTGATCTTTTGGATGTTGATTGCCTTCAATAAGGTTACATATCTCACGATCTCTTCCTTCCTCACACATTCCAATCCTAGTAGCTTTCAATGAGAGTTTCTTCATTGTAGTCAACGACCTCATACTTCATATGAGGACATATTATGTTGATTTCATCTAGTGTGACTTATGCCTTCTCGCGTCCTTTCAGAGGAGGAGATCCTTTCTCTTGATCATGCTTCTTAAGGTAGAAGCAATTATCCATGTTACCTGCAACTACATGACGTGACATTACAATATCCATGTTACCACAACTACATGATATGACATTACAATATTAAACACAAGCATACATACCTTATTTTACTTTCAAGTCATCAAGGCTTCTTCCAGCAACATCCTTGATTGAAAATATCTTCAATCCCTTGATCAACTGCATGTCATCACACCAACATCTCATGGATTCCATAAGTTGGAGTTCTTGATCTTGTATATCCCCAACTAGCAGATGTTTCATTTTTTATTTGATGTATGATGAGCCTTGTCCTAGATGACTTCTTCCTTCAATGTCCATTGAGGTTCCCAAGAGCTATATCCTTCATGTTTTGTCTATCATAGATTTTGTCCTTCTTGTTTCTAATGTTTCCATGATGCATCTTATGATCATTGTGATATCTTATAACATAAGCTTATGATAGGACCCTTTTGTGAGGGATATTATCCCAATCATAGTTGAGATCTGTTACTCCCTCTTTCCTTGGCCCTTTTCTTCAACTTCCTCCATCTATCCAGTGATATGAGCTTCCATAATTTTTAGCTATAGCTATTTTGCCTTGTTTGAGGACCAAAATTCCCTTTCCTTCCTGCACGTGATTTAGTCCTTTACCCTTTAATATTCTTACCATCAATTTGTCTTTCTCTATTTAGCACAGAGACCATAAGTTTTCGAATGAGGTAACCTTCTTATCCCATGGATATTTGTTACCTTGATTATATGTTAGTGCATTATAGATCAATGATGGTTATCTTCCTTCCTCGATCTTGTATATGGGACCTTATGAAGATATCTCACATCCTTTCATACCTTAGCTTCCATGTAGATGAGATTTCATGTGACCTTCTTCATTGCACATTCAGAGAATGAGTCTATCTTATACATTTTTTTTTATGTCTCCAATATTTCTATATGAGGGGATCTTATAAGTATCCCTTTCCATAAATTCAGAGGAGACCTTTTAGTGACTTCAGCTTCTTAGAGCACTATGACTATCCTTCTTCTCCATGCAAGGGATCTTGATGACCCATCAGCTTATAGATGTGCTTGTAATTCATGAAGTCATTTAACCAAATTTATAAATTGAAAATATACTTTTCATGTGAAGATGAAATCTTCACCTTGATCATGTTGATGAAGGTTGAAGAAGATGTATAAGGGCTTCTTCTTGGATGATCTTCTTTCAAGTGCTAAAGCATTTCCTTGAATAGAAAAGGTTGCTCCCTTTTGATGAGGATGATTTGTTTCTTCCTCAGATGGTCTTCTTCTAAGGGAAGGAGATGATCCTTGCTTGATTTCATAACCTTGGAGATGACAGTGCCTTCAATATTCTTTGCCTTCTTTTGTAGATCAAGATTGCTACTAGGGTTTCAACTTTCTCCAAGCCGATGTGATATTCATTTTGAAATCCTTTGAGTTTTCTTGTTTTGTAGACATATTGATGAGGGTCTTGGCGGCCTTTTGATGAGGACTGTGGAGACAAAAGTTTTTGCTGCTGTAGATTGTCTCCTTGATTGTATAAACAAACTTGTTCATGTACACTGCTATTGTAGATTTCTAGGGTTTGATCAAGATCAGGATTTGTTCCTTTAATGCAGATCTTGAATATTAAAGAGTTTGACTCTCTATGAAGAGAGCTCAAAGTTGTATTTAAGACTTTGGAACATTCTTATGTTTATTCTATTCTAAAGAATGTTGTAATTAGAATCTTTAATGGAAAATGGAATCTTGATTCTAACGGTTGGAAGCATACATTGACAATTGAATAGTGTATGCTAAGTTTTGTTCAAACAATTTCATTCAAAGAAAGTGTATAATGCCTAATCTTCAACTTCGAGAAGACATTGGATTATTCCAATTTAAACATTTCTATTCCTAACATACAAATTTGTTTGTGCATATCAAGGTTGATATTCTTCCAAATCCATGAGTAGAGATTGTTAGTGTTCTAGAGTGACCTTTGGATGATGGAGCAGGTTGTCATGCTTAAGATGAGAGCACAACAAGTCAATAAAAAAAAAAAAATCAAATTATGGTGAATGAAGTAAATTTATATGTCGAGACTTAAGAGTGAGACAACAGAATGAGAGGACGAATTGAAACAACTTGGAATCCTCCTTCAAAGATACATGAGGTATGTTGTATATATCATAAAATTGGATCATCATAGGCTATGTCATTCAACATCGCTAGAGATTTCTATGAGGAATGGTTTACATTATAGTGGATTGTTTGCGGTATGATAGAATGTGACAGTGATCTTGGGTTCAATTGTGTTAGGATGGTACAATATATATATGTTAGGGCATTTTATAGGCATATTTGAGATCCTAGTATTGATATGCAAGTTCTAGATTGCTTGAGGGAAAGAAATCTCGGGAAGGGAGGACAATCATGTCCCTTTCCAAGTAATCACTATAGGAGGTTTACTTAGCCCCCTATTTGATTCTTGTAGGCTATAGTTGGAAGAAGTGGATCAATTAATATAATTATTTAATGTCATTTGGGTGAAAAAAATGTTAATTTTAGGTATGTTCTATGCTTATACCAATTTATTTCAATTTTCACAGTTAGCTATTTGCAATCACATCAGCATTAAAGTAAACTGTAGATAGAACATAAACATAAATCGCAGAAGACAAGCCAAGACAAGAGGACACAAGATGTGGCACTAGCCAGGGAAAACCCCAATGTGGGGAAACCCTTGATCAATTCTCCTTATATGTTCTTCAATAGTTCAGCAAAGAGAGAGAGATAGTACGTTTACAACAGAAGTCAACACTTTGACTTATCTAGATAAGAGCATAGATCATCTCTAAGAAGATGATACATGAGTGTTGAGTGATAAAATGTGTCTTTTTAACTCCTAATTATCTTCACATTAATTGTCAACCCAGGGACAATTTTTTATTTCAAGAGTGTACTCAGTCTGAGGCGGTCACTTGCTTAAGAGTAATGTTTTGCAGTATAGTGCTTAAAATGAAAAAATAAATGAATGCTTGAAATAAAATCTACTTACAATTAAAAGAAACTTAACACTCTAAAACTTAAATCATTCACTCAGAAAACTACAACAATTTATCAGTCAAGGATGCAGTAGTGATAACTATTTCCTCTGTCAACTGATATAAATGAAATCAAACATAAACAGGATCCACAATATGAGAACTTAGACAGCTATATTCAATGTTCTTTACAGTTGTTGATATTTCAATCCACACTAAAGCAAATAACTGGAAATGGCAATTCAATTGGAAATGCTTACTAAAACACACTTGCTACAATATCAATTAAAAGATGAAATCAAATCCTTGCAGAAAAGAACAGTGACTAAGTCTATTGAAAAACTGAACAACAAAGCTTAACTTTAGCGGGAATGAATTGAACAGCAAAGCTCATCTTATGGAAATGAAATATTGTTAAATTTGGACAACTAGGTCCAAACTCCATGTTCTGATGCTCAGATTAAGAGGCTAATATTTTTGTTGGATTCCTCTTTCTGAGAGGTGTAAAATCCATATAAAAATAGTCTTAATCCGATGAGCAGAACTTATATTTTGAATTTATTATTCTTAATATATTATATGTGCAAGGTCGGCCAGTTTTGTAATGTAGGCTCACATGCCCAACAGATGTGTCACACACCCTCATTGATGGATATAAATACAGGAAAAGTTGGAGAGAATTTGATCACAACACAACTCACATCTTCCTCTCTCATCCTAAAGAGTACGAGCTACCTGGAGGACGAATTTCAGCCACACGTGGGAAGGACGAAGAGGACAGACCGTACGGCTGAGCTGCAGTACGATTTTCTGCTGCTAGGGTTTTCGCAGAAGTTTGACCAGCGTTGACTTTGGTCAACGCTTGGTCCAATCAAGCTGAAAACTTGTGGAAGGTTCGATTTTTGAAGGCCGTACTACCTGGCACAAAAATCGAGGTCAAAGGGTTGACCGTTTTGCTGCTGCGTTGACTTTTAGCTTGCTTCCCCTGCGTTGACTTTTCAGGACATCGTTGACTTTTGTAGAATTGACTTGGGTT